>OY101437.1:7866839-8280839 GCA_956483605.1 Tuberolachnus salignus | reverse complement strand
CCGGCGAAACGCCGCGGGGTCCGTTCGAAACGCACCTGGGATTTTATGTTTGATAATTGCAAAAATCGAGTTACATATTATCGGGAGATAAAGATATCTCCTCGGAAACACACTCCGCCGGTCCGGTATGCAGCGATCCCCCGGCGGTCTTGCCGTTTTTCGAAAATCCTTTGGCACGGTTCCAAAGTCAAAGCTACGAGTTGTTAGCTGTAGCCGCGCGAATCTCTGTGATTCCCTCTAAATCGCTGTCATTTAAACGCAGATTTTATTCATGGGAATAGAAAAGCCGCGCGCGGGGGCCTGATCACGAGAACAGCGAGACTCCGCGGGACCACGGAAATTTTTTTTATCGGCCAAAAATTCACGAATCCACAGCGTTAAACGTGCCATGTCGCCCGGCGGTAACTGCACGGGCCCGCCCTTGGGTGGCCGAGGAGGCCACGGCGTCCGCCACACTCGTCTCGGCCGTCTGACCGTATTGGTACGGAATATTTTTATTGGTAAAATAGCCGGGATCGGGTGCAAACGCACAATATCGTATAGACGACGACCGAATAATTTCCGAACCCCATAGGTATTACCGTATCGCCATTAATAATAATAAACGCCCGACGAAAACACGAAAATCCGCAATTATGCCCGTAAACAAATTCGACGTACCGGGGTTTTACGTTTGATAATTATACAAACGTGAATATTACATATTATTATTCAAAGACATGTCCGTCGGAATTACTGTCCACCGGACCATACGCGGTGATCTCGCCGTTTTTCGAAAATCCTTTGGCACGGTTCCAAAGTCAAAGCTATGAGTTGTTAGCTGTAGCCGCGCGAATCTCTGTGATTCCCTCTAAATCGCTGTCCTTCAAGCGCAGATTTTATTCATGGGAATAGAAAAGCCACGCGCGGGGGCCTGATCACGAGAACAGGGAGACTCCGCGGGACCACGGAAATTTTTTTTATCGGCCAAAAATTCACGAATCCACAGCGTTAAACGTGCCATGTCGCCCGGCGGTAACTGCACGGGCCCGCCCTTGGGTGGCCGAGGAGGCCACGGCGTCCGCCACACTCGTCTCGGCCGTCTGACCGTATTGGTACGGAATATTTTTATTGGTAAAATAGCCGGGATCGGGTGCAAACGCACAATATCGTATAGACGACGACCGAATAATTTCCGAACCCCATAGGTATTACCGTATCGCCATTAATAATAATAAACGCCCGACGAAAACACGAAAATCCGCAATTATGCCCGTAAACAAATTCGACGTACCGGGGTTTTACGTTTGATAATTATACAAACGTGAATATTACATATTATTATTCAAAGACATGTCCGTCGGAATTACTGTCCACCGGACCATACGCGGTGATCTCGCCGTTTTTCGAAAATCCTTTGGCACGGTTCCAAAGTCAAAGCTATGAGTTGTTAGCTGTAGCCGCGCGAATCTCTGTGATTCCCTCTAAATCGCTGTCCTTCAAGCGCAGATTTTATTCATGGGAATAGAAAAGCCACGCGCGGGGGCCTGATCACGAGAACAGGGAGACTCCGCGGGACCACGGAAATTTTTTTTATCGGCCAAAAATTCACGAATCCACAGCGTTAAACGTGCCATGTCACCCGGTGTTGGTGCCAATTGTAATGTTATGCGCAAGCACAACGTCAGCTGGGCGGGCCTGGAGGTTTTTTTTTTTTCAAGAAATTATACGCGCACGCATAAATGTTACTGAAAGATTCGTGCACGGTCAAATGCCCGGCATTGAATTTAATCAACAAATTACGGACATATACCGTTCGAGATGGTCCTCCTAACGCAAAGTACAATAATCTTAATAACATCAGCGCACATCGTTTGCTTTGAAAATGCCGCCAGTCGGTTTCCTAAACGAATTACCGTTATTTTTATTTCAATTACGGGGTCTGTCCATTAAGTACCACGATTTTATATTTAATAATTACAAAAATGAAATTCAATATTATTTAAAGATATCCCCTTCGAAATATTCTCCGCCGGACGATATCCAGTGATCCCGGCGATCTTGACGTTTCGCAAAAGTCCTTTGGAACCGTTCCATAGACAAAGCTATGAGTTCTGTTGCCGCGTTCGCTGTGATTTCCTCTAATGATCTTGAAATCGTTGTCTTTTAAGCGCAGATTTTAGTCTTGGAAATAGAAAACATTTTGCACGGGGCCTGATCAGGAGAATAGAGAGAGTCCGCGGCGGGACCACAGCAATTTTTTTAACAGCCGAAAATTCACGAATCCACAGCGCTCAATGTGCCGGTGGTGCATTGTCGTGGTGAACAATCGCGGAACGGATTTGGTAGCGCGACCCTTCTCATCTGTACACTTTCCTGTAAAATTACACGACAAGACTCGATTGAGTTTCGCTTTGTTAACTGACAATGTATAAATCGGTGGCCATTTCGCATTTTTTCGCAAATTTTCGCCACGCCGTCGTTTCTGGATGGTATTTCTCGACAAAATGCCGACTAAAAATCTTGCTCCAATCAATTTCAGTGGTGGTTCTGGTAGCATTTTATTTGTTTAGTTAATGCGTTATAATGTATAGTGGTCGGTTTTTTTTTTTTGTATTTACCTTGTGCTTTACTTAATAATGGGGGAGAACCGGAAAGTAACAGTCGGTAAAACTGAAACAATATTACGCGATTACGGTTTCGGTGAATTTCGATTTCGTTTTCTTGTTGTAATTCGGTGATATGTAATCGAAGATTTGTAATTTTTACCGAACACTTAGGTTTTCTAAAATAAGCGTTCTCTAGTTGTTTTGATACAACAAATTAATAATAATAAAAATAAAAAAAAAAGTCCAATTCGTTTGGAGTATAATAATGTTTCCAAAAAGTTTTTACACGGGTCGTTTTAAGGAAAAAATTAATATTTCATTGTGAAATAGTCTAATTTTACGTCAAATTCGGCAGACCCTGTAATACGACGACGGTCTCTATATACAAGGCCGCCATCTCATTTTACGATTTTCCTCGATCCCCATCGCCCCCTCAAAACTAACTTCCCCTTTCACTAATCAACGGCCTTGTTGGCGCAAAGGCCATCATTAGAACGATAAAACAATATACGGCCAAGAGAGTTTTTACGACAACGACGGGACCGGAAAAGTCGACCGGTCCATTATACGTCGACGACGAAGACACCAAAGTTTTGCCCGATGGCGATAATAATAATAATAATTAACGCTGAGGACTTGTACCGAGTTTGTACGCCTGTAAAGGTAAAATTCGAAAACATCACACAATGAGATTGTATTTAAATTATTTTTTTTTGAAAATACTATTTTGGCGAAGAAAAGTGCTCAGATTTTTTCGCGCAGTCCTTTACTTTCAGTCGTACATTACTGGACAACAAACATGGCGATACATATAAATTTTAGTTTTGTTCATTTCTGAATAATAGCTCCAACGAGCTCTCTGCTCTGAATCGTTTTTCAGCAATGAACCCTCCCAACATCCCACCTATAACAGTAGCAAGCCCACGTTGCAAAGTATACGTCCGGTTTTAACAAAAATAAGCAGAGCCGGGCATAAACGAGTTAAAAAAGTTAATGTTAAGTTCAAAAGCGTATTTCGTATAAACTTCTTAACTTTACTAGTTAGTTACTTTTGGGTATCCATTAATTTAACTACTGACTAAACTTAATTGATTTTTAATCAACGTGAAATCGACAAATTGAGTTTTCATTTTAGGAAGTCAAGTTAACTTATTTTGTTTTCAATCGTATTACATTTCGATCGATTTCGTTTCCATGTCAAAAATATTTCGGTTAATGTTTGGCGTAAATTGTTCAGAGTTATAACAATAGCTTATTGGTAATAAAATAATTAACAATAAATAATCGACAAAATCAATAATTCAACCAGACTAGTTTTATTATTAATTATTTTCGAAATCTGACCTATCCTACCTAATAGGCTAATACCCATACTGGTAACCGTACTTGATAGTGAATTTTTTTTTTTTTTATTGTAAATATTAAATTATAAATTACCATACGTCATGCTGATATTATCGCGAAATAAAATATATATATATGTGTGTGTGTGTGTATTTACTTTTTGGAAACCAAAATGATTAAAATTACCGATTGGGGTTTTATGTTATATGATCGGATTGTGTAAAAGCTACGGAGAAATACTATATAGAAATATTAAAACTACCGTATAAACACTATAGTTTTGTTAACTTAACAAAAAAAAAAAAAAAAAGTACATTAGCATTTAACTTAACTAAAAATTACAATAACTATAATCTTACTTACGTATATTAATTGGGTTATACTAGTTGAAAAAAAAATCGATTAATCAGCCTTGAAAACGAGCAATGTTCAAATGTACGAAATTATGCTAACATCATCTATTAGCTAATTCGAATTGTTGAACATATGCGCCAAGCCAAATAAATTGTGTTCGCATAACACCAAATCGAAAGTGAAAAAAAATCTTCGAATAAATTCCAAATGGTTAAATAATATTATTTTTGCCGCGTCTAGAAACGGTGTCCGTAACGAGAATTTCGGGTGTCTGTGATTACTTTGAACCGAATCACAACAACGAAACGGGAATTAACATAGGCCGCTAATATTGTCGCCCTTTTCCTCGGTGTTAGGTTAGGTTAGGTGGTTTGTTGCCAATTATTTAGGGAGACCGGGAAAATACACGCACGACTATAATACGCGTATTTCGAGGTCGGTGTAAAGAACGAGAGAGTGAGAAAAAAAGACGGGAAAAAATTAGACGGGTGTTCATAAACGTCGCCGGGAGTATTGTTTCGTCTTAATCGCCGGTCGTAAGTAATTTTATTATTTCTCGGGTTTTTTTCTCGGCCGGGCGCATATATCCGGTCGGTACGGCGGCACACGGCCGAGCGTTTTAATTCGTCCCAATCAATCGCCCCGGGGGGACTGGACCAAAAAAAAAAAAAAAAAACAAACAAACGGAAAAAAAAAACGATTTCTTTTTTTTTTTTTCTACCGCATGCCCGGCGGTCAATTACAACGGGCCCGGGACGCTTTTAATTGCCGTTTAAGTACGACGGGTTTCCGTACCCGTCCGCACACGCGTATTGTCAAAACCATCGGCGGTCGAATTATAATTATGGGAGGCGAGGTTATTAAAGGTGCGATGTGCGTACGCGTGCGGGGAGGATTTGTGTCGCGGTAATACACGGCGACGGTGCCGGGGCGTCGCGCTAGAGCCGGTCGACTAAATATATATATATATACTACGGGACAAAAGGAGAAATAAAAAAAAAAAAAAAAAAAAATACGAAAAAAAAACGGGATATAATATTTTCCGTCTCCCCGCCGCCATCGGTCCGCGAAGACGACAAAGACACCGGTGAATGATGTGGACCGTTCGCGGGCCCGGCGGCTAATCTCGCCCCGCAGTATAGCCCGGGTGATATATGACGTCATTAATTCACCGCCGCCGGCATTATAATACCCGCGGGCGGTATACGCGGCGGCGGCGGCGGCGGCGGCGGCGGGATGGGCAGGACGGGGCGATGTGGCACGAGTGGCGGGTCGTCCCCGACGGCGGGGAAGCGTGTGCGAGTTTACGGGGTTACGGTGTGTCCGAAAGGATGAGCGCCGCGCGCGCGCACACATTCGATCTAATCTAATGGCCTGGACGTTTCATATAATGTACACATATATATATATATATATATACGGATATACGTATATTCTCTGTCGCCCTGATGGCCCGTCTCTTTTTTTTTTCGGAAACTACGTCCGCACTTACATGCGCGGATACGGACGGCTATATTGTATTATGTGCGATCCCCGGTGTCGTCAAAATCGTACAAGTGCCGGAAGAACCACGAACGCCCGTTCAGCGGCCGCCGTTGCACCGCACGTATAGGTATCCGCGCCGGAGACGAATGTTTAGACAAATTCAAATGTCGGAATGCCGTGGAAAAATACAATAATTCCCTTTTGCCCACCACCTCTAACCCAGTCGCCCCTGCCGAATGTGGCGCCGGCGAATTCGCGTCGGCGTGAGTTTCGGGTTCGCAGTCGAAATGCCGCGTCCCGCGGGTTCTTATAGTTACCCGTACGGCTCGAAGTAACGATACTCCTCGCCGACAACCGACAAACAAAATCGGATATCTGTTTGGCAATTCAAACCCATCACGGTGATAACATTCGTCGCCCGCGCTAGTATTTTTCATTCGGTTATTTTTTTTTTTTTTTTTTTTATTATTATTATTTGTCTCCGCGGTAATTTTTGACGGTGGCTTTTTTATCCGGTGGCCTCGGAGAAAATAAAGCGATGGGCATTAATGACATTCCAGCAGAAGTACAAAAAAACATGGGAAATAATGCGTTAAATGAATTCTAAACAATGACCCGTAGACTCGTAGGTTTAGTAGACCGAAACGTTGGTGAAGACCGATTTGGTTTTAGGACAGGGAACCGTACAAGATAAGCCATTTTAGCATTGACAATTTAATTAGAACTGAGACTGGAAACGTATCAACGTATTTAAGTAGAGTGCCATTTTAGTTTTATTCTGCCTTTTGGATAGTAAAATTCCAAATGACAACAAACGTTTTGAAGACGTAAAGAAAACAATAGCACATACTACACTAACTTCACAGAAAAAACGAAACCCACTATTAAATCAAAACCTGTCAATCATCACGGGTAAAAAGGTTCTTAAAGACAGGGAACCAGGAGAGTTACAGACTACTCGCAGCAAAAATGTGGTTTAAATTTAAAAAAACGAGCTGGACAACGAAAACGACAAATGAACAGATACCAGCCGAAGCAAATTAAAATAGCGTGATAATACAAACCATAAATTCAAGGAAAACAAAATTATTTGGATACCTGATACGATATAACAAATTTTTAAAAGGTCATCGTAGAAGAAGAGGTTTTATGTAAGACAACATCTATCCTTCAAAACATTATGGCACACACTAGTTATACGAATTACGGTACACTATAGGAAACCGCTGGGGATGGGTACATTTGGCTTCAACGACAATGGCAAGGCTTTCAGAGAAAGAAGCAAAAGTTTTTCTAAGATCAATTTGGCCTTTTAAGACCGTTAAAGCCTATTTGACATAACTAAAGTAACATAATATAGTAAGACGGTAACAATATTGATACTGTGTCAATCTTTACAGTGGCATATTTAAGACTTGTTTGGACGGTTAAGTCCATCTGAATCATACAATGTCCACCGATATTAATAGAAGTTGCGTAAGTGTGTGCGGTTATAGAGCTACAGACGGTGTGGCGAAAGTGTGTTTAGCTCGCTTAAATAAAATCTCAATGAATATATTTGAGTGTGCGTAATATAATTAAATTTAATCCATTTAAATAAGTTAAATAAGGTCTAATTAAATATACTAAAAATTTCAAAGTTGCAAACACTAAATATAATATTATGGTATGCCAACAGTAAATGAGAGGACATAAAATGTAAAAATAACAATTATAAAACGAATACGAGCTTTCTTTTGTACGTCGCTTACTCGTCGATAACTTTATCAGTATGAAAATTGAATTCGCGACAAATTAACAACACAGAAAACCCGGGTTAAATAAATCTTTTCGAAAACAGGCGATAAAATAATATTGCCCCTGAAACAATATGGTTTTCTATCGACAATATTTGTTCATCACACCGAAACCCCTTCACCAACCATTTTAGTTTTAGTAAAACTTCTCAGACCGTCCAGATTTTACGGTCGTATAGTCGGCAAGTGCCGACGGGGCCCAATGGCGGTTTTAATTCTAGTTCAAAGGGGAGGGTGGGCTCAAAATAAGTTAGAATTCCTCCTACCATCCAAAGAAAAAAATAAACGTTCAAAACAGTCACGTATACGAAGTCTGTTCAAAACGTACCTAGGCAAATGTAATTACGGCTATTTTACACACGATAACGTTTCAAATTGTAAATAGATGTAAAAAGGACACTCTTTTTGTAAATGCCAAAATAACATTTTAATTTAATCAAAAAACAAAAAAAAAAATGACATCATTGGAATCAGGAGAACGCCCGGTTTAGGTAAGAAATATTATATCATTCATGTGACCAAGGGGGGTCTGTTGGCACACTGTCGCACGGTTAAGGAAGTTGGCGATTACTGCCCTACAGTTCTCCTTGGTGAGATCCTGGACGGTCGACAAAGTGATTTTGCTGGGCTCGTAATGACGTGGTCTCGCACTGTTGCTACGTTTTGAGGTGAACGTTGTGAACGAGGGCGGCCCGGACTTTTAATGTTACCTGTTGAACCTGTTCTTTCAAACTTCCGCATAAGCCGACGACGAATTGTCGAAACTGCAGGAGCCGCATTCCGCCCGAGTTGCGTACGGAGACGACGAGCTGTCTCCGCGTAACATTCGCCGCATGTTTTCACAACTAAAACACGGATTTCCGCGGTTAGCTGTTCCATGGTGATCGATCAAAAAAAAAAAACTAAGCCGGGAAGAATAAACCGGATTGGTACTAGATAACAGATATCATAACAACAGTGTTACCAACTGAACCACGATAAAATGACGGCCAATTCAAAAAGAACGTCCTTTTGTAAACAGTCGGCCTGTTTCGTTCGCCGTTTTCGTCATGTCCGAAATTAACGAACCGCCGGTTAGGGGGGAGGGGGGGGAGGGTTCCGTTTGGCGACCGGTTCGGCGTATCAAATCGAACGATGCGCAGCACTCGTGACCCGCAGCACGGGAAAAATGTGTCGAAATGAACAATGGCGGCGGTGCGCAAACGACGTGCCCGGCCGGCGGCGGGGAAGTGACGCGGAGCCCGAGACTAATATCTCCGGTAGGGCCGGGGCCATTAGTTTCAGACGCACCGTCGAAGTATAATAATAATATTATATATAATGTCGTCGTGCGGCCGCCCTCCCGTTGCCGGGGCGGTAGGGGCGAGGCGGTGCGGTCGCGAAAGACGCTCGGGCGGGCGGTGGGACGGCGACCGGGATGGTGGGATGACATGTGCGGCCGCGTTGATACGACGACGACGGCGGCGGCGGCGGCGGCGGCCGCGTTCCGATACACGCGCTGCGGCTGCACTTGAAATATTAAATCGTCGCGCCTAACAATATTATTATTATTATGATAATAATACGACACTCTGTCGTCGTTAAGACGAGTTCGAATCGCGATATCTGTTAAAACTCGTATTGTAATATATACGAGCTGCCATCGTCAAGAGTTAAAAAAAAAAAAAAAAAATAGAAAAAAAATATTTATCTCCGTTCCCGGGCCCGCCCTTATTGTAGTTGATAAGACATGGGGGTCTTAACGCGTGCACGGCGAACGATTTTAATCGTTCCGGGCGTATAATAATAAATTCGTTTTTTTTTTTTTTTTTTTTTTTAAGCAATAGAGCGCCGTAAAGTAATTGAAATTGTAAAAAATCCCACCCGTCAACAAATATTTTTAAAATTCCCGGCCTATGCGGTCCGTCGGTGGCGCAACCGAACACGTCCAATAATGGAAAATATCTCGTCATTAAACCGGGCTTGATAATACACGAGGTCTGTTGAAAAACTACCAGGATTTTATTTTTAATAATTACAAAAATAAACTTACATATTGATTAAAGATATCGGAATTCTCTCCTCCGGACCATATGCAGTGATCCCGGCGGTCATGCCGTTTTCCAAAAGTCCTTCGGAACTGTTCCAACTGTAAGGCTATGAGTTTTGTTGCCGCGTTCGCTGTGATTTCCTTTACATTTTGAAATCGTTGTATTTTAAGCGCAGATTTTAGTCTTAGAAATAGATAAAAAAAAACACGTGGGCCCTGATCTGAAGAATAGGGAAAGACCCTCGGTACCACGGCAATTTTTTTAACAGACAAAAATTCACGAATCCACAGCGTTAAATGTGTCGGTGCATTGTCGTGGTGAACAATCGCGGATCGATTTGGAAGCGCAACGCTTCTCATCTGTACATTTTCCTGTAAAATTGCACGACAAGACTCAATTTAGATTCGCTTTGTAAACTGACGAACGGTAAATCGGCGGCCATTTCGCATTTTTTTCGCAATTTGTCACCACACCTTCGTTTCTGGATGACGTCGACGGTCTTCCGGAACGTGGATCGTCTTCGGTTGACCGCCGATCGATCATTCTTGAAACGTTTAAACCACTCGAAAGTCACGGAATGAACTTAATGAATCATCCCCGAAAGCGGTTTTAGTCATTTCCGTACGATTTCGTTGCACAATTTTTACCTTAAGTTTCAAGCAAAACTCGATGCACGCGCGTTGTTCATTAATTTCGGTCATGTCGAAAACGGTGAACGTAAAAAACCGACTGGATTTAACCACGTGTAATATAAACTGAGATAAGATAGCGACTTTGGGTGTTGTTTAAAATATTCACTAATTCACGGGGAAATACATCTATTTACAATTTGAATCGTTATTGTGTGTAGTTTAGCCATAACGACCTTTGTCCTGGTACTTTTTGAACAGACCTCGTACACGTATAAAACGCCTTTTTATATTTGAAATGCGTCCTTAAAAATACTTCATGTTTCATGATAATCGAGTTATATTTGTAGTTTTTATATTCGATAAAAATATATTAGTCATAAATTATAAAACAATCTATTCGTTTGCAATTTTCTTTGCTCGTTCTATCGCGTGCCTATCTAAATAGAAAATAATAGAATTTTTTTTTGTTGTTTTTGTTTTATAATTAAACTCACGTACGAATATTATATATTGAAATTGTGCGGATAATTTATTTATACGTGTCTGTGTAGAAGAGAACGAGCTACAAACTAATACACTATAATATTAAATAGTATAATACACTTTTACCTTTCGTGTACGATTTAATAACGTAAAAGTGTTATAAATATCACGTGCACAACAACACCTTATAAACACGTCCGCGATGATATAATCATAGCGCCGCAATTGTCTATTTATAATTTATTGTTTGTTTAAATTATAAATGTATTTTTGTTTATTAGGGATTTTGTTCGTATACGGTACGAAACGTAAAAAATTATGCGTTTTAATTACGTTCATACGTACGTGTAACACGTATTTTATACTATACCCTATTATAGGACGGAAAATTTTTTACATTAATTGTACGAGGCATGTCCGGGGAAAGTATGTGTACCGAGGCACTCGCCCGAGTTCTACGAGGCAGACATAAAAAATTCAATTCCCCACCTCACCAGCCGGCATCGAGAGGGATGGCGACTATGTGGAAAAATAATTTTCATATACACTAATGTAACCCCACATCGTTTTTTTTTTTTTTTTTGAAGCCTACAAAAATCGAATACACTTACTTTCTGGACGTGCCTCGTACATTGAAATAAACTTAATATTCAATTAAAAATTGTTCGTACGGATATAATTACAGTTTTAAATTTTTACACCTAACCACCCGCCCCGCCAATTGCAAAAAAAAAAAAAAAAAACCCCCCGGTTAACGCCACTGCCGTCCACCTCATCGTGTATAGATTTGATTGTACTACGCGCACGCACTTCTTTTTTATTATAATATTATAGATACCCATAACAATATATTATATTGGCACCTCGTTTTATTGATTCTTTAGAGTCTATCCACCCCTCGCTCCGGACGTAATCGTTATGTAGGCACGTTCCCGTGAAAATGTGTTCGAAAATATTCACTCTTGTTACCTATATATATATATATATATATGTATTATGGTAATACATGTGCATAATAATATGCAAATACTCGTAAATGTATTTAGGTACGCCCGTAAAACTTATTTTATACCTACCTACGGGTTTATTTATGTGCCGCGTTATAAATATTTTGGTTTTTTTTTTTTTTCTTCTTCGTTTACGCATATAATATAATACGGTTCTAGTGATTATTACACCGGTTGTCGATCGCGCCTATACACGTCCGCGGTGTAAATATAAATCGGTTAAAACTCTCGTGGATTAGTGAATTCTGCGATCCCGAGGGGCGATGGAAGTTGCAAAGGGATGCGCGGGCTGTTGCCCCAGTGATTTTATCGGGGCCCCGCGACGCGTCTTAATCGCACGGGCCCGTCATTTCGCTCGACTATTGGAGGCAGATATTTTACGATTTGTTTTAATAACGTTCAATTCAATTGATTGTAATTTCAAACATACGATTTGTATAATGCATGTTGATATCACCGGTCACCGTGTTTGTGTATCGACGTGCGGTGTTGTAACGGGCTATACGATGCGTTAGTTTCCGTTTTCAAATGAAATAAAATTTCTATTTCATTTTTTTTTTTGTTATTTCTACACCCTCGTACATTTATTAAAACAACAACGTAATAAAACCACGTTAACGTATGCCTCGCAAAACTGATTGCACGCGCCCTCGATATTATCCAAAACCGGCCCCGTCCATAAATGCCAGCGAGTTAATTCACGCAGACTATCGGCATATTATACATTTGTAATATTACGGCATTCAATGTTCATTCGAAAAATCTAAAACCATGAATAACTTTCCCGCAGCGGCACAATATCGTATTGTTTATCTGGCCCAAGAACAATAACTACCGAAATATAAACGTAAAATAATAATAATAATAATAATAATAATATGATAATTTCGTTTGTATACCGAAAGCAACGATAAATCATTGCAATCAAAAAAACAAATCTGAGCTGGTAAACATGGTAAGGCATAAAGTCATCTTGAGTTGTGTTTCCCCCACCCTTGTAGCCAAGGTCACCAAAAATAAAAACTGATGCAATTACCGATAGAAACCGTTATTAATCTAAAAGAAAAAAATAAAAATGTTAAATTAAAGTACCACTGGAACGAAGGATTTCACACCTTTCATGGTACTGTGTGAGAAACTCGGAACATTTCTATTAGACGAATAAGTGTTTTACGAAAAAAAAAACCACATCTTTATAAACCTACTAAAACTAATAGCTTCTTCGGTACACTAGGAATCTAAAAATATAATATCATCTAATACAATCTATGCCGCCATGTCGACATTGCGACGAATTAATATAAAAATTAAAAAAACTGATTATCTTCAAACCACCTGGCTATTATTGTTAGTCGGTTGGTATAGTTATTGTAAATTTATAAAATGTAACTATATAGGCCCGTGAAACTTAAATTAGATAACTGAACTTAAACTTAATTTCGTATTTTAGATTCTGGGCGAAGTCAAAGATGTATTTGTTAAACAACCATGTGGTTTTTTTTAGCGCTTGTAATTATTTTTTCTACCAAAAATCTTGATCCGATTTTCAAGTGTAGCACTTTTACTGAAATCGTATTGTACCTAATTGAAGGGAGTCATTTATTACATTTTGTAGTAAATCTCTTAATAATTGGGAAAAAAACGTAAAAAAAACATGAAAATGTACAACAATAACGGTTTCTTTATTTTTTGAGTAATTCGGTTAAAAATAATCGTGGAGACCTAAAATGTTGACAACAATTTTTGGGGATTTTTTACTTATTTGTAAGCATTTCCTAGTGTTTTTCGTTTTTATTTTGTTTTATGTGGATTAAAATGTTTCGGCCTAGGAGAAATGCTTGAAAATTGCACACAAGGTACATCATAAGTTGTACTTAATGGTGTAAAAAAAAAAAAAAACAGATAAGCGTATATTATTAATAATTTTTTTTTTTGTTGATTTAAACGTTTAAAGTGGAAATGTCGATAAAAATCGTAGAAATTACGGAATTCCGCGTACTAGCGTACTGTTTTCCAATTTATGCGTATAAAACTTATTTGTTCGGTAACAATTTGAGACGAACAATCACGTACAATTTGTAATTTACATTGCAGTTACGAATCGATGCACTTTTCAATTATACCGACACTCTGCTGAGAATCGTTTTTCGTTAGCGTACACATATCAATTCCTTTGCATATCCCGCCTGCCCGACTTCGCACCGACAACAGCGACTCGTCTGCGGTACGAGGCACGTCAGTATTTGTTTTCAGAGATTGACCAGCGAGGGTTTTAATTTCGAGGTCTGTGTCGCACCGTCGCCACGTAATAGTATTTGCCCGGTGGATTTCGTTCCGTCTCGCCCGCAAAGGTCGGCCACACACGTGTGTATTTTATTACCACGGTGAAATTAACCCGTTTGTACAGCGCACATCGCCGAAAACGGCGCTAAAGGCGCACCCACAATGCGAAATAGAATAACAAGAAAACCGTCGGGTTGGTACAGCGGAGAGAAAAAAAAAAAAAAAGAAAGAAAAATAATAATACAAACGATATCCGGCCACCTATAAAAGCTCTGCCGGTAATACTACAACGAATACAAAACAGTAGCCGCGCAAAACTTATAACGGATACGGGAGAATATGGGAGAAAAACCAATTGTTGTTTACGTAAGCCGATAACAGTATTAAAATGCGGTTTGATCTTTTCGACGCCCACGGTATTTATTATCAACGCCTTTTTTTTTTTTTTTTGTTCCGCAAAACCGATAGACACAAGTATAACACGCCTAATATACGTACGCGTTCCACGTGTCCAGTCCAACTTGGTCGATAAATCGACCGTCTCGTTTCTCTTTCAGCCCAACTGTGTTTATGAACATTACGGTTCGTTTCGGTATTGTAACAAAAAAAAAAAACATTCGACGAGATAAAAGAATAATTACTAAAAGTACCCTTGACCGTCGGTTAACAGTAATAAATTGCCATTCGATAATTTCAATTTTTCACCCGATATTTAAGCGATAGATTAGGTCATGTTTAATAGGTTTACGTTAAGCCTAGCCAAAGAAATAATAATAATAAAAAAAAAAACACAGTGCCATGTTTATTTATACGTTTGATTTTTTGTCCATGTACACTATTTTCGAGTATTTTTTATTTAGATATTCGAGTAAATAAATCAAATGCAATATAAAGGCAGGCCAATAAAGATTCGGATATAAAGAATTATATAAATCATATACATTTAAAAACGGTCCCGGATAAGTTTTCGCGTTCATTATTGACACTGTAATATATCTTAAAATTAAACACTTAAAGTATCTTACGCGGAATGTGCGTAGGTAGGGTATTTTTATTTCATATTTCACAATTTAATAAATCCGTATACGTTATATTATAATGTTCATTTCTGAAGGTACGTAGTGGTAATTTATGTCCATTAAATATCGTCTAACATGAATACTGATCTATAACAAATGGAAATAAGTTTCGTGCTCTTTGAATACATATTTATAACTAAATTACCATAAGTTCTCGCGCAAATGTAAAGTTATATACTTAATAGGAATAATATGTGTCATTATATTATTCGCAATATTAATAACAAAACTTTTACCCCTAAATCATCATCCCCGATCACACACATTATCCATAAATTTTCATAATATATTTTCTCGTTTCCATTATTATTTATGTAATGATTCTCACAATGGCTATAAAAACTTTTTCCAAACAACGCGGTTGTCAGGAATATTTTTCCTCCTCGACGAATAGAATATTTTACATCCACCAGCAACATTATTCAAACGTAGAGAATATAACTACTGTTTAAATGTTTAAAATAAATCGTAGGCACACACACACACACACTATACGAGCTCTTAAGAGGACTGTGATTCGATTGTAAAAACTGTTTTGCGCACCACAACTATACTCTTTCCGTATTTACAGTAGAGTTACTGGAATTGTACAGCACGTTATGAAATACTTTATCCGTGTCGTAAGCAAGCTCTTTTTTTTTTTTTTTTTGTTGATACCAATGATTTTTTTATAAGTAAATTAAACGACCAAAATAAACTAATAATTTTTATTTTATTCATGTTATCAAATAAATAGGCACGGTACGACGCAGGTAATGATCTTCTGAATATGCTGTGAATTTTTCGGAAATTTCAATATGATTACGGAAAATGTTATATTATATCACGATTACACAAAAAATACTTCTGATAATGGGATCAGAATTGTGCATTCAATTTTAGATATCCCTATATGAGGAACTATGTAAAAATAACGTATGAAAATTTTTTACCTAGTTTTGAAAACCAACCGGACTAAGGGGAACATCAAAACATGTATGCGATATGTGACAAATCCATATCGATTTATGTGCGCAATCAACACTTCCTTACAGTTGGAAAAATAATACGATGTTCGCGTTTAAATGACGTAAAATTATAATATTCGAAAAATCCCTGGTATTCTTTTTTCGATAGCTATTAATGATATTGAAAAAATGAAAATTACATTGAAAGTTCACGTTTATGGTACCGTGCCATAGGGTGTAACAGAACAATATTGCCGTGGCAACTTTATTGGCCGTTTGTGTGTCTGTCAGAACCTCGGGGGCTCGCCTACCCTAAACATAGGTTTTCACTTAAAGGGAACGCGTACCAGTGGCATAATTCCCGACGTGTAGGGAAGTATTTTCAAAAAGGTGTTTCGAGTCCAATCAAATGTTGAATAACTTGTTCTTGAATATTTTGTGATGAGTTTAGATTGGTCTCAGAGTGAACACCGTGCAGCGTTGACGAAAACTTTCGGTCTGTCGTTGTCGATTTAACAAGATAAAATAAAGTTCAGCACACACCGAGCCACCACTAATATAATAATATACAGGGTGCGGCAGAGCCGACTGACGAGTTTAATGAGGTCATTAGCCTGTGATACGATAAGGGCAGGACTTAATAAGTGGTATATTTTGAATTGTATGGTAATGGAGTTTTTATTCGTAATCGTGTTCTGGACAGGTGTACATCGTGGTTTCGTCGTCCGTGCGTATTACGAAAATAATCATTCTGTGAACGCTACACAAAAGGGCTTTTCGTATACACTTCGGCATTCCACGTGCTGCATCTTTTCTTTGTGCTAACACTATCGATTTGTGGATACGGAATTCGGAAGAAACCGGAAGTACCCTAAGTAGATTTGGACACGGAGCATCCAGAACGGTGAGAACTCCCAAAAATGTGCAGTTGGAGAACAGGACCGTCACTGTCACGTTCGCTCGTTATGTCGTGATGTTGGCAACTTATCTGCAGCATAGGTTGGAGGAAATGGCTGAAGAACATGATTTGGGAGATGTACGGTTTCAGCAAGCTACAGCGCACACAGCTAGAATTTCACTTGCTGTCTCTCTGAGAGGAGACATAGGCTGCCCAGCACGGTCCCCAGATTTAAGCATGTGTGGTTTTTCCACGGGGGCTACCTTAAGGATAACGTTTTCAGACATCGCCCACATACCATAGAAGAAATTAAACAGAAAATCACCGTGGAAGTCGAGGCCATACCAGTCGAATTGTGCCGAAAATCATATGAGAGCTTCAGAGATCGTCTACAACAGTGTATCAATGCTGACGGCCGCCATCTTTGAGATATAATTTTCAAAAAATAATTTTTAAAAATGGGATTGAATACTGATTTAAATTTAAAAAAAAAAACCTTTTCTCTAAGTTTTACTGTTGGTTATTTATAGCCCATCTATACTCGTCAGTCGGCTCTGCCGCACCCCGTATAATAATGATACTTGTACGTACATTACGAAAAAAAAAAAAAAAAAAAAAAAAAAAAAAAAAACACCTCACATTGATTCGTACGGCGAAAATTATTAAACAGTCGAGTGTATTACAAATTACTAACCGTTTCAAACGCATAACGTTTTACATTATTTCCCGGGGCAATGTGATTTTTCTTCCGACGTGTACCCTCGATAAACGCCGATCGAGATAATCGTTTTGGCATTTTTCCCCATCATCGTTGCCTGGCAATTGTAAAACGTATCGTTGCGGCACACTGCGCAGTTGTGTTATCCGTTTTAGTAATCGGCCGGTCGTAAAATTATCGTCGGCCAGCCCGGTGCCGGCCGGTGTCGCCCGGTAGCAAGCCGGCCCGGGCCGGCCGCGGCCGCGCGCGCGGATACCTGGACACCGGGAGGGAAGAGGCGCAGAGATCAAAATATTATTCTCGGCGGCGTTTGCTCGCAATATATTTCCCCGTAAACAAATATCCGCGTAATATTTTATCGCCGCCGGGCGACCGATTATTCGGGTCATTATTTCTTTCGCGCGCCGAAACGTCCGTTCCGTCTGTACGTTTTTCCCGTTTTGCAAATCCGCCGATGATAAACACCCTTGAATAATAAATGAACACCCGCGCCCCCAGTCCGCGCCGGGCCGTCCATTTATCACCTTTCGCCCGGTACCTCCGGACTCCTTTTTCCCCCGTCCCCGAGACCACATTGATCGTCGTCTTCGCCGTCGCCGTAGCCGTCGCCGTCGTCGTCGTCGTCGTCGTCGTCGTCACCGTCACCGTCGTCGTCCACCTTAGACTCGTATCTTATATTATATATTCTTTTTTTGGACCTTTATTCTCCCGACCCCTATCCCGGTCCCCATCTGAAAGAATAACGACCGTATAAAACCGGCTGACATTAGTTGCGATGTCGAAACAACGAAAACATCCTAAGCGCGCCGTCCGCGGACACCTGCAAATAATAATAATAATAAAAAAATAAATAATAATTACACGTAATAACAATTTGCGAATTATTCACTTCGTTGAACCCGGTAAAACAATTCCCGGCACTTAAACGTTACGTTACAAGGAAATAATAAAAAAAAACACAACAACTCTAGTCTTTGAATAGTGTTATTTTATTAGTGTTTTCACGTTAAGTTCGTAAGTAAATAAATAAAAAAAAAAAATTAATTATAATAATAATACAATTATCTGTGAATGTGCCATTTTATCTTACGATTTTCGACACTTTCACGTATGGTTCACATTCGTAGATATCGCTCGAAAATAATAATGTCATCTTTAATATCTTGTTCGTCTTTCTCGTCATAGGTTTTCTCTCGGTGCAAACCTAGAGAACGGGTCCATTTCTGAGGATATAAAGATGATTAAATAGCATTAACAGAGAAAAAAAAATAGAGATAGTCAACATGTATGCCACATTCGTAGACTTTCCCTTGGCAGGGAAGTTATGGTATAGAGAGGAATTTTAATTTATATCTGTACTCAACAATAAATAATTGTTAACGAAAAACGACACTGAGCAAAGTTCAGGTGAAAATGTGTCGATCAATTTAAAATTGTATTAATTTTTAGCTACGCAGCAAATTACATTTGCTTGTGTTTTTAATATAAATATGAACATCTAGGGAACACTGATAAAAATAAATTACAACATTTTTTTTTTTCTAAATAAAACCAAACAAATTAAAATAGATGTAAATAACTCAAAAACTTGATTTGAAGATGGTTTCTGATAGAATGGTTAATAACAAACTGAACATTATTTTTTAAAATTATAAAAAAAAATAGCACAAATCAAAGCATTACGGATACCAATACACTCGTGGCTACAATCAGAATGAAAAAATAAACAATTGAATCTAAAGTGTTAGACTTGGGATTAGTTTAAACAATTATAGCGCTTGTTTAACCGTTTTTTTAAGTACCTACGAAAATAAAATAATGAAAAACTTAAAGCTTCTAATCTTTATACATAATTTTCTTTGATTAAATTATTTTAGTAAGTATTATTTAAAACATGATTACATGGAACGTTTTAAACCTTGTGCATACAAATAATATTCTTGCAATGTTTTTCAATTTATTTGGCTTTAGATGATAATACGTACCGTTGTTTGAAAAATAAAAAGTATTTGTAGATTGTGGATATTCTTTACAGTGTGTTTCACTTGAAATGTTAACATCAAATTTTTCAGCTGTACGAACATATGTTTAAGTTTTTTTTAGGCAGATCGGGGTACAAATATAATAATTTTGAGTAATTTTTTTTAAAAAAAAAATTGTCTACTGCTGCGATGTACACACCAAGGATAACGAAACATAAATTTGTATAAAACGTAAACTACTATTTTCAACAAATTCTAATGGTCCCATTGTTATTTCGTCCCAATATAATATAACGGTTGTTTTTTTTTTTTTAAATTATCTGATATATATTTTCTCGGTTTTTTAAAAAAAAAATATTTAAAATGCATTGCTTTAAAAGTAAAGAAATTTGACTAGTAGTTGTATGGTCTTATGTTAATTGTGCTTAATGCACAATAAAATAACATAGGTTTTAAATATTTTTTTTTTTTGAAAAATCCAGAAAAATTCACGATTGACTATATATCGGGAATTCGTTAGCGTAGACAAAAACGCAATGAGATGATAGGACTCTGTTTGCTGTTCGATCCTGGTGTATTAAAAAAAAAAAAAAAAAAGGGGGGGTTTAAAATGTGAACACACTGTATGCAACTGTGTATATATATAAAAAGCACTTAAAATGGAAAATAGCTATTCGCGTCATATTCTGAAAAAAAAATAAAAAAATTCTCGAATCCATTTGTCAATTAATGGCCGATGTGCGTGGTTAATAGAACATTGATACCGGTATATTGTTATCTACCAATTACGTGCCAGTTTCCGCAACAATAAAAATTTCCCTCGCTCCCCCGCCCGTTATATTAGACGACCGACTTTATATTATTATTATTATTATTATTATTTTTATATTTTTTTCATAAAAAATAAAATAAAACGCAATTAGTATAATACGATGCAATAGAGTAGAGGTGCCTATACAACCGTAATAAAAACCACACACAAAAAGGTGCGTCAAAATTAAAATATCAAAACAAATTTCCATTTATATTATAACGTAAAACGGAATTATATAATAACACACACAAAAAAAAAAAAAAAAAAAACGTTCGGCTTTTCGTTTAATTAAGCATTTTGTTGTGTAAGATAAATTGCAATTTTGTAATTATTTTCATGGGTCAAATGTTCGTTTTGAAAATTTGTCATTCTACCGAGTAATTTTCACTATTCAGCGGGTCGCGTAGGTGCGCGTAGACCTTCCCAAAAACGATGGCAATAGCATAATTCAAATTCCACCGTTTTGCTCGCTATAACATTAAATATTATTGTAATAAATTCACTCACGTTTCAAAAAAAAAAAAAATAATAAATAAATAAATAAATCGTTCAAAATTAATATCCTATGGCGTAATATGACTGTGCGATATTTGTCTTGAACATTGAATTGCTTAATTTAAAACAAACAATACCGTTAGATAAATACTAATGATAATCATTTGGAAAATTAACTGTACAAATAATTGTAAATTTAATATATATATATATATATATATATATACAAATTTATAAATTCTCGTTTTAAATATTTACAATTTATATTATATAGTTTTGGAAATAAATTTATACCGATAAACTGTAACGGAATATTTGTTAATAAAATATATTTAAACGAGCCACAATAATTGAAATATTTTCAAAATACCTATTTAATAATTGCACGTTTCCGAGTAATTAAATAAATTGTAAATTCGTTATTTGTTATTTTGCACTGCACAAGGATATCCGTTGGCGAATAACCGAAAACAATAAAAAAAAAAAACCATATCTATCCATTTATTATCGTTTGACGATGTAGCCCAGCCGAAAATTGTTATGGAATTTCTACACACATCCCTGTCGTTGTTGAATCTTGCGTATTTAAAATTAAAATTAAAAAATGATTTTTAGCTCTCCAAAATTCATATTCAGAGAGTTATTTAATTAATCGTGAATAATTATTTATACATTTTTGCCCCCGAACAATTAAAACGATATTTCGGGTTTTCAATGTTTGTTCGATGAAACAAATACATCAAACGATACAGACTTTGTGTGTCGATTTACATTTTATCTACCTCGTATTAATGTTGCCGAGCTACGAATTTGGAAACGAAAACTCAATTTTACGGTTACTACAAAGGCAATGTAATGCTGCCGTCAAACGCATTATATGCCGTCATCAAGTATTGTGATGCAGTCGTATTTTCAAATAAATTTGTTTCGTTAATCATTTAGTGAACACTCTCGACCTCGACGCCAGTGCGGTCGTTTTCCCCTCTAGTTTAAAAAGAGTCAACACCGTATTTCAGAAACAGTACGAACGAGGAAAATGATAACATGTTAAACGTGTTTATTGAACTGTATTTACACGATTTTTTTTTTTTGTCAAACACGATCCGATTAGATGGACCGATTTGTGCTCATATCGCCTACCGGAATATTACAATCGGAGCAGAAGAACATATATTAGACGAAATAATCAAAAAAAAAAAAAACCAAGTAAAATTATCCTTTACCTATAATCTGTTAGAATAATAAAAAAAAAACATTAAATACGTATTGCATATTTAACTAACTTAATGTAATTACGCCCGCTCCCTCTCTAATTACTGCACTGTAGTGCTGAAACCGCGAGTCGTTAAGTGCGAAAGTTCGTGTATTACAACGCGAAAACGTTGTGTAAAAAAATCCGATTAATTTCGATATCCATACGGTTTAGCGTAAAACAGCACCTGGGGGGTGCAAGTTAAAGAACACAACTCAATATACGAAACGACATATCCGTTAAATTATAATAATAATAATAAACGATTAGTTAAATAATAATTTATATACAAAAGTTACGGGGTTTTTTTTTTTTAAATTGTTTAATAAATATCACGTTTTAGTCTTGAACGCCTACGTTTTCATTCAAATAAATTGAAAATCGTTATGTCATACCCCCTGGTCGTGTTGTTGTCTTTAATTAATCGTAATGGCTGAAAATTCTAAAATCACTTTGAAAGGGTACTTTTTTCTGTTTTACGCGTTCGTGTTTTTTTTTTTTTTAAACAAATACTTGCGATAAATAGCCGGGTGTTGTCGTTGGCTCGTTTCACCTCGACGGCGAACAATTCCGTGAGGTAAAATTTTATCACAGTAAATAGCTAATCGTTATTTTTCACCAATAATTTTTTTTTTTTTTTTTTTAATGTTTCAAGCACAAACGTTAATGAATATCGCACAAAATACGGGCATTTCAGCGTACCAGCGTGCTATTATCCTATTAATGTGAATACAATTATTTTGGCCGAACAAAAATACACGAAGGTCCGTCATAAATTGTACGCAACGGTGAAATAGAATAACGTTGAGTGGCCATTTTATTATTTTAACTTTATAGGCGTTTAAATAGTACATTTTAATAACCATCGTAAAAATAACGGTATTAAATATAAAAATAAAAAAATTATTAACCTAAATAATTGCTCAGAACTGTTTTTCGTTAGCAATGATTTATCGTAGCGCACCGGAAAAAAAATAAAACTCACCTCAATATACTACCTTCCCAATTTTCCACCTATAACAGTGGCCCGCCACTGTTTGCAAAGTATGTCCGTTTGTCTTTTTTGTATGTGATTTTTTTAGTAGGATCTCGTGATTTCAAATGTATATTTTTGGATTTTTATTGTGTTTCAAGCTATTTTTAGTGGATGTTAATGATTTTCCACTCCGGAAGTTTACGTCGGGAACATATTGTTAGTGCAATGGAAAAATACGTTTTGCTGCGTTAAGCCCAGTAGTACGAATAACGCACGATAAGATGTGTATGGTAGATTTTAATTTAGCCTGGAATTATTAAAATAATTATCAAGATTATATCAAGAGTGAATTTGGACATTTGAAAATCGACGAGATGTCCGTAGTTTCGCGGAGTTGGTAAGCATTTCTTGTACGGAATAATGGTACAGCGTGACCTGTTCATAATAAAAAGACACGGTCTTATTGTTCCTTTGAACCGCGACTTCAACGGCCAGTTGGGATCTCGTGATTTCAAATGTATATTTTTGGATTTTTTATTGTATTTCAATCTATTTTTAGTGGATGTTAATGATTTTCCACTCCGGAAGTTTACGTCGGTGACGGCTGTCGGAAACATATTGTTAGTGCAAAGGAAAAATACGTTTTGCTTCGTAAAGCCCAGTAGTACGAATAACGCACGATAAGATGTGTATGTTAGTTTTTAATTTAGCCTGGAATTATTAAAATAATTATCAAGCGAGCCGGAACGGCCCGATGTTGTGATTTTTGTGATTATTTACAAACGATTTTGATCACAGTGAATTTGGACATTGGAAAATCGACGGGATGTCCGTAGTTTCGCGGTGTTGGTAAGCATTTCTTGTACGGAATAATGGTACAGCGTGACCCGTTCATAATAAGAAGACACGGTCTTATTGTTCCTTTGGACCGCGACTGTAACGGCCGGTTGTTGCGGCCCGCCATTAGTAATGCCTTGCCGCCAAATAGGCGGTGCGTCGGAGCGAAGAACATTGGCCGACGGTTAATTACACCTCGGGCTCGGTCACCGGAAAACGCTGACAATGCATGGTCCGGGGACGGTCGCCGAATATTCCGAATTTAGCCGAGTTTATATCGTCGGCGAGTCGTCGTTGCGAGATCCGCCGGCAAACTCCCCGCGCAATTGTCTTTCCGCCCGATTGCGAAAACAAAAATTATATTTTTAAAAAAAAAAAAAAACAAAAAAAAAACCTACCGCGGAAACTTCGTGCACACCGCCCCCCCGGGGCGTGTTTTCGTCGGCCGGTACCCCGTCGTCGTCTTCGCCCCGAAAAGCCGGCGACACGTCCGTCCGTTGTTGCACCGTCGCCGTAACTCTTGTAACTTTAACGCTTATTGATATTTCCACTACGGAACCGCCTCGTAAACAGTATTTAGACGCGGATAAGTCAAAATTCACCCAGACCAAGATATACGTATAACAATCCATCCGGTATTGTCTAGATACGATTATTTTAATTATCTCAGATAAAATTATCTCTTTTTCTGTTGTTGTCATATTAAACATGGAACATTTATACGAGTTGGAAAACGTTAAAAAACGTATAAACGGTAAACATAATTCTGTAAATAGCTAGTAAATTTGAATTTAAAAAAAATATATTTATATAAAACATACGAGCACAGTTAGGTATTTGATATTTTCTAATACAGGTGCGGCAAAAAGACCTTCATGATTTGTGAAACTTATGCATACCAAACCAAGTCAAATATCGAAAAGTGTGTTTTATTTACAAATTGTACATATAATGTTATTTTTTTTTTTTTTTAACTATTTTTAAAAGTTATATCACTTAGTGGCGGCCCTCGTTTTCAATACACTGATTAAGCCTTTTTCGGTAGTTATCTACGACTCTACGGGTCATTTCGGGCGGGATAGCAGCGACTTCCTGATTTATAACCTCCTTCGGGGCTTCCAGAGTTTAGGGATGATTTTGGTGCACTTGGCTTTTCTTTTCGATTTTAGATGTGATCCCCAGGTGAGCCGCTTATCAAGGATCACACCTAAGTATTTTATTTGAGTAACAACAGGTATTGCAGTACCACCGAAGAAGAGAGCAGGAGTGGGATCTTTGAGGATCATTTTCAGGAAATTGGTACCAAATAGTATTCCTCGGGATTTATTTTAATTTTCCAATTCGGAGCCCAATTTTTGATTTGAGTAAGATGTGACTGGTGAGCGGACGATGCTGTTAGCATATCACTGTGATTGCTTAGTATAGCACTCTGTATATAGGTAATAAAAAATTTGCTGTTTATTTATTTATTTTTTTTTTATATATTTTATTTGATAAGTACTAAAAAGATAACTTTTTTTTTATTTTCGATAAACTATAGATAGATATCAAAATTTGTCTATATATAAGACCTAATAAAAAATAATATTATCTAAATAAGTATCAACACTGCTCGTAAACAATGTTATATTTTTATCGAGACCAATATATTTTTATGATTTTATCTTATTCGGATAAATGGAAAATGAGTTTTAACCCGAGTTTTTACTCGTATCAGAAATAAATATATTCGTCTTAAACCGTTTTAAATTATATAATTAATAAGAAATAATATTATGTAACATATTTATATTAATATTTGATTTAGAAATCAACTATCGAGTAATTCATACTCGTGGAAATTTTTTTTTTTAATCTTCGTGTGGCAGATAGAAAAATTAATTTTGCCTCTTTCCTCCCCCCCCCCACCACCACCAAAAACAAAAAAAATAAAAAATTAAGGTCTGAATTCGCCACTGGCGTTGTTAGAAAGCGTTCCGATTGTGTCTTATTGGGCCAACTATTATTTATTCAGTGTTCTCGTGTTCGGATCTAATTAGATTTTTTAAATGATGTTGTCGTAGATTTTTTAAACAACTATCATTATCTACGCAACTATGAGAAATTTTATTTATTTTTCAGATACTGATAAATAATACTGATAGATAATAATATCGTCGGTTCCTATGAAAATATATGTTCTAGTATAGTTATACAATATATTATACGCGTGCTAATCAAATAACGAACACAACTATTATCCGCCTGTAAATACCCATGAATCGCGAGATATATCTCGGTTCGGTCAGATTAGGTCGACACGTCGGGTAAATTCTATAATACTACTCCGTACGATATTTTCATTTAATTAAATTCTCAACTTGAATTTTCTTTAGAGAGCGTACTGAATGAGAAGACATTATTTTACGTATTAACTTCACGCGTTTCCCTGAACAAACACTCTCCGCAGTAAAACTATAATATTTTACAGCGGGACGGTTCGTTAACTAATATATTTTTGCGAATTTCGTAAAATTATTTTCAACTATTGAAAGACGTATACGGCCGCGTATAGATCAAATTGATGAACTCGGTGGCAGGCAGTTAAATTTCGTTTTAATTTTTATTGTTAACATTCCTATGGAAATTCATTTGCGAGCACGTCTGTGCCACTGGTGGCAGGCGGAAGTGGTGAAGGTAAGTCGTAAAAGGCAATCCAGTGTATGTCCGTACAGTAATTATCGATCATTGCATACGTGTTTTGATAAATTTAAATTGATAACTGCAAAATAAATTACAATTTTGTACGTGTTGTTTGTTCTTTAGCAGTTTTTTTCAGGGTTTCACGAATTGTTAAGACAACTACGTGAAATATCGATAAGTTACATCCACTAAACACCGAATTGGCCACATTTTCCACCCGCGGCGATTTGATTAACATTAATTGTAGAAAGGTTGTTAACAGAGAAAGAGAAGAAGAAAAAAATACGTATAAACCAATAAATTCGTCGCTGCGCTCAGAATCTAATAGAGTACGGACATTTGTTGTGATAGGTATTCAATTGAGTGCTGCTTTTATGCATTGTAATATTTCCGAAGAATCGATTTTAAATTAAATTTGACGGAACACAATGTTATAACAATATATATATATATATATATGTACAAAAAAAAAAAATCACCTTAGTTTATGAAGAAAAAAAAAAAAAAGAAGAAAACTTTAAATTTTTAAATAATATATTTCTATCGAGAGAGAGCTATTCAACGGTTTAATAACAGAACGTTTTTTTTTTTTTTCGTTTTTGGTAAATTATTTTCTACAGAGAACCGTTCAATAATTGAATCATTAAAATTATATTATACCGTAACCCACGAAAGGGACAATGTGTATTTCGTCTAACAAAAGATATTTTATTTATATAGTGTCTATACAAAAGTTCATAATTTTTAAAATTTCAACAATTGTTTGTTATTTATTTATTTTTTTTTCTTTCTTTCTTTCAAAAAGTTTGGTAACATAAAAAGGAAACGTAATAATAATATTCTGACATACGTTTATATATATAATGAAACTTTTTAATATAAAATAATAAAATAGCGCTCAGGTCACAAAGTATCCTTAAACCATAATATTAAATGATGGCAAAACAATATTATCATCATGATGAAATTCATAGATTGGAATAAGTTAACTCGAAAAGTTTCCTTTGTTATAAAATTTTATATATTTAGATAAATTTCCGGGTATGGCGAGAGAGCTATTAGTTTTAATAGTATTACAAAAACGTGTGGTGTTAATTTTATTTTCTCGGAAAAAGTTTTTTTTTTCTTTTTTTTCGGTTTATAAAAATCGTCCGATTTTCCAAGTAATAAAAGATTTATTTTACTTAATATTTGTATCATATTGTTCGGAATTCACATTATTTTCCCGCAAAAAACTTTAAAAACTGTCGCAAATATGTCGATACATTTGCATTTGGTTTTACATTTTTGTCGTTTTCCGGATTATCTTGACAACGAGCAGGGTGGGATCACTTGTGAGAGGGGGCAAGGTGTGTGTGATTACACAATTTACTATTAAAATAGTCCTTATTGGCATTATAACAAATAATGTAACATTTTTTTTTTTTTTATATATAATTACAATAAAATTGTATTTATAAATGCAAACAATATATGAATGTGTTTCAGCCGGTCGCATGAGTCGATCGTGAGCTTTATAATTCTTTCAATTGCTAGCAATTCGGAAAAGTGCATTAGTCGATATAAACAACAATTGCAATTATTATGATTGTAAAAGGAAAGCAGTGGAACTATATATCATTATATGATGGTGAAATGTTATAATAATTGGTCTGTCTAAAAGCTGGTGTACCCGCAAAAAAAAAAAAAAAAAACCGAAATCACGCCACTGGCAACAAGGGGAGAAACGACGACGAATAACATTCTTCCTTGCCGGCTTACTGTGCGGAGGTTCAGAATCATTTTTTTTTAATTGCAATGGTTTGTTGTTGCTTTTAGCTTAAGGCATATAAACTGGTTGAAAACCGAAATAATGCTAAAAACTAGGAGGCGGCCGGACCGAGAATGGAACCCGGGTTCCTACTAAACAGTTTCTAACAAAACTTAATTACTCGATTACCCGATACCATTCAAATTTCCTCCCTACAACAGTCAGTGGACATTTTTTTTAAAAAATTTTTCTTGGGGTTCCATGATTTATACGTAACTGTTAATAACTATAGGAGTACCGACGATTTTTTTGGACGGCAGGATGCGGGTTCAAATAAATATTATGTTATATTTTACTGTATAAAACAAATTAGAAATATAAATTCCAGTCGTCTCGTCGCCACCGGTAAACCGTCGTCATAACGACACTACTATGATTCCTATACTCGTTACTTACATATTCCGCAGGAACAATTTTTATTTTATTTTATTGAATCTGGGGGGGTCCAACACCCCTGTAAATATTAAACTGACAAACAGTAACCTAGCCGCGGTGTGCGGCTTTTTAAATTATATAGGCGTACAATAGTTTAAGCATATTATATTTAATACCATATTTTAATTTTATAATTGTCCTCGTTTTTAGTGACCAGTAGTAGTAGTAGTAGTAGTAGTAGTAGTAGGTACTCACTAAACGTACGGCATTTCATAATAAATAGTTATCAGGGCAAGTACATACTTAAAACGTGGTGAATAAAACTGACTACTGTTCGTTTTTTCGCAAGCTCCCCGTATAGGAACGCCGGTGGATAGTAAAAAAAAAAACTTACTATAGAAACATTTCACGGTGTAAGTTTTAAACTGTATGTGGGCGCTGTGAGGAAATCCTAACACGGAATCAGATTTCAATGGTTCTAATGCAATGATGAGAAAATATTAGCAAAATTACATTTCAAAACTCAATAGCGGTCGCGTAGCCGACTTTATGCATATCTTTCAACAAGATACTGAAGATAAGTGAACAAATGTTTAACTGTGTTCGTAGTTATGTTTTATATATACAAATGTTGATTATTTATTTTTTGTTTTTTTTAATTTAATACTGTACAAATACGATAATTTATTCAATAATGAAATTATTCAAATAAAGGACCGTAGCTAATTTATTCTGCGGGTATAGTAAAATATAATGTAGCATATGTACGCACCATATTCATGTAGTAAAATTAGTACTAATGGATTTTCAAAACTCAAACATATACGCGGGCGTATTTTTTTTTTTTTTTTCCAAAACTGTACTTAATGAATATTTGCGGTACCTTTCGGTTTACTTAACAGTATAAATTCCGTGTTTACTAACGGTAATGGATAATAATCCAGGCCCTGTGAATTTCACATTGCACACGCAAAATCGTTACGCGGATAACCTAGTATTAAATAGTAATAGTCCGAGTATTTAAGATTTCTCAATAAATCATAAATCGCTACGTCCTGTAGTTTTTATCGTTACGAATTAAATATAAAGGGTAATTCAAAAACTTTGCGAAATTTTCAACTCGCATAAAAGAGTAACAAATCGTTACAGTATCGCGATGTTTTAGACTGTGTGCGCTATATTGGTTTTACTATGACGCGTGCGTTTTTCCCTCCATCCGAAACAATTTTGAAACCATTTGAAATATTGCTCCAATCAAAAACACTGTGTATGTGTCGAACCGTTTTGACCCGAAAGAAATGCACGACAATTTGACACGAGGTACGTCATAAACTGTTCTCGGTGATAAGAAATAAAAAAAAAAACGAATCGTTGGATTCTAATTTTAAAACCGTTTAATTTCAAATGTCGATGAAAATCGTATTATTCATAACACGAATAACCGTACTTTGCTCGGAATCGTTTTTCGTTAGCACATCAAATTCCTTTCGAATATCCTGCCGCCATATCAGAGGCGTGTTTTCTTTATTAAATTTATGATTTATATATTTGTCGAGGTAGCTGTGAACGCGATTAAAAATGTCCGTACAATATTATATAGGCTTCATAGATACGCATACAATTGAACACAGTTGGTAATAAAAAGGGCTGAGATTTTAATGGGATTGCTTTTTCTTCTTTTTTTTTTTTTGATCTTCTTTTTCCCGGTGTTTTTTAAACATAAGTAAATAGAAAATGCGTTTCGGGCGATAATGTTTATCTTAATGCTATTTTCATTTTCCATATTTGTGCATTTTTTGACAAATTTAACATAAAGTTAATTTTTAGGGCATCTTTTACAGTGGTTTTGCGGCATTTTCATGTTTTCAGAGCATTTTTTTTTTTTTACAATTTTTTAAAACAGTGAACATACGTTTGCGATTATAAGTAGGTCCACATCCTAACCGGCAAGAAAAAAAAAAAAAATATTAAAATGTATTTTAAAAATTATTGTTTTTTGAATGAATGATTAAGAAGTAGTTAAGAAGTAATTAAATCACAAGATATATCCACCAAAAAGCGTAAAATACATTTAAAAAAAAAAAAAAACGCATGTATTGTAATAAAAAATGTTTACCGTTTAAGCTATTATAAATAAACTGAAAGGCATTTTTTGCAATTTTTCAGTGCATTAAAATCCCAGACCTAGTGATAATAATAATGAAAAGTACATTATCGAATTTTCCAAATATTGAAGAGCGGAAAAAAAACGTGAGTAAGTTAAATAAGAAAAACACAAACGTTTGAATTTAAATATTTCATATAAAAGTGCAATTAGAATCGTTTTGCCAATACTAAAACATATAAACGAATGCCACCAGTGCAGCAATATCCGCTGTCTACATTTTATTTTCATTATTTTTTTTTTTTTTTTTTTTAAGCCATAAAGAAATAATTAAAATAAGTTTTAAATTATTTCGAATTGAGTTTAAGAAACACGGTCTAGGTTGTTTTTTTTTTTTTAACATGACGTTGGACATTGACGTTTAATTGCATAAACTTAGTGTATGGGTACATACTACCTCATCGCAGGGAATGTTAATTATCGACTTGTATTTTTTTCCCTCGAATTTCCATATTTATTTCACCTTTTTAAATTCAAATGTGTCATAAACATTCTGCATTTCATTGGACGCGCCCGAGAGTAATACGACACGTATATTATTATACTCTGGTACGGTACACAACGATAAGTGGTATAGATATTTGTGTTTTTAAATTGTTTCGCGTAGGTACCAAGCTAACGATTCGTTTTCAATATCCATCAACCACGTCAAGACAGGTTATTTACTACGGGCCGTCGTCTCTGTCTCTTGTAATGAAACATTTATTTAGGCGGGTGGTACTTTGCGTCGTTTTCTGCGGTCTAAGTGCAGCGATCACACTTTAATAATTGGACAATACAAACACAACGCCGGAATACAATACACAATTGCGTCTACAAAATGAACGGGGGGGGACCTGTTAAATTGTACGTACAGATCGAAAGGAATCGATAGGATATTTATCGTTTGTACAGGGAAAAATGCCCTACGACCTTCCGTTTATTATAATATTAATAGGGTTCGTATTTGAAGGCCAATACCCTTTTTTTTTCTTTTCTTTTTTTTTCGGATAACAATAGAAAAATAATTTTTAAATTAAAATGTCTATCGTTTAATTTCTAAAATAATGGGGGGAACATTTTACCTATAAACGCCTATTTTGCATTTTTTTCCCCCTTTTGTAATTTGTATGTGTTCATCAATGATAATAATGATCTGATGATAGTTTTTCGTTGCATATCAACGGAACAAATCGATGTGTAGACGATGTTGTGTTTAAAATTAGTTTTAATGGGATTTGTTATCGGCGATATCGATTAAGTATTTGTTACGGCAAGTCAATTTATCGTTTTTTTGAAAAATACCCTTACTCCACCTATCTATTGAGTAAAATGTATTATATTTGTAGATTCGTTTGTCGGTTCGCGTTCGTCGATTGTTGTTCAATCATTTTTCCACGTTTATTTCATTCTTTTCGTAATGCCAAAAGTTAAACAAAGTGATAATTTCAAGTTAAAAAAAAAAAAAATATGTTACAGAATTCGGTGAAAATATTTGTTCAACCGATGAATTAATTTTATTCTGTAAAAATTGTGACGTCAAAGTGAAAACAAATTCCATATACAGCAACATATCGGACGAGATAAACACAATTTTTTAGAACCAGCTTATAACCAGTTATTTTTTTTTATAAATTATCTGAGCACAATATTATGTGATTACATATGCCTGACACTGGCGATTGGTAGATCACAGAGCCGAACCTAGTCATAAAACTTGTTATTTATATGTAATATATATATATATTTTTTTTATTTATTTATTATAATTATAAAATGTTTCAGCACACCCAGTGCTACTACAACTTTTTAATTTTTAAAATTTTATTTGTTACAAATTTAAATGATTATAAATTTATTAATGACATAATTATTAATAGTATGAGAGTGATATAATAATGAATATATGAATATAATAATAACGATGAGGTCTAGTATATTAATAATGATCTTCATTTTCTGATGATGAGTCTTCTGTGTCTGTTAAAAGAATGTCCTGGGGAAGTCGAGGCCGCAGACGTCTATTGAGTGTTTTTTTTTCCTATATTGTAATGACGAGCACTGTCCAAGTTTTTTAGTTTGGCGTGGAAATTTTAAAATTGGGTTTTAATCCATGTATTTATCAGGGGTATTTTCGTGTCATTATGGATCTGGCGATTTCTCATGAACCACGGTGCTTTGAGACATATCCTTAAGAATTTATTTTGAAGATTTGTATTTTATTTATTTTAGTTATAGAGGCAGCGGACCGTACAGGACAGGCATAAGTTATCAGTGGTCTGATTATTGCGGTGTAGAGAAGGAGAGAAGATTTCATTTGGAGAGTTGATTTGTAGTTCACTAAGGGGTAGAGAATTCTCACCCTGGCATATCCCTGAGTAAGTTTTTTTGTTTATATACCTTTTCACTACAATCAGAACTTATATATAACACATGGGCTGAAAATTCCCGGGCCTAACACACAGACGGCGCTAGTGTTTTAGAATTCACCTTATTTTTAGTTGGCACCAATAACCTGCAAAAGACAGCTGTTAGAATTTCATGACAATCTGTTCATTAGTGTGCGAGTTGTACGCTACTTTTGTTATTATCGAAATAACGGATCAAAAGCAATTTCGTGTTTTAATTTTACATTGCTTCTGGATGGGAACAAATACCGTTCGAGCGAAGTAATGGCCGGAAAAGTGTTCCGGGGACTCCGGTCCATCAGTAACAAAAATAAAACGTTGGTATGCTGACTTCAATTGTGGTTGTAGTGACCACTGATGATGCAAAACTGATGTGGACGTCCAAATGAGGCGGTAACACCAGAAAACGTTGGAAAAATCCACAAAATCGTTTTGAATGATCGCAAAGTGAAGTCGCATGAGTCAGCTGACATCGTAAAGATAACACGAGAACGCGTTGGCTTTATATTGCATGATCATTTGTCCACGAGAAAGCCCTGTTCAAAGTGGGTGCCGCGTTCGCTCACTGTTGAGCAAAAAATGATGGTTTTAAACAATGGTAAAAACTACATGAATTAAAATGATAAAATTGCTTCCGCCGTCCGCGGTATTCTGCAGATTTGGCTCCCGGCGACTACTGGCTATTCGCAGATCTCAAAAAAAAAAAAAAAAAAAAAAAAAAAAAAAAAAAAAAAAAAAAAAAAAAAAAAAAAAAAAAAAAAAAATGCTCGCCGGTAAGAAATTTCGCTCGAATGAAGTGGTCATCGGTGAAACCAGAGGCCTATTTTGATGTAAAAGATAAATCATCGTACAAGAATGGTATTGAAATGTTAGAGCGGCGTTGCAACGATTGGTGGTCGCTCTTGATGGCGATTATGTTGACGGGATAAAGTCAATTTTAAATGAAAGAACCGTGTTTTCTTTGTTAGGCCCGGGACTTTTAAGCCCGTGTGTTATATATATAAAGAAAAAAAAAATGAAGAAGAAAACAATATAATTAATATAAATTATAAAATTAACGGTGTAATTTTCTAAAAAAAAGAAAAAAAGTTCTACGGTAGTTTTAGTGAAAAACGTGAAAAAAACAATATAGTATTCGTATTTATTTATTTTTTTTTTTTTTCGTTTTTCCCGGTGAAAGCAGTGACCGAAATATAGACAAGTATTTCTCGTCGTTAAACTAATAACTCCCCCGAATCGAGAAATGTATACAGTCACATTGAGTATAAGATTTCAACAATACACGAAAACGTGAGTGCCACCGGACTGATATGGTTTGTCTGCCCGGGTACACGAGGAGCACGCGAATCCCGTTGAATCTTCGGTAGTTTTGAATAATTGAGTACGTCGTTGATACGGTTTTTTTTTTTTTTTTTACATTCCGGTGCATATAAAACGTGTATACACAATGTCAATAACGGTCATTACGACCGCATACGCGTTTACTCGTCATAGTGGTAAAACAGTAGTATAGTGTCAAAAAAAAAAAAAAACACGCCTAAATCGCAGCGAGTTAGCAGAGATGGCGCGTGTAATATTTTTTTATTTTTTTTTTTTTTAATTTAATAAAACACCGTATACTGCCGTAGGACGATTATTTACGAATAATCTTTAAATTTCATATTAATCTGTCGAGTGGAAAAGGTATAATTTTAAACAATTGCCGGGCAATGTTAATGCGAACATATCGAGAGAAAAAAAACAGTTTAAGATTTATTATCGTTTTTAGTTTTTAGATACCCAAAAAAATATTATGTGTACGATTATGTGTCGAACCAAAATTCGGTTAAACGGTTAATCAGTTTCATATGTATATAAAATGTAAAAGTTCTACTCATTAACCGATTTAATCCATTAGTTCGCGAGTTTTTCATTTCTTTTTCTTTTTAATTTTCTATCTCGGTTTAAACTTCAATAGTTAAAATAAGTACCTAACGTAGTTTCGCTATACGTCCCTTGTTGGTTTCCGAATTCGACCACAGGAATTCCGTAATGGTAAATATGCGGTGAGTACATTTTACCCATTTTCACCGCCGAACAAAACGGATTTTTTTTTGATTTTTAATTGTAAACAAATACAATTGGACAATCACATAAGTCGCCTTAGACCGCGTCTTAAATTATTATGACGGGTAAAAACGCCGTTGGTTCTCAACAAAAACGGCGTTGTGATGTGTTTTTGAACAAATCACTCGCGGATAAGGACCCGTCGACCGGCACGTCGAATGTTTAAACGGGAAATATAATTGTTTTTCATTTTGAACGGTACGAATTTTTGAATGGGCCGCGATTGAATACCAATAAAAATGTCAACCCGAACGATTTCGATACAATCCGGGACGGCGGAATTTCGGTTAAACAGGTGAACTGGTCGCCGGTGGTTACCGCGGTCGGCGTCCGCGTCGTGTTTAACGTTCGTCTTTCGCGCGCGCAAGCGTGTGCGTGGTTGTCGACGGGGACGAAACGCGGCGGCGGTAATTCGATCGGCGGCGGCGGCGGCGGTTCGATCGGCGGCGGCGGTGGCGGCGGCGGCGGCGGCGGACCGTGAAGCAATTACGAAATTTGCACAATGCTCGCGACCCCCCTCCCACCGCCGCCGCCGCCGTCGTCGCTTCACACACACACCATGACCGCGTATGTGTGCCGCCGCAGTACATTTATATATCTACGACGCGTATAGGTACCGGGCGAGCGAGGGGAGAGGGGTAAGTGTATATAAGGACCGGGGGGGCGGGGCGGGGGGACAACCCATGTCCTGCGCGTATATCTGTATACGTGCGGGATAGGAGCGGAAGACGGTGTTGTTGGGTTGAGTACGACGACGCCGCCGCCGCGGGTGTGTGTATCGGCGGCGCGGGACGCTATTCTTTATAACAATAACAATAATAATTATAATATTATAATGTTGTATATATATATACATATATAATAATAATAATAATAATAATAATGTCGAGCAATTAGTAAATGTGGGTAAACGGCGGGCGTTTTGCGAAACACGCCGGGGGCAATTAAACGGGGACGGCGGCCGTCGGTGATGAAGAGCGAGGCTCTAAAGGACCCGGCCGACGGGACGCGTCCCCGTACTACGGCTGTGCTCTACTACGTGTGCGGCGCGTCGTATGTGTATGTGTTTTACGCGCGCCGGAGTCCGCGTTACTCGTTAAAACCGAATTTACAGTCGGATTAAAGGCGTCGCCGCCGCCGCCGCTCTTCGCAACCGGCCCGCCCGGCCCCGTCGTCCCGGCCGCGTCGCCGCATATTCCCTTTTTACCCCACCGCCCTTGTTCCCAATACCGCCCGGCCCCTTTGGTATTATACGCGCCGGGACGGTCTCCGCGCCGTTGTAAAAACCCGCGTGACGTCCGCGGTCGTCCGTCCGACATTGTTCGGCGCGACGTCCCGAAATTATTGCACAGTATTACGGCGGCGTTAAAATATTATTACGCTTACGTACCGCTCTTGCCAACGGTCACCGTCGAATCGTGCGACGATCAACTGCCCGCCGAATTCTCGACGATCCAACGCCGTTACGAGTCCTCGGCACATGACAACGCGACAGCGATCTACAAATTCTGTTTCAGAACAGACTTTGGGCGACTTTTGTAACACTCACAAACATCACGTCATCACGGCAAATATTATCACTGTCCTGGACTGGACAAATGCGCGATGAAAAACACACAGAATGTCCACACTCTCGTTTAGATATATATATATATTTTTTTTTTTTATCTAATCTTATCTGTTTGACAATTTCGATATCTGCCCGAAGTCTATCTACGATATAGATATTATTATCCGGATAACATTTTCCCGAAAGAAAATAAATGTATGTTCGTATGTTTTACTTTTGGTTAAAAATTCCAATTTACTAAACATACAGTGTATATAGCGATTTACTATCCCTTCGAATTTACGGAATTATATTAAACACGTTGACTTTCCCCTTCCCCGTTATAGGTTCTTAACAATAACGACAATAAACAATTATTAAAAAAAAATAATAATAATAATCACTTTTTTTATCCGGATATAAATTCCACTTATCTTAGCCGAGATAATTTTAATATTTGTTATCTCTGTCTGTATCTACTAGATGATTTCGGAGCAATTATCTTATATCTCTATCTCGATAAATGCCATTTATCTACGTCTCTACACTGAATATATCTAAGAGAAAATTTGTCGTTGTTAAAAATGCATTGAGTAACTTGGTCTGTTGTAGATGTATTTGATTAGGTGTTTTAAGTAGAGGAGTAGTGGTGGTATACGCCTGCTATAATAAATAATCCCCTAAGTCCCACACGGACAAAGTCTAAACTCGCAACACTAGACAGACGTGTTAAACGATAAAATAGCTTTTATTAAATTAAATAGCGGTTGAAAAAAATTAAAATTAATGACCGAATTAAAGTCAATCGAAAACATAGCTTATTTTTGTAAAAAATTTAAAACAAGTTGATTTAAACAAAATATAGATTTAATTTAATAGGTTTCCCCTATAGATTTAGGAACTTATAGTTATTATTACAATGAAACACCACACTAGTGATAGTACCGCCACTAACAGAATAGACCACAACCACAATATATTAACCGGTAAGCGGGCATATTAAAAAAAAAAAAAAAAAAAACATAGGTTACAAAAAAAAAAATGTGATAATAAAAAAATTGATCGCGGAATAAAAACGTTTAAATCCTAAAATACTTCACTATATATAGTATATAATATGTGCATTGTACACAATGCATACAGAGTTTATTATAATATCTACAATGAGGGTTATTCAAAATGTCATGAAACGTATTTTTTTATTTTATTTTTTTTTTTTAATATTTCAATTCGATAACAAAAAATTAACAAAAAACTAATGAAATTAGTTATTAAATTTAACACTATCATAATGTCCACAGCACAAATTTACTTATGCGACTATTACTATAGAAACCATTAGTTGTGTATTCATATATACACGAATTACAATATTAAAAAAAAAAAAATAAAATTATTAAAAAATGAACGTTTAAATATATTATTGATTATTATTATATAATAATATTATTAATTGTGTAATACTCGTATTCGTTCTGGATTTAAAAAATCGTCAAAAATGATTTCATTAGTATAAGTATAATAGGTAATTATTTAATATTTTCATTAAATTGATACAGTTATTATTACTCGAGTTAAAAAATGTATGATTGCATATTATAAAATATCTTACGGTGATTTGTATTGTATATAACTGATATAAATAAATATTCTTTATTCGCATTTAATAAAATAATTTTTTGTTTGTCAATTATTTACAATTTTTTAAGAATAATACTAACAAACCGATTTAAAAAAAAAAAAAAAAAGTAATTACTCCGGATTTGTATTTCTCGATAACGGATTCGATTCCTATTTTTTTAAATTTTTTTTTGTTAAATAGGCTCGATTTTAAATATATTTACATTGTTCTGTACACCTATGTTTCTATAATTGTTTTTACGAAGACAAAATTATTTGGACGGCAAGAATACAATTTTCTATAAAAATATATGACGACTTTAACCAGTAATCGATTGATGGCAATAAATACGTTATTAATTTTAGTATGTTGATCTTACGATTTATGATAATTTAATGTATTGGATTGAAAAACAATGAAGGGAAATCAATTTGAGTGCAAGCGCAATTGGTATACCGTAAACCGTAGAAAACAAGTAACGCCAATCGGTACGCTGGCCCGAAACTAAAATTTTTTTTCATCGGACCATACCCCAATTTTTGCACGTGTAACAATACCATCGAATTTAAACGTTTCCAGGTGGATTTTTAGCGTTAACGAAATGCGGAATCGGTCATTATTGTACCGTGTTTTTATCGTCGAGCCATCGACCACACCGAGGGTGCCCAACCTTTTTATCACCGAGTACCACCAGACACTTTTACAATCAATACGCGTACCACCTCAATTCTATAACTAAATTAGGAATCAAATTTTCTTTTAGGGTATAATTTTATTATTCATTCATTTCTTTACAATATTATTATTTGATATTTATGAAAGTGAAAAAAATCATAATTTTTAGTTAAATCTAAATATTTAAATTTTAAATTACAATTTTCAAATTAATAAAAAAAAAAAATAATAATAAAATTAATGTGATATTTGTTGTTGTTTATTTTGTACAAGGCTGAACGGAACTAATTTTCACTCTTAAGTCACTTCAAATTACGAGCCTACGTCTGTACTTATTTTTCAAATACAGCAATTCAAAAAATCCACTCTCGCACGAATAAGTAGTGACCAATGCAGTTAAACATTGTAATGCTTGCTTGAAAAGAGATGGGTATTCTATTTTTGTTGACATCCAAAATGAAACCAATGTTTTGTCTTTAAATGCGTCTTTCATCGAGCTGTCACTTACCATATCAATGAACGATTCTTCGTCTTCCACCGTCTTCTGGAACTTCTTTGTCTGAAGATTCATACAAAAATGGGTTTCTAATCCAATTTTTCTTCGGAAAAATATTTTTAAAAATTTCTTCGCGTACCACCTACCAGCCTTCCGCATACCCGCGCGTTGGGTACCTCTGCTCTAGAGACTATGGGTTATCCGTTTTCAAATTACACGATCGTAGTTACACTAATATTAAATACAAAATTCCAATTTAAACTTTTGTCGTTATTTTTTTATATTTTTTTTTTTTTACTTTTTTTTATACGTCCAACGGAATTTCTGTCGAACATTTCGACGCGCATAAATAGTTAATAATTGTATCTTTGTGTAATTATTGCTTTCTTGTTAAATGAAAAAAAAAAAAAAAATCGTGTCTGGGGCGCTGCGTTGCTAAATAAAATTATTATTATTATTTTTTTTTTTTTTAACACCGAGTGATTATTTTCACATATATACAGACATATGAAAGCGCGCGTGCTCACGAGTTTTTACTCGCTAGTTTATGGTACAAACTACTATATTTTAATATACTTGATATATAGAATTAAAATAAAAATGTCTATAATGTTTTGTAAGTATTACTTAAAAATATTTATAACAATATAGTCAATTTTCAAATTTTTTTAAATTTGTCATATTAACAAAATCCATAAAGTCAACTTAAATTTATAAAAAAAAAATAGGAAAATGTATTAAAATAAAAATAAAAAAAACTAAAAGATTTTATGATATAAAAATGATTTATTAAAAAACAATAGCTATTAAGTACTTACGTATAAGCATTAGATTATAATTATTATTAAACTAAAGTAAAAATATGGTATAATATTAATTTTAAAAAAAAAAATAAATAACACTATAGTAAAACTTTTTCCCGATGATTATATTATTTTGCATAAATCTTTGTTAAAATGTATGTTATATTTTCATGAAGTAATTCAAATTTATTTCGTTTTGCAATATAAAAGTAACGTCCAATTTATTTTACAGCGATTAAAAAAAAAAAAAAAAAATCGATTATTTTTATACGTACGTATAATTAATATTGTTCATATTCCTTTAAACTATTACGTTTTTTCTCGTAATATTACAACGTCCAATATTTAAAATTTTTATTTACACGTTTATATTTTTTACATCAGTAAAATACTAGCTCGCTGTTATTTAATGCGTCTACGATTGGCTACGAGTAACAAGGATTTATCAACGAGGAACGTTATAGTCGTACATAAAACACATTTTATTTAATTTTTTTTTTTTTTTTTGTAATGCAATAAATGAATTCCTGTTACAAGAATACAAGTTGGCAAAGGGATTGCAAAACAATATCTGGCCACGCCACTGACCACCCTAGATAAATCAATACAATTTCACGAAACAACGTAATTCGTATATGTATAAAAAATAAAAAATAAAAATATAATACCTACGAATTTAGTAAACTGACAGTTAAATGTTTTATCAAAATGGGTATTTTATTAATTCAAAAAAAAAAAAAATACCGTATACTCAGAAATATAAATGCGTTACTGGTGCAAGTTAATTTCAAACAAAGTTATTAGGATAAGTTTAGCAACAAGTTTCATAAAGTTTTAACAGGAACTGTAATTCAAAAAAACATAATGTTACACGCCGTTCATATCGATGGCAAAGTAAAAAAAAAAAATTACCCGTCATATTAGACGTCGTCTTAGTTAAACTTTTAAAATGGGTGTATTCATTAAAAAGACAAAATTCCGAAATTAACTAGGTACCTGTATACTTCGAAGGTCATTAAAACGCGCAAACTTTTTATGCAAAACGTTAAATTGCAGTCGCTATACCGGTATTATTTGTCAGCTATTGAAAACTTTTGAAATTATTAAGAAAAATAAATAAGTCGTGTCAAACAAATTAGATCCCCCCGTGTAATTAATAAATAATTAGGGAAATGTTTTAAAAAAAAAAAAAATAAAAAAATATTCACGAACAGTGTAATGTTTCAACGACGCGCAATTTGGCTCGCATACAACCGTATCATTTACCGGCCCCGGATCTGGTCACGTCGCTCGTCGTTTTATGATCCATCCTCGATGTCTCGATATGATCGATAAAATGTCAGACCCGCCGAAGCCAGATAATGTTAGCTAGAAGTACTTAAAAAGTAGAAAAAAATGTCCGGAAAACCGACTAAACATTGTAAACCGAATATAATCCACTCGAACGTACCGACGGAAAATCGGAATTATGCAATAGAATACAAATTATATTTATATTACAACATTCTTCTTCTCCGGTTTTTAAAGGCCATTGAGGCCCATAACCGGAACACAAATTTTCTTCCATCTGTCTCTATCCCGAGCTACTACTTCCATATCTTGTATTCCAAATTCTTCCAAAGTATTTTTTGACTATGTCTATCCATCTTTGTTTTGGTCTGCCTAGTGGTCTTTTCCCAAGGTGTTTCCATTTTAATACCGCTTTCATTAGGCTATATGACCTCCGTCCGATTCTTCTATATTGTAGTACTGCTACTATGTTCGGTTCTTTATATAGTTGTTGTAATTCTATGTTGTTTCTACTTTCATATTGTTGTGTGATATTATTTCGTTTTGGCCCATATATTCTTCTTAATATTCGTCTTTCAAAGATCACTGTTTTGTCTTCATCTCCTTTGGTCGTTGGCCATATTTCACAAGCACACAGAAGAACTGGTCTGATAATTACTTTGTATAGTGTAATTTTTGATTTAATTGATACTCGTTTTGATTTAAATATGCTCGTTAACCCATAATAGCATTTGTTCGCTGCAGTAGTTCTTATATTAATTTCTTCACGAGTATTATTTTTTGCTATTTATTGTAACGCCCAGATATTTAAAACTATGTACCCTTTCAAACTTAAAATTCTCGACTCTATATATTCTCTATGATTTTCTTGTCACGATATTACCATATATTTAGTCTTTGATTCGTTGATTTGTAATCCGATGTCTTTACTGTCTTTTATTAGTTCCTTAGTGCCCAATAATCCTTCTTGTTTATTTGGTCCTAATATGATAATATCATCTGCCTATGCTAAGATTCCGCATTTTCTTATGGTTTCTTCAACGTTTAACCCATCATACTTGCTCTTCGTTTTCTTTACTATCGTTTCTAGTGTTATATTAAAGAGTTCTGGCGATAACGCATCTCCCTGTCGGAGTCTAGTCTTAACTTCAAGTTCATCCGACATATATTGGTTGAATTTAATTTTACATCTCGTTTTATCCATGCGTAGTTTGATCATTTTCACTTAATATTAATATTAAAAAGTAATAATATTTTACAAATATTACTTTTCGAATATGCCACGTATAAAGTAGCAAGTATTAACTTGCACCGTGTGAACCGCATTATTTATTCAAAGCGATTTGAGCAACATTACGTATTTTGTTTCTTACTGGGACACAACTTGTGAATTATTCAGACTTCAGTCGGGAACACGGACCCTGCCCGAACGGCGCTATTGGTAATAGTCCGGGCGTTTCGCCCGGTCATAATAATCATTATGATTTTTTTAGCTTAACTCGTCCGCAGTGCTGTGCATAGATAACTTTATTAATATATCGACAATATGACAGATAACAGTTGTAAAATGTTATCTAGATAACCTAGTTTACATCTAAATAATTGTATAGTTTTCAATGATTTTCACGAAAATGTAAAATGTAATTTCTTTTCCTATGTATTTCCCGTTTGATTATTAATGATTATTTATTGATTCGCGTTTCAGAGAGTCGTCAAATGAATTAATTCGAATAAAAAATTTCGACATTTAACACTCGTAGAAAAAAACAAAAGGAAAATAAAAAACTCAAGTGAAGACATCTGACAATAACTGTTATTTATTTATCTAGACATTTATAAGATTTATAAGACAAAAAACTCTATACATTTATTTCATCTAAACAAGATAAAAAAATTATCATTTTTCTATCTGAATAACGTACAACGACGAGTTATTGTTTTAAGTAGGGGACTAAAATATAATCGGATGGCTACGATAAAACGGTTGCTCGTGAATATGACCGTAGGCATACAATTAAATAATAACACTATTTCGCACGTAGGTGTTAAACCGCAATCGTATACTCCAGAGGTTTTCAACCCGCGGTACGCGAAGAAATTTTTTTATTACTATTTGCTACTTTCCTCATTTATTGATGAAAATGAACTCTCTCTGAAGGACGATTTAAATGCTGACATCTTGGAACATTTGGAAGCACTGAAGATGCATTTTTAAAAATATTTTTCCGAAGACTATTCAAAGAAAAATTGGATTAGAAACCCATTTTTGTATGAATCTTCAGAAAATGAAGTTCCAGAAGACGGTGGAAGACGAAGAATCGTTCATTGATATGGTAAGTGACAGCTCGATGAAAGACGCATTTAAAGACAAAACATTGGTTTCATTTTGGATGTCAACAAAAATAGAATACCCATCTCTTTTCAAGCAAGCATTACAATGTTTAACTGCATTGGTCACTACTTATTCGTGCGAGAGTGGATTTTTTGAATTGCTGTATTTGAAAAATAAGTACAGACGTAGGCTCGTAATTCGAAGTGACTTAAGAGTGAAAATTAGTTCCGTTCAGCCTTGTACAAAATAAACAACAACAAATATCACATTAATTTTATTATTATTTTTTTTTTTTATTAATTTGAAAATTGTAATTTAAAATTTAAATATTTAGATTTAACTAAAAATTATGATTTTTTTCACTTTCATAAATATCAAATAATAATATTGTAAAGAAATGAATGAATAATAAAATTATACCCTAAAAGAAAATTTGATTCCTAATTAAGTTATAGAATTGAGGTGGTACGCGTATTGGTTGTAAAAGTGTCTGGTGGTACTCGGTGATTAAAAGGTTGGGAACCCCTGCTCTAGGGCAATTCGAAAATTATATATTTTGCGTCCGAATTATTCGACCCTTATGGTGGCGGTTCTCCCAGCGGAGGTCGGGCAGTCGTCGTACAGTCTCCGGTTCGTTTGTACGTATTCGCCGACTATATACGAATAGCTGTAATTAGCATAAAAAAAATACGCACCGCGAACATATACGATAATAAAAAAAAAAAAAAAAAAAAAAAACCATCGGTCCGACACACGGTCAATTAACTTACCCAATATAAAACGACAGTATACTGGCAATTACACGCAAGTGTACCTAACCGATCCGTATGGGGATGTCGCCCGTGTCCCTAAACGTTTGTAAAACACATTTAAACAACCGTAAACGGACATATGTAAATTTTCAATTATTCTTCATGGAAATTGACGAATTTACGAGATATATTGTCATTGCGTTATTTTTTACATACAACACAACATTCCAGAAACAAGGATCTGTACGTTTGTACGCTCGGCGCTATAGTTTTAGATTTAAATTCCAAAACCTATAAAATGTGCCCATTTTGGGCAATTTTAAACCCTCAATAATTTACAAAAGGCAATAATTTTTTCTTTTTTTTTTTCTTCTCCTACTAGAGACTTTAAGGTGTTTTTTTGTTCGTGTTTATTCGGTTCAACGTATATTTATGAGAAAGTATTTTCTCAACTATGTAAATAAATAACAGTGCAAATCGATCTCGCTTAACGAACGAACATCTTCGTGCCGTCCTTCGTGTAAATTTTAGCAAATTAAAATTGATGCCCTATGCGAACAAAAAAAAAACCAATGTCAACACATTCATTTAATAAATTTGTGTTGTAATTATAAAAAAAAAAAATTTTAAAAAAAATGAATACATTTAACACATATTTGTTTTTTTATTTAAATTTTATAATAATCAAGACCTAATAAACAGTAAAAATGTTTATAACTATACGAGTTCTGTTAAAAAATTACCAGGATTTTATTTTTAATAATTACAAAAATGAATATTACATATTATTTAAAGATATCTCCTTCGAAATACTCTCCTCCGGACGATATGCAGTGATCTCGGTGATCTTTCAATTTTTCAAAAATCCTTTGGATCTGTTGCAATGTTAAAGCTATGAGTTCTGTTGCCGCGTTCGCTTTAATTTCCTCTACTATGATTGATAATTCAAGATAGTGAGGTATTTATTTTTGTTTAATATACTCTAGTTACTTTAAGCGTCGCGAAGTTTTTATTACATTCAAATTAATTGTATAATATTTTTTAATTCAGTATGAACTAGTTGAAAATGGTACACCTTGTCCAGATCTTGATATTTTTAACGACGTTAAAAATTAAATAGACTGTCGATAAATACGGCATTTGCGCTCTGCATTTTCGTAAAGTACTTAATAATATATCTGATTGGTTAGTGTGGTTGTGAAGTTTCGAATACATTTTTCTGTTGGTCTTGTTTAATGTTTTCTACAATAAAAACTGTTTGAAACAATCACGGGTACGATGATTTAAATCATTTAAATACAGCTGTTAAAAAAAAAAAAACCATACTGAATCAGAAGTTCATATATGTGGATGTTTTAAACTTAAAACATTTATATTATCATCGACTTGCTGGAATAATATCGATCGAAAGATAATTGGTTTTCAAATTAAGAGCAAACAGAAATAAGTTTTATGAAGGTATTATAAACAAATTTATTGAGAAAGAGAGAAGAGTGGAAATTGAATTTAAGTAAAAATCAGTTTTGAATAGAATATATTCATTTGCACCAACAAGTTTTATATTGTATTTAATTTTTATAACTTATATACAGTTTATAGATATTTTATGTATTTTTAAACATTTAAAAATTATGTAAAATCAATAGTTTTAATAATATGTCGACAGTTGATAAGAATTTGTTTTCCGCAATGGGGGAGTTTCTAATCAATCACATATTAACGCCTAAAGTCAGGAAACTTGCCACTGTATGCGATCGTTGATCGACGACGACATTGTAGTAGTATTGTAGTATACCTACAATGCCATTACATTTAAAGGACTTACAAAAAGAAAAGAAAAAAAAAACATCACGTGTTCGTATCAAAAGCCGTTTTTAAATTAGGGTATATAAATATCCCGTTGCCGATGGTGGATTTTTATTCGAACAAAACGTACGTCGCAACCGGCAGACAATATAAAATAATATTCACCGTTGACGAATCATCTGGGAGCAGCCCGTCTAGAGAGCTTCCTGTTCCACGTGATATCAACATTCGATTCATTAAAAAAATAATCGCGTATTCGAATAATCCACGTGCTTTAGTGTATTAGTATTTACTCGAAGTTCGTAATATCGTTTTTTTTTTTTTTTTTTTTTTTTATTTAGAAAATTATACAATTAATGCAGTATAATAAGCATAAGGGATGTTTAAGGTATGGTATGTGGTGTAATGGCTTGAGTGACGTGAGGGAAGAACCATTCGGCGAAGGCACTTCGACGTGAAATTACCGAATACTTAAAGTATTATTATGCGGTTAGTTTATTAGATCTCTGGGCCATTGTCGTTTCAATCATCTGAGGGGGGGAGGGAAGTTTCCAGGAATGGAGATGGAAAGAAGATTTTTAACAAGGGGATTGATATGATTTTGCAGGCTATTTCTGAAATTGGAGTAGTGTAGTTTGGCTGTGGTAGTGACTTTTGGAATACGGAGATCAGTGTGAATGGTGAGGTTTGAGATACAAGGAGGAGCGTTAGTTATGATTCCGAGGATTTTTGAATGGAACACTTGAATTTTTTGTGTGTTTGATTTTTTTGGCAGTGCCCCAGAGCTACCGTATACCGTAGAACCAGATGGGTTTAAGAAGAAGATTGTAGATATGAATTTTGGTTTTGAGAGAAAGTTTAGAGAACTTACCAAGGGATGGGTCTGAGAAGGTAGAGACGTTTGTTTAATTTTAACATAGTCGTGTGGATGTGCTTGGGCCAAGTAAGGCGTTTGTCGAAAACTAGACCAAGGTATTTGGCTGAGCCTGAGTTTGGTATAGGATTGTTGTTTATAAATGTACTGGTGGGGGTTGACCGTGACTCTACCGGTGGATGGATTTGCTTTCGTTAATTTTGACGCGCCAATGGGAATACAAGAGAGATGGGTTATTGAGGTGGCTTTGGAGAGCGGATGAAACTACGTCAGGATTGGAGTGGGACGAATATATAACTTTGTCGTCGGCGTATTCGGCTATTCGGGCTGGTCGTAATATCGTTGAAAAAACGAATTGAAATTATATATAAAAAAAAAAATAATAATAATAATAATAAAGAGACGGCCGAACGAATATCTACGAATACGCGAATTACAACTGGAACACGTGAAAACGCATATTTTACGGATTATTTAACGGGAAATTCACGCGCACACACGAGTACAGGGATGTGTGATTCGGGACGCCTCTGATCGAAACGGTTTTTTTTTTTTTTTTTTATTTTATTTTGCCGACGGCGCACTGCGACACCGCAGCGAAATAATTCCCGTACACGTTATTTTATTCATCGGTCGTGTTGAAATCAAACGCCGTGCGGAAAACCATTAGACGTGTTAACCTCAATAAATAAATTCCATTAGTATCAAAAAGTGGTAAATGCAAATCCGGACGGACAAGATGAACGAGAAAAAAAGAATTACAAATTATTATTATTTTTTTTTTTTTTGTTCCGGGGACGACGAAAACACAACAACGCGTACAACCAATCCCGGGAAAGCGGATTGAAAAGAAAACGGTATGGCGAGCAAAGAATGAGAGGGAAAACCTCCCAAAAAAAAAAAAAAATAATAATAATAGTAAAAACAGTGTATTTCGGTGGCTTAGGTTTTATTTATTTATTTATTTATTTTTTTTTTTTTTTATCCAACTGACGGAGAGATAATGTTATTGGTGCGCGAGGGTTTGGTTTAAACGTATAATTTATTGGTTGTTTTCCCGAACAAAAAAAAAAAAAATATATATGTAATGATATAATAATACTAATGTATACCCGGAGAGACGCACTTAGGAGGGCCGCCGTGCCGATTGTTTAGCTATTTCGTTCGGATTCCGTATAATACTGCGCGATCGGGGGGAGCATTTAAACGCGATCGGTTTAAATTCACTCGATTAATTCGGTTTCAACATAAAATATTATGTACGCGTATAATATTGAAACACCGTCGCGGTTATTGTTCGCACATATATAAATAAATATAAATATACGCGTACGTACGCGCTTTTACGAATGACTTTGGGCGACAATAATTCCAACGGTATCGGTAACTGCACGGGCCCGCCCTTGGGCGGCCGAGGAGGCCGCGGCGCCCGGCACTGTTGTCGGCGTCCGGCGACTGTTGCCGGCGCCTTCGGCTCGGCCGTCCGACCGTATTGGTACGGAATATTTTTATTGGTAAAATAACCGGGATCGGGTGCAAACGCACAATGTCGTATAGACGACGACCGAATAATTCCCGAACCCCATAGGTATTACCGTATCGCCATTAATAATAATAAACGCCCGACGAAAACACGAAAATCCGCAATTATGCCCGTAAACAAATTCGACGTACCGGGGTTTTACGTTTGATAATTATACAAACGTGAATATTACATATTATTATTCATGTCCGTCGGAATTACTGTCCACCGGACCATACGCGGTGATCTCGCCGTTTTTCGAAAATCCATTGGCACTGTCCCATAAGTCATAGCTATGAGTTCTGTGGCCGCGTTCGCTGTGATTCCCTGTAAACCGCTGTCCCTTAAGAGCAGATTTTATTCTTGGGAATAGAAAAGCCACAAGCGGGGCCTGATCAGGAGAACAGGGAGACTCCGCCGGGACCACGGCAATTTTTTTTATCCGACAAAAATTCACGATTCCACAGCGTTAAACGTGCCATGTCGCCCGGTGTTGGTGCCAATTGTAATGCTATGCGCAAGCACAACGTCAGCTGGACGGGCCAGGAGGTTTTTTCTTTTTATTTTATTTTTAAGAAATTATACGCACACGCATAAATGTTACTGAAAGATTCGTTCACGGTCAAATGCCCGGCATTGAATTTAATCAACAAATTACGGACATATACCGTTCGAAATGGTCCTCCTAATGCAAAGTACAATATTCTTAATAACATCAGCGCACATCGTTTGCTTTGAAAATGCCGCCCGTCGGTTTCCTAAATGAATTACCGTTATTTTTATTTCAATTACGGGGTCTGTCCATTAAGTACCACGATTTTATATTTAATAATTACAAAAATGATATTCAATATTATTTAAAGATATCCCCTTGGAAATACTCTCCGCCGGACGATATGCAGTGATCCCGGCGATCTTGCCGTTTCGCAAAAGTCCTTTGGAACCGTCCCAAAGTCAAACCTACGAGTTCTGTGGCCGCGTTCGCTTTACACATTGAAATCGTTGTCCTTTAAGCGCGGGTTTTAGTCTTGGGAATAGATTCTTCTCCTGATCCGGAGAATACGGAGAGTCCGCGGGACCACAGCGATTTTTTTATCGGCCAGAAATTCACGAATCCACAGCGCTAAATGTGCCGGTGGTGCATTGTCGTGGTGAACAATCGCGGAACGGATTTGGTAGCGCGACCCTTCTCATCTGTACACTTTCCTGTAAAATTGAACGGCAAGACTCGATTGAGATTCTCATTGTTAACTCGCTAACGGTAGGGTTTATTAAAAAAATTGCCAACATGGAAAAATATTTACAAAAAAAAATCAACAGAATAGTTCAGGTGATCTACAGTCGCATGCGGGCAGGCCCGGATTAAAGCAAAATATATTACTCTGAGCAAGATGTCCAAGGTATCCTAAACATTTTATTTTTTTTTACACAAACGTCAATGTGTATATTAGATTCTGAGCGTATGGTTTTATTATGATGAGTATTTTTTTTTCTCTCTCTGTACGCAATAATAACGATTTCTTTTATTATGTTTTAATGTTCTAATTATGTTTAACGGTCGCATTTTTTCGCAAATTCTCGCCACACCATCGTTTCCGGATGACGTCGACGGTTCTCAGTTGACCGCCGACTGTCCATGAATCGTTTAAAACACTCGAAAGTCACGGAACGAACTTAATGAATACTTCCCAAAAGCGGTTTTAGTCATTTCCGTTGCATCATTTTTACCTTGTTTCAAGCAAATCCCGATGCACACGCGTTGTTCGTTGTTTTCGGACATGTCAAAAACGGCGAACGCGAAAAAACTGACTGGATTTAAACACGTGTAATATTAAACTGAGCTTTGAAAGGCGACTTTGGATTTTTTTTTTTTTTTTAAATATTCACTAATTCGCGGGGAATACATCTGTTTACAATTTGAAACGTTATCGTTTGTAGATTAGCCGCAATAACATTTGTCCTGATCCTTTTTGAACAGACCTCGTATGTTGTCCGAAGCCTACGCGAAACAACGAAACCGATCAAACACTCAGCCATCGATAGACGATTTTCGGGATTTTTGTTTGAAATAATTTCCAAAAGTTATTACACATGTTTGTAGTGCTATGTATATACTACACGCGAGATGAAAATTTAGAAAAAAAATAATAATATAAAAAACAATATTAATTATACCATGTTCGATGTATTTAGAATTTGGTAGGGAAAAGTTTCAGAAATATTCCACATTAAAACATCGAAATTAACGATCGAAACATCGATAAAATTACTTTTAATATCCAACAAAATAATAAAAAAACACGTCCAACAAACTTGTCTAGATATTTTAAATCGTCAATTAAATACCTAACATTTAAAAACAAAACAAAAAAAAAATGTAGTTGTTGCGTTTGACCAGTACTGCAGTTTTTGCGTTGTACGCTCATACCGATAATTTACAATAAATCTAGAAAAAAAAAATACTCTTAAATACACGCGAGACATTAAATTTATGTTTTAAAATACCGTCCGCACAGGTTTGACGGACGCGATTGTATACTTGTTGGAATTTAAAAGTACTTTTTACGATGTTTCCGTTTAATTTTGAATTATTTAGTGCTGCGCTGAAGTGTGCACCTGACACTGCATATTTGAGTGGAATATTTCAAAAACGTTTATCTAACAAACTCTAACAATTATCGAAAATGTTGTAATTAATATTGTTATACCGTATTTGTATTTGTGTTCTTTGTGTCTCCCGTGTAGTGCTGAGCGTGTACTTGGCACTACACATTTTGAAGTTTAATAACTTTTGACATTCTTTCAAACAAATTTCATCAATTGTCTAACAAGTCTGAGCAAGATCGATTAAAGTGGTTTCGTATAGGTGTGCTTTGTGTGTAGAACTATTGTTTATTTTTTACTTAGTACAATATATGCTTATTAAACACACGTTTAAAAATATTTATAAATTATTTAATATTTCGTTAATTCGTTGTTAATATTACAATTATATTTTTTTTTTTTTATATGTAAAATAGAGTTTGGGTCCTTTTATTATTTATAAATGAAAGTTTCTCGTCGCGAAAGAAAAAAAAAATCCTATACATTTTCATTTGTGGATGGTGACCGAAAAGTTTTCATACGGAAATCGAATAGGTTAAATCTTTTGAAAATTATTCGACCTATATTTTTGCCGAGGATGTCGTGGTCGTATACCTATAGTCTTCGGAAATCAATAAAATATATATATATATATGAGTACCTACTTGAACATAATGTTACTGTGATAAAAAAAAAATTTGTTTGTAGCTTTAGACTATTTGGAATAAACAAAGTGAGTGTGATAAATACCGACGAGCACAAGTGGTCGGGTTATTGAGTATTTAAATATGGGCAATTCGTACGGAACGCGAGCCGAAAATGTCGCATTAAAATATCTCTCGGTCGCTCCGCTACCGACGAAATAGTATTCCGTCAAACCGAGTTGTGTTTAACAACAATAGCGTATGCCGATAAGAACCAACCGTAAGGCATTTTCGTCGGAGAATTATTCCCAGGTTCGATCTAATTACACAGATAAAGTTTTTTTTTTTTTTTTTTTTTTTACGCCGCGTCTTTGTTACGTTACTCGACCGTACGCATCTTGGCCGCCTCCCCCCCCCCGGGGTCCGGTCTTTTGCGGAAAATCGCCGACGGTCCGCGAACACCGCTCGTTATCTAACGACGTCGCGTCGTTTCGCGCGAGCTTATCGTCTCGCTTCCGAGTGCCGCGGAGGAGACGAGAGCCCTTCGTGCCCGTCGTCCACGAACACGTCGCGACGGCTGCGCCAAACAAACCGTGTCCCCACCGATAACAGTACAATTACAACAGGTCCGGGTCGTGTCGTGTTCCATCCGAATTTGCCACGTTCGCAATATTCCGAACGCGAAGTTCCGCGCGCCGGTGGAAATATTCCGACGAATTAAGGTTCGCTCAAACCGAAGCGGCAGCGGTATTTATCGCTTTTTAAACACCGCTGATCTAACCTAACCGGAGCGGAATATTTCGCCAAAAATTACTAGTCGACATTGTGACACCCATGCGCGTACATGTATTTTGTTATTACGTATTATATTTTTTTTTTTTTACTAATATTAATATTTAAAAGTACAAAACAACATATTTCTATATTTTTTTTAAATTGTTATCATACCATGGATATTTATTATGAAAACTCAAGTTCAGATGAAGAAGATGTATTACTGTTAGCAGCTGTAATGGACGATGAAGAACAAAAAAGGTACCATAGGATTATAATTAGGCTTAGGGACTTATAGATCTCAAAAAATTATAATATATTATAATTAGAGTTAGGATGTTGAATATGTTGATGTGATAATAGTATATTAATATTGCATTGTTGCACTGTACAATTAAAACGAGTTGGGAATTTACAATTGATTATCGCAGCGGTAAACGAAAAATATAGTGTCTGCAGCGAAAAATAAAAATTGAGCGCTCAATCTTGCGGTAACATTTTCGCCGCGGTATTAATTTCGCGCTAGTGAGTGCACTCGTATTAAAACGTATGGACATTAAATTTCGCTGCCGCTACCGCTTCGGTTTGAGCGAACCTTTACGCGGGGGTAAAAATATACCGCGGCCTCGCCATCATTCTTTATTTTTCTTTATTTCTATTGCGCGGCGTTCACCGTGTTCCCGCGTTAGAGTCATCACTGCCCCGTCGCAATATTGGGATTCGCTTTGAATTCCCAATATTATTATTGTACTTAATGTCATACGGATAATATCTTACTTATAAAATAACTACGAAATATTACGTTTATTATTTTTGTCCGCTTACAGTTTTGTATAGGGACAATGCGGGTTTTTTTTTTTTTTTTTTTTTAACATAAAACTTGTGTTGTGTTCCGTAGTTTGTTTTGTGGTGGTGGGCGGATTGGTGAAGTTAGGCACTCGAGTTGTGCACTTTTGTCCACTTTCTAATTGGTTATCGTGCGACTTTACAGAATTGTTCAATAATATTTTTGTCTGTAGAAATAGAAAATTGGTAATTTTTTTTTTTTTTTCAAACGTCGGTTCATATATACGAGTTGTGTGAAGATAATAACGTATAATAATTTATTAGATTTACACGATTTTGTTTCGTTCACGTAGACAGATAAATATATACTGTTAGAATCAGACAAATAAAATTGAAAAAAAAAAAAAACACAAAGAACAATTAACGTTTTGGTAACTAATACTCGAACAGTGGCGGATAATAACGGTCGTTTAGTTGGCAAATCCTAAATTGTGTACTGGGGCCCCAAATAAATTATATATATTTGATTTTTTTTAATTTTTACCACAAAAAAAAAAAATAAATAAACAATACATTTTATAATGCAAACCGCATTTTGTATGAATTTGCCGACTTTATTCGAACCATTAAATCCGACTCTATACTCGGGACGTCTATAGTAAATGTTAATAATATTGTAAAAATTAAGAACGGCAGTAAAATGTAGAAATAATTTTGTAATGCGTGTTAGTCGTTCTCGTTTAATTTCAACTCAATACTGAATTATCTTTTCGGAACTATTCGGGGGTCGACCGACATTTTTGAGAGGTTTATTTCTAGTAAGCTCTACAACGAATTCCTGAGCCGGATCATCTCGTATGTTGGCGGGTTTAAAAGCAGCCGTCCGATAGGTTTTTACGTAATATACGTCTAATAAATTACCGAAAATTATACGAATGCAGTCGGCAAAATACACTATTAAGATATTATTTTCTTTCGTATCAGCCCGTGCGCAATATAATAATAGTAGGTGCCTACATTTTTTACGGAAAAACTAATCAATTGACAATAATATGAATAGAAACGAAATACATTTAGTACTTTTATGTATTTTTTTTCCTATAAAACATTTTCATCGTCCTTAGTAAGAGTAAGTAAAAAAAAAAAACAACTGATATCAGTAATAATTTGTATTGTAAAAATAATCCTACTATTGGTATATCTTTAAATAGTTGATGAACGTTGTGATTTGTTAGTATTATTTTTTTATCGTATTATTCAACGATAAAACATAAATAAAAAAAAAACGATAAATTATTTGTGCCAATAGATTATAATTTCTATTAAAACGGTTCTACTATTAATTGTACTTGTGTACTAGGGCAATTGATAATATACTAATTCGTATTCCAAATATTATTAGGTCAGGTTAGGTTTGATATCTTAAATATATTTAGTATGTTAATGCTATCAAGTCTATAGCCGACATAAAGGGTTTGTCCCTGTATCAAGTCTAAATTTTCACAATATGAAAATATGTTTTTTTTTTTTTTTCAATTTCAATTAGACGAAATACAGATTTAATTATATATATATATGCAATTATCATGTGCATTTCAAATGACACAATTATGTTTGAAGTAATTTCCTCCTGAACCCAACGGAAATTCATCAATTTAAAAATATTATTTATTACACGGGCACAAATAAACATGCTATTGGATTCCGGTATCCCTATACCGATATGCCTATTATGTATGGAATTGGCCTGGCAAATCGCGAAACGCCGGTCCTGTCATCGAAACTATTACCGTAATTCTGTTCTTCGAAAATGCTCTTGTCCCGGAAAATCGCCAAGAACGTCTGGTTGTACGGTATACGAGGTGTGTCTATTAAATAACGAGACTATCTACTTAGCGATAAGGCATGAGTAGATAAGGGTATAATGGTAGTATATTTGTAATCTATGAATATCACTGCATCGAACAATACCAGTTTAGTCAGTTTCCGTTTTGTAGTCTATGTGTAAGCGTCGTTTAAATTGACCTCTTACGTGTTGAACGTCGAAATCATGCCGGACGAAAAAATTGAACAACGTATTAATTTAAAATTATTAGTGAAACTTGGAAAATCTGCGACCGAAAGTTTTAATTTATTAACTGAAGTATATGGAGATAGTGTCCTATCACGACACGTGTTTTTTAGTGGCACAAACGATTTCGTGAGGGTCGTGAAGAAGTTGAAGACAATCAACGGGTGGGTCGTCCATGCTCCTCAAAAACTAACGATAACATTTCAAAAATCAATGAAATTGTGCGAAAAGATCGACGTCTGAGTATTCGAATGATAGCTGAGATGGTTAATATCGACAACGAGACCGTTAGACAGATTTTGCACGATGAATTAAACATGACAAAAGTCTGCGCCAAAATGGTGCCTAAAAACCTCACTCTGGAACAGAAAGACGGTAGGCGACAAATTTGCGTTGACATTCTTGAACGGATGGAAAATGAACGAGATTTGTTGAAAAAGGTGATAACATGCGATGAAACTTAGATTTTCCAATATGACCCCGAAACTAAGAGACAATCCATGCATTGGAAGACTTCCGCATCACCAAAATTGAAAAAAGCTCGAATGAGCAAGTCGAAACTGAAGGCCATGTTGGTCGTATTTTTCGATATTAAGGGTGTAATAATGACAGAATGGGTACCTCAGGGACAAACTGTGAATCAACATTATTACCTTCAAGTATTGACAACACTCAGAGAACGAGTAAGAAGAAAGCGGCCTGAGTTGTGGGAAAATGACTCTTGGATCTTGCATCAAGACAATGCGCCGGCTCACAGTGCCTTATCTGTAAAGCGATTTCTAGCTAAAAATCGAACTCCAGTGCTTCAACACCCCCCCATATTCGCCAGATCTCGCTCCATGCGACTTTTGGATTTTTCCAAAATTAAAAAGTGCGTTAAAGGGCACACATTTTGAGTCAGTTGAAGGTGTAAAAACAAAAGCGACAAAGGTGTTAAAGACATTGCAAGAAAAGGATTTCCAACACTGTTTCAACCAATGCAAAAATAGAATGGAGCGATGTGTCAAACATGGAGGGGAGTATATAGAAGGGGAAAAATGTTAAACCATTAAAAAATATAAATAAAAAGTTTTTACAGAGAAAATCTCGTTATTTATTTAGCCACACCTCGTACGTGGGGGACATACCTACCAAAAAAAAAGAGAAAAAACACAGCGTTGCGCCCTCGGTCTCGTCGCCTCCCCGGGCTGTACACCCGGCACGGTAGGCGACAATAGCGATGACCGTGTCGCGGCGGTCGCGCGAAGACTTCGTCCGGCGACCGTCGCGGGCACGCGTTGTGCGTTTGTACCGGGGGGGGGGGGGGGGTGGGACGCGAACGCAGCAACCGAACAATTCCCGCCCGTTAAATCGTATAACAGTAATTATAATAATTATTATTATTATTATTACTGTTATTATTAAACCGCGGAAAAAAGGTATCCTCTGGCCGTCTGCGCAGCGCTCGCCCGCGCCTCCGGGTGCGGGGCGCCTCCGGGTGCGGGGCGCCTCCGGGTGCGCGCGTTCGCGCGGACGCACGCGTGCGGTATACATACACACTGTAATCTGACAATAGGTTAGGTAATAAATTACGACCACAGTGCGGTGGATGTGCGGGTGGTGTGTGTGTATATATATATAAATAGGGGTGGTTCGGTGGATTTTGATAATTCTCGTCGTGGACGCGACGCCGCCGGCGGCGACGGCGGAGCCGGTGGAAGCAGTAACTTTGTTAATCCGACCCGAAGAGGACCATTGTCCGAAACACAACACAACCCCGAAAACCCTTTCCGGTATACACACGCCTCCTTTATCGCGATTCGATATTCTTTTTTTTTTTTTTCTTTTTTTTTTTCCCCCTATATAAATATATTTAATTTTAACGCCTCCGCCCGCCGTCCGGATAGTGAAATCCCCGAAACGTTTCAAATATTTGTATTCGCTGATTACTTGTACGCATTGCGCGCGTTACTGGTGGTGTGGGTGGGGGGGCCGAGGAGGGCACACGACAACATTAGATTTTAATCGGACGTGTTTAAATTCCATAAAAGGCACGGCGCGCGCGTAGGCGATAGTAGCGCGAGACCCTAATTTTTAACGCGACCACCACCACCACCACCACCACCACCTGCCCGCGGTGTATCCAATCCCGGACCTTCCCGAAACCTAAAAGAGCGTATTTTTGTTGTTTTTAATAGCAATAGATTTGCATAGGGTTTAGAGAGGTATATTCCATTAAGGGTTGAAATGAAACATATAATATATAATCAACTGGCTGCATGCAAATTAATTGTACACGAGTGTATACTCAAACAAAATTATTTAAAATGTGCGCGGTAACAATCCCCGCATAATTATGTACGTGCGTACCAATACACATTTGTTTTATATATCGTTCGTGTTATGGACGTATGAAATTAAATATTATTTTATTGGTTTTACTGTGTGCTCTCTCTTTTTTTTTTTTTTTTTTATTATTTTACAACTTTTCTACCGGAAATCTCGGTCCAATCAGAAAACGAAAAGATACCTCTTTTTTTTTTTTGTACCATTTTGTATCTAGTTGATTGTATTTCAGATCGTTTATTGCTTTCTAAATTTATTGGGTGGAAAGGAATTAATATACCTATATATATATATATTACGCAATTACGGTTTACTATTATTTTCAATTTCGTTGTTATTCGGTTGAAAATTATTGTAAAAATTTCAAAAAAATGTAAATCTAACCTATTTACACTCCGCCTTTCGAGGTGTGGTATAGTTTTCAAAACATTCTGGCAATTTGTTGCCATTTGAAATGTTCTAGTTTTTTTTAGTTTTCAAATTTTGACGGAAATTGTTAAATACCTAACCTAACCAGCATTTCAAAACCGAATTAACCGAATTTCGCCCAGAATCTTTTTTTCGTGGTGTGCAGATATCAATTAAATTATTCTCTACATCCTACTTAATCAGTGGCCAGATTACTAACAGTATCCTGAACGAGAGGCGTAGGAACGGTGTACAAATCATCCGCAATGGTCTGAATTTGTTTTAATAATATTTAAATAGCATTTATTACATTCATAATTTGTTTCAAATATAATAATGTTCCTTACGGATATTATATTTGTATCATATTTTCGCGGGAAAACGAATCGTAATAATTACAAAACAATTTATTTAAAACCGCATATTTGTTATAAATAGGTTACAATGTTACAGCTGATAAAACAAACGATTACCGAAAATCACGAATAAAATACGATTTAAAAAACAAATTGCTAAACGCGCAAAACGTATAAAGAATATTAATGTAATAATTCTGAAAATAATAAATGTACCATTTAAATGGTAAACTTTTTTTTTTACGTTTAAATTGAAACGTATAAAATATAATTTAACGATAGTGCAAAACAAACTTTTGATCGTCAAAAATATTCGCATTGTAAAACTTTGTGTTTATGTGTTTTATATATATATATATATAAATGATCTTGTATAAGGCCAACGTGGTGGTAGGAGATAGTAGGTACCGTAGTAGAGTTTTGAATCTGTTAGCGAAGTTCCATTGATTGTTTATAAAATATAGTACGGCAAACGAATGCGAATGTGAAATTTATCGAAAGCCTATTAAAAATGACTCTATTGCGTACTTATCACATTTGGATTACGGACGGGACCGATATTTATTTGCCAAACAAACTCGGAAGTCGAAAACTCGATAGTTAACTAAAAACTGCGTGTGTACGCGTCGGGGAGTCATTAAACCCTCTTATAAATAACCTAACCACCCCGAAAGGCCGAAAGACCTCGAAAGTTTATCGGCCAGTAGCATAATATTGTTTAATATTACCATTCGACAACCGTCGCGCTATCGGTCTGTAAATATTAACTCCTATGTAAAATATTTGGTCGTAACCATTAACGGAAATGCAGCTTCACTCTTTCGTCCCGCCCGCAAAATTTCCGCGCCGAAAAATTTACTATCGTTATTACGAATATTGCTGTTTTATAATGTCCCGTATGTTCGAACCGTTGTGATTCCGTCCGAATCGCGATTTATACGGAGTATAATATTAGTGTGCGTTTTAAAAAAAAAAAAAAAACTTTAAATTACGTACGGCTGTAATCGCCGCTGAGACTTACTAGATAGTTTTTTAATTTTTTTTTTTTTTTTTTTTGTTATTATCATTTATCACACCTAGATAAATATTTCCAAGTTATCTAAATATATTTATCTCGGATAAAAATGTCACTTATTTAGATAAATTGCTCTGTACGATTGTACTTTTTTGCAAGGCTTAGAGCGTTTACGAGTTGTACATTTGAAGAATGTATTTTATAAAAACAAGATTGCAAACGCTAAGCGATCATGAGCAGAGTGCGTTTGAAGTCTGTTTATGTTTGGCCTTATTTCAATGCCCGAAATATGAACAAGTGATCAAATTTAAAACACTGTTATTAAACATGTAAGTAATTATGATAATAATTTAAAACAACGGTCTAATAGTTGAAATTTTGACGAAAATCGTTAAAATCACGGCATTTCCAAACGTATTTAACAAAACTTCGCTTAAAATCGTATTTCAATAGCAACAAGATTTATCGTTGTGCACTGATATGCAATTGAATTGCTCTATGTATTCTATTTCCTCGTCAATTTTCCACATCCTAACCTAACCTTAACAGCGACACACCCGTGAGCAGTATGGCGATTTTAAAAAAAAAATAATAATAATATTGTCATCGTTTTAGTGTAAATAAAAACGAGAAGTACAGCCACGGAATTGGATTGGTACAAAATATCATCATTATTGGTTATAGAGAAAAAAATAATAAAAAATGCACTTATATATATATATATATATATATAATATATTCCAGTATGGTCGCCATAATCAACGGTTACCATTGTTGGTATCAAGTGACGTTTTAAGGTACCAACCAGTACCATTACTACGGCGATGCGTATCTAAAACGAAATAAATAATAATAATAACAATCATTTTACTTATTAAGATAAATCTTTCAAGTGGTGTTTCTGTTATTGTCCGTAGTGTTAGAAAATTTGGCAGTGAATTTATTTTGTTGATGGCCGATATAACTGTTTACTGATATTCGACAATTAGACTAGACTATTGCTTTAAATTATTATTACTACCGTCAATACGTTTGGACTATTTCCATCCGCTGTTATCGGTTCAACTTTTTAACCAACTTGTACGATTGTTGTATGTCCAACAATAATTCAAATTATAACTGTTATCATACTGGGCTCCGCACAAGATATTACTTAAGAGCTTGGACATTGTTGCTCCACCTAAACCGCGACAAGGTTATTGGTGCCTTGAATCTACGAGTGGGCCAGGGATATTAAATAATTATTTTTCATTAGAGTAGGAGTATTTATGCCGCACGCTAATGTTAGTCCTACAGGGTTTTTGTTTTCCAACAGTACGATCATTTTTACCTTATTTTCAGCCTTTTCGTTCAATTCTAGGTCTGACAATGTTCACAGAGGTTTGCGTACGAAAACCCACATACACAATAACGCTTTCTATCGACAATTACTTTTCGTTAAATTGTCTTTCGTCTTTCGGCTTTGAAACCGTCCGATTCCCATTCGGTTTTTAACGGCGATCGTCGACAAATCGTAGTCAATCCTTTCTGAAATATAATATATATATATATATATATAGAGAGAGAGACCGGAATTATATTTACCGCGACGCCGGAAATTTCAAAACTTTCCAAATTAATCATCGCCCACTTGTTTTCGGGTCGTGTCTACTACTGGTTCTGTACGTACCGGACTCCTGTTCTAAATTATAGGTGGCCTTTGTGCTCGTGTAAACGGTTCGCGATATTATTAATTGTCACCGCTCTGGCGTATGAATAATCACGAATTCATGACCGATCGGTGCAAAGGTGTGCATATATATATATATATATATACATTCATCCGAAAATCCAATAATGTATAATTCCGGCTTTCGACGACAAGTGTTTTATTCGCGAATTTCGGAAGTCCGGTTATATTTCATAGTTATACACACTATACCTATGGGCGTGCAATGGCAATCGATTCGTCAACGCATTTAATTCGACAATAATAACAATATTACGCGAGCGAGTTGGTTCTAATAAAAACAAAACACGGTGGGTGAATCCACGTCGCCACCAATAGTCCGACAATATCCGATTAATGTCTGTTGTTTTATCGCCGTGCTCGAAAACACGTTTATTTTGTTTCACCGACATGAATATATATATATATATATATTTTTAATATAAAACGTCGACCGTTAAATCGTTATTGAACTCCGCCAAATGAAAACATCGTTCCAAATACGTAAAATTCGTTTGAAATCCGTACGGTTTTTTTTTTTTGTTATTTTTCCATAAGTACGAAAAACAACTCATTCAACACTTCTGTATAAATACGCATCTATACGTTATACTCGCAGTAACGGTATCATTATGTTTGTTGAACATTTTTTTTTTTTTTGGTTTGTGTTGTTTTAACAGGAACGGCACTTTGGAGAGGACCGTTGTTCGCATTTTCATAACGTTACTGTTAGGTTTTTACTTTTCCCCGCCGTCCTCCTCGAATCCCTGTGTAGTTCACGTCGCATTGTCTCCGGCAAGTGCGGAAACAATGAAAGGGCGAGAGCGAGATAGACGTACAAAAAAAAAAAAAAAAAACTATATTTGCGACCGAAATTATAACTAAACGCGACGACATTTGAATGCACAAAAGAAAAAGGGACTGACCACCGGCGCACGTACTTTGAATTTATTATTAAATGGACCTTTTCGATGGGTTAAAGGCCGTGGAGAAGAAGCCCCGGTGAGGGCATGCGTTCGAAGAAAGGGTTCTGAGGGGAGGCGGGTAACAAAATATTTTATATCTCTCCTTTCTGCAGTGCACAATGGACGGGAAATAAATAATTTTAAAGTTTGTATTCTTCTTTTATTAATATTCCGTTATATTATAATATAATCATTAAACAAATTCAAATGGAAACGAAAAAATAATAATAATAACAACACATATTATCTAAATCTGGGGACGTACAGCTTCCCATTGTGTATACCTTACATTGTTCATTTTAATATTCTATACATTGTTTCGCGCAGTCTAAATCGCATATACGGTATTATAATGTCTTGTCGCACCTACCCTATGGTATAGTATAATAAATTCGTTTGCGTTCTATTTGACTAAACCATCGAATTTCATTACTGCGCGCGATACATGCTGCAACTGCGAAAGTTCTATAAATTTACTGGGGGGATCGTCCTTGGACGGCTTACGAAACAATGCCGAGTAGAGAATTATTAAAATCGAAGATTTCATTATTATCGGCCTTGCGCTGCGCTTCAAGAAAACGTGTAGGTCTCTTCATACTGTATACGTGTTTGTGATTTATACCAATACGAGAGAGTTCATCTCTCGACTACAGAAATTTAATTACATTTAATTTCACAAATCGTAGTGAACGCTGAAAATCGTTATTTGTGCTAGTGATGGGAAAAATCCGGATTCGTCAAAGTTCCAGAAATCCGGATTTTTCGCTTCCGAATTCCAAACACCGAAATTTTGTAGTTCCGATTAAAAATCCAAAATACGGGTGTGACCGTATAGATTTCTATTTGTAAATCTTAAAATCAAATCCATGGGTAATTTGTTTTAAATTTAAAAAAAAATTAGTTAAATAATTTTATTCATTTCAAGGCGTGTTTACCGTAAACTATCCTTACGAGTAAAACAACATTCGCCGAGTCAGCTTGTAATATATTGCATAAGTTAAAGTGTAATATGTATGATTTTTTATTTTTTTGTTTTACTTGTTTTTTAAATAAAAAAAAAAATATAAATATCTATTTGTGATATTTATTTGAATTGTAAAAACGTATTAAATGTTTTACACGTTTTACGCTATTAACAATAAGATAATAATAATAATAATAATAGGTTTATGAAAAGTGAATTGAAGAATATAAAATCGCAATATTAAAAATCGAAATTTGGATAAACATCAGGATTTATTGAATTTTTGGATAATCCGGGTTTATGTCACGTCGCTAACATATACGTTACACAATATTTAGCGGCAGTCGTGTATAATATATTAAAAATGCCGTTTAGGTCGGTCGTATACGATAAGTAATAAATAAGTATAATATAGAAATAAATAAATAACACATTTGTACGGTCCGTACAGGTTTCAACAAAATACGGTCGACATTTAGTAAAAAGACCATAACCATAAGCAGACAACATGACGTGCCACACATTATCCGTTTTAACAACGTGTTGGATAACTAAAACAGTCTACGTATAAAATAGTCGAATGAAAGACATTCAAACGCAACGGATCCCGTCTGGCCAAGACGTTGCGTAGTGGTGGATAACAATGTCTGCTAGACGAAATTTATTCAATAGTGGCTTTTGTAAAACTCTGAATCTCACTGTCACAAAAAAAATCGCCATAAGCTCCTCTAATCCATTAAAAAATCGACATCTAATCAAATCGTTTTCAGTATAATCACAACTACAGATTCCTGTGACTATTTAATACATCTACCGTTTTGGATTCCGAAATATTTAACGTCAGATATACAGTACCCCACGATAACGTGATGCAGGAGCCCGGCTATTTAAATGCAATTGGTGCGACCGAGGATTTGCGGCCCCAATTCAATTGATTCAATACAATAAATACAATTCCTTTTTATACCCTCTCCTCCCACAGTTAAAGGATTTTGCGATTGCTGCAATATTTCCAACAATAATTTGATTTTCTCAATTAGTAATACTATTTACAATTCACGTAGTGTTTCACATTTACAATTGAAACACGCCAGCTGTAATAAAACGGGATAAAAATGCTTGATGAGCATAATCAAATAAAAATTCTAGCAAGTAAAGTTAATTGTTCGATTAAAAAAAAAAAAAAACTATGCATTATGTTTATTCAAATTTTTAGTTTCTGACTTCTAAACGTAGTGAGGAATGTATTGGTTTTACTATGATTTTTTCGAATTTCTATTTAAATGTATAAAAAGTGCTTAGCCGAGCAACGGTTAACTCACAAAATTAGCTCTTTTACTCAAATTAAAATGTATAAACGGCACAATGTAAAAAACAAACGTCATGCATTGTTATTTTAAATTTTGAGCGTAGCGAGGAATAATTTGATTTTACTATAATGCGTGGTTATTTTTGATACGTTCAAAAACCGACAGAACGTTATTTTGTATAATTTTAGATCTGGTTGGTGCCTTTCGAAAGTCATTTATTGATTTTCCTTGAAGTTTTCTTAATAATGAGGAAAAAATACGTGTATGTTTACGCAAAAACGGTTTTCTGTTATTTTATGACTTTGTGTTTTTAAAGTGATTAAGATAAAAATAATTGTAGGAACATAAAATTCCATCAAATGCATATATTACCTCTTTCAAAACAATGTGGAAATTGTTGAGCTATTTAAAGCCGTTTGAAATATCCGCGTTTATTTAGTTTTAACCTAGAACAAATTATGGAAAATTTCAAATTATGTAAAAAAAAAAAAAAAACCTCTCGTATAAATCTTTTATTAGAACTTCGTTCAGAAATGTTTTTCGTTAGCGATAAATTATCGTTTCGTATACGGTTATAAATTTAATACCACTTTGTGTCCAATCGGTTTTTTTTAATTTTATATATATATACGAAGTCTGTTAAAAAATTACCAGGATATTATTTTTAATAATTACAAAAATGAAGTTACATATAATTTAAAAATATCTCCTTCGAAATACTCTGCTCCGGATGATATGCAGTGATCCCGGCGATCTTACCGTTTTTCAAAAGTCCTTTGGAGCTGTTCCAAAGTTAAAGCTATGAGTTAGGTTAAGAGCAGATTTAGAGTTTTGCGAATAGAAAAACATCACATGGGGCCTGATCAGGAGAATAGGGAGAGTTCGCGGCGGGACTACGGCGATTTTTTTATCAGCCAAAAATTCACGAATCGACAGCGCTAAATGTGCCGGTGCATCGTCGTAGCCCGACCCTTTTCATCTGTACATTTTCTTGTAAAATTGCACGACAAGACTCAATTGAGATTCGCTTTGTTAACTCACGAACGGTTAATCCGGCGGCCATTTCGCATTTTTTTCGCAATTTGTCGCCACACCATCGTTTCCGGGTGACGTCGACGGTCTTCCAGAACGTGGATCGTCTTCAATTGACCGCCGATGGTCCTTGAAACGTTTAAAACATTCGAAAGTCACAGAATGAACATAATGAACACTTGCCAAAAGCGGTTTTAGTCATTTCCGTACGTTTCCGTTGCATCATTTTTACCAAGTTTCAAGCAAATCTCGATGCACACGCGTTGTTCGTTGATTTCGGACATGTCGAAAACGGTGAACGTAAAAAACCTGAGTGGATGTAACCACGTGTAATATTAAACTGAGATAAAATAGCGGTTTCGGGGTTTGTTTGAAATATCTACTAATTCGCGGGGTATACGTCTATTTACAATTTGAAACATTATCGTGTGTAGGCTGGCCGTAATAACATTTGTCCTGGTACTTTTTGAACAAACCTCGTATATATATATAAATATACAGGGTGTAGCAGAGCCGACTGACGAGTTTAATGAGGTCATTAGCCTGTGATGGGATAAGAACAGGGCTTAATAAGTGGTATATTTAGAATTGTACGGTAATGCCGTTTTTATTCGTAATCATAGTCTGGACAGGTGAACATCGTGGTTTCGTCGTTCGTGCGTATTACGAAAATAATCATTCTGTGATCGCTACATAAAAGGCTATTCGTATACACTTCGTCATTCCACGTCCTGAATCTGGTCCTTCTGCTAACACTATCAAATTGTGAATACGGCATTTGGAAGAAACTAGAATTACCCTAAGTAGACTTGGACACGGAGCATCCAGAACGGTAAGAACCCCCAGAAATGTGCAGTTGGTTAGAGAGTCAATTGAGCAGTCACCAAGACGCTCAGCCCGGAAACACGCTGTAGCTTTGGGAATCTCAGACCGTTCATTGAGAAGAATTCTTTTACTTGCTGGCCAGCACGGTCCCCATATTTAAACGTGTGTGGTTTTTTCCTCTGGGGCTACCTTAAGGATAAGGTTTTCAGACGTCGCTCACATACCATAGAAGAAATTAAATAGAAAATCACCGTGGAAGTGAAGACCATACCAGTCGAAATGTGCCGAAAGTCATATGAGAGCTTCAGAGATCGTCTACAACAGTGTATCAATGCTGACGGCTGCCATCTTGGAGATATAATTTTCAAAAAATAATTTTTAAAAATGGGATTCAATACTGATTTTAATTTAAAAAAAAACCTTTTCTCTAAGTTTTACTGTTGGTTATTTATAGCCCATCAATACTATATATATATATACATATATATACAATTACAGTGGGTACGCGATTTCAGAAATACCGACTCGAATCCGAAAATGAAGAATACAATTTTCAATATTCCGTCTCCGTTGTGTACCGCCTAAGCAATAGAACAGAAATTATTGCATTAGTGTTGTCACGGTATTGTTACGGTAAACGACGGCGGCAACGTTTGACGGTGATTATGCTCAAAAGTAATTTTGTTTCAGCCATAGTGGAACACAAGGCACGACGTTAACGACTTTTCTACGTGCTTTAGATGCACACCGGGAATGGACGGGTACATTACATCGTCAACCTGCACGCGCCGAACGGCGTTGCGTTTCTTTTATTAGTGTGCCACGCAAACGAAATAATGTCGCGCGGTGCGTATGGAGACTACAATATTCGAGAAATATCGCACAACAATAATATTATACCGTTTTAATGACGGACGCAATCGTTTTGCTTTACGTTTCGCCTGTCCGCGTAAATATACTTAATTTATATTGTTGGAGACGTACAAGTCCGGGCCGTTTGCCGTTTAAATCGATCCCGATTGGCCCGCCGGAACGACGGACCCGTACGGTTACGGTCGAATTGTATTTTATTTTTTTTTTTTTTTTTTTTTCAATTTTTTCCTTCATATTAATTTCACTAATGAAATAAGCAAGGCTTTGGAAGAAAAAAAATATTACTGTGGAGTGTTCCTAGACGTAGCCCAAGCTTTCGATAGGGTTTGGCACAAAGGACTACTCATAAAACTACCTGACCAACTACCACACACCTGGTGCGCGCTCTTAGAATCTTATTTGACAGAAAGACAATTTAGAGTTATGCATGAAGAAGCAATAACAAATTGGAAAAACATACTAACAGGAGTGCCACAAGCTAGTGTATTAGGACCTACTCTTTATCTGCTTTACACAGCTGACATTCCAACCAATTGTAACTCAATTACATCTATGTTTGCTGATGATACAGCAATTTTAGCAACAAGCAGCGACTGAAAACGTATAAACCTCAATATACCACATCGCTAACTGGACAAGGAAATGGAAAATCAGGATCAATAGTGATAAGTCGGTACACGTAAATTATACACTACGTAAAACTGAAAATCTACGAATTTCGCTGGATCACAAGACAATCCCACAAAAAGATTCGGCTAAATACTTGAGTATGCATCTTGATTCTCGTCTAAATTGGAAACACCACGTCCGTCAGAAAAAATTGCAAATTAAAGAAAAAATAGTTGGAGAACATTCCACGCTAGATCTAACAAGCAAACGGCTTCTATACATAACTATTATTAAACCGATTTGGACTTATGGCATACAACTGTGGGGTTATGCCAGCAAGTCAAACATCGAAGTCATTCAACGCTGTCAAAATATTGCTCTTCGTACCATTGTTGCAGCGTACCGGTTCGACAGGAATGAAATTATCCATCGTGATTTATCACGATCCATCCAGGATGAAATCAAAAAGTTTGCCAACAAACATGCGAAAAAACTTGAGCTGCATCCCAATGCTACTGCTAAACAACTTCTAGACAACTCGCAAGACATTAGGCGCCTCAAACGCCTAAAGCCATACGACTTAGTTTAAGTGGCTTAGGCTAAGGTAAGGGGCTATCTCACTGGAGGTACAACCCCAAACATGTCCGTGTACAATATGTATTATAATTGTCATATTGTACTATCCACAATGTATTGTATTTATAAAGATTTATTTTGATCGTTTAAAAAAAAAAAAAAAAAAAATATTAATTTCATACTATACGAAATTGTTTACGGGAGTCTACGGGTCAATCGATTCCGGCCGGGCTTTTAGTTTTGTTCCGTAGCGATCGGTCGTACCGCATTACTCTTAAGTGTATATATAGAGGAGTCCGGAAAATGTCACCGAAAATAAAAATACACTCCGCGAGAAATATACGACAAAGTGAAAAACCTCCTCCTGCCACACCCCATCCCGGAAAGACACGAAAATCAATCTAAAACGATATATATATATATATATATATACACAGTGTATAAAATAATAATTAATAACTTTTTAAGCGACGCGAGTTACTGCCTGCCGCGACGGTCGCGACGATCGGCGCGTATAGCCGTCACCCACCTCTCGCGGTACCTGTCCGCCACTATTCCTCCGGGTCATTAAATATTTATTATAAAACCGAACAATAAAACACCGGTTATATACGTCGTCGTAGTACGTACCTAATACCGGCGGTAATGTTTTACGGCTTCGCAAAAATGACAAAAACGTATTTTCGTAAAGTAGCCTCGTTTCCCCCATCCCAACCCCCTCCTCGTGCGTGACGACGGCGTTATAATATTATTTTACCGCCGCCCCCTTTTTTTTTTCTTTTTTTTTTTTTTAACAACGCAATTTTAACGGTGCGTTTCGCTCAAAAACGCGAGATATTCCAGCCGGACGGACATTAGGGCGTGTTCTCACCGGTAGCAACGGGACTAGACATCAACTCGACCATTTGGAAACTATATTTTAAGCAACTCGATATGTCAGTTTCTTCCCGGTTGCTCGCCCGCGTAATTATGTTTATTTTATTAATTTATTTAAAACGGCAATTGGGTACAACTTATAGAAAACTATGCATGTCTGTTATGGTAACATAACATCGTCTAGTCATACACGCATGATATCAAAGAAAAAGCGTGGAATGACATTACAAAAATAACACATGGTTCTAGTAAGTAGATTTTTTTTATTATGTAATAACTTACGTATTAATAATTGTTATGCATAAAATATTAAATGTATAAATAGTATATCATCAGTAACTAAAATTAAATTTAAAATAATAATTATCAATAGTCGAATAAGTATTAAATTAACTAAATTATATTTTACTATTAACTATTATAGTGTTCCATTGATATGGAATGGAACCGGCTTGTGGCATAAAATAATCACAAAATTGTTCCCTGTTTGTTGTGCTTCTGATAAAGGTATTATTACTTGTTGAACTTGATTTTCTGACTTTCATGAACGCTACAAGCATATCTCTCATCCCATTAAGACATTTAGACAACTGAGTTATGTGAAATTGCACAGTTGTATTTCAGTTTTTAGGTGAGAACAACTGGGCAACTCAACTAAAACTAAACTCGAATCTCTATCGCGTTGCCGTCATCGGTTGCTTTTGGTGAGAACACGCCCTAAGAGTGAAAGTACGTCGGGCAGGAGACGCTTCCCAAAAGACGCACTAGTCGGCGGTTGAACTTCTATCACAATACAATGATAGTATACTTAATTGTATACACAATTGTGCATAATTCGTTGTTGTATACATTTAGAACGGCCCGTGGAATTTTAATTTCAAATAAGAAATTTTCTGGGAGCAGGGTTGAATCCTCTAGCCGTTTTCGGTACGAGTTTTTTTAAACGATTTTCGATAGGAAGAGTAAGCATTTTTGACATTGGTAGTCGGAATTCTTTAGACGTTCACCCTTCCCCGCACCATGATTTTCGTTTTCGGGACGGCCCTGCTCAATAAAACTTACATTTCATAGAAATTATATAATATTAATATTTTGTTCAAGAAAAACTTCGAGAACTTTAATTCTCAAAACTGACTGGATTTTTCCAACAAATTTAAAACGCATGTTATTATACAGTTATATGATTATCATAACTGCTAAGTGCCAAGTCAATTTTCAGTTTTAAAATCCTTCTTTCAAGCGGTCACGTGATGCATGTAGAGAAGTGGTCTAAAGGTAAAATCCTATTATTTTTTTTATTTTTTTTGTAACGGAACATTGTGTCACATTGCAATATTAAAAAAAGTAAAATCCAAATGTTAAAAATAGTATCATCGGAAACGGTAACTGAAAAAGGTGAAAATGATGATAGGAGAATAATTTGATTTAAATTTAAATGGTTGTACGTCACGCAGTGTTTTAAATGAAAGAAAATATTAAAAGTTGTTCGAACAAAATTGTACAAATCGAATCTGATGCTGTAATTCGGTGTTTCCAATTGAAGAAAATGTATGTTACATTGCGCGAGGGTCAGCATTTTGAAAATAGGTTTGAAATTGATTTCAGTCTGAAAATCTGTTTGGTAAAGATAATCTGCACGCGGATGCGTTGGAATATAATATTTGTTTTTGAAACGTAATAGGATGACCGTATCCCGGGCGATTTGTGATAATTTTAAAGTCCAATCGTTCAACGGGTTAAAATGTTGAAAATGGGCTCAAAGTGTGTGTGTATTTTCGTATCAACACGCGTCCCTGGACGAAAAAGAAGAAAAACTCAGTCCGAGTCCGTCCGGCCCGAAATATTTCGCGTTACCATTTGGTGTGTAAACGCACTGTATAAACGATGATTGCTAGCGACGCGCGTCGACCCAATAACTTTGAACGCAAACCGACGCGGGCGACTTTGATTTATCGCGTTCGGATAGATTAATGATTTTACCGGTATTGGCGGGTAATAGGTATACGTATATATATTCTCGGTCGGCGTCTGGTAAAATAATTTTTTTTTTTTTTTTTTTTATAATAATTGAAAAGAAAAAAATTAAAAGTAACCGAGTGCGGCCGAGTGCGGAATCGGCGGCGAAGACACGGGGCGTATTTTTACCGTCGGAGCCGGGCAAGTCACCCGATTTGTATTTAACTATTTTCAATTGAGGTATCCTAAACGGATATACGTAACTAAGCCGATATTCGGCGGAGATGCCAGGTAAGGTGTGAGTTGTGTGCATCGTGACGGTAAAGAAAAATAAAAAACTTGTTCGTATAACGCGTTTAGAGCGCGAATTTTTGGCACTGTAAAAATATACACGACGATACCGAGACGATTCGGCCGTGAGAACGCCGCCGGCTTATTTGTACCGTCGCGTACGGGTATAAATTAATGGTTAACCGTTTGGCTTTGTCGCCGAAAAGCCGCGGGACTGTCGTTTGCCGACGGCCGCGTACGGTTTTGTCACGGGACTTCCGCGGTTTCGGGCCCGAAAAACGGCCGCGGCGCCCGGCGCAATTTTTCGGAAACTCGGGTCGTAATCTCGCGGGGAAACTTTGCCGCCGCCGCCGCCGCCGCCGCCGCTACACACCGCCGGTGACCGGATAACGCGCGACTTTACTTTGAAATTTACTTTGCTCGAAAATTTAATAAATAACTTACTACGCCGTTGCCGCCGCCGGTTCGGTCGATAGCCGCAAATTGGATTCGTGAACGGATTACGTCGTGTATATATATATACCTTTATATTCGCGTTAAACTTTAAAGGGTACCCTCCGCCGACGGTTCCTCGTCCTCGCCTACTCACTCGACACCGCCCCCGGGTCTTTACCTTTATATACACACATATATAAAGTCTGTACTTCTACAACTACTACACCGCTGTACAACACGGCTGGCTATACCGTCAGCTCTGTACCTGCGCGTGATGCGGGCGGCGATGTTAATCGTTCACCGCGGGACCGCGGCCGCCCGGCGCCGGCGCCCGCGTTCCCGTTTGGTGTTTTATGATTGACTGCGCTCGTTCGGCGAACCGATCCGTTTGCTGCTCCGCGATATTATCGCGGCAAGTTTGATTTTTACGTCACTTTGCCGTTTTATAATAAAAAAAAGGACCCGTATTTTTTTTTTTTTTTGGGGGGGAGGGTCGAGGAAGCGCCGGTAGGAGGACGCCCAATTCGAAACTGTCTCGTTTCACTCGGCCCACCCACCCGTCGGCCGCCGCCGCCGCCGCCCTGGACCTCGGGTCGCGACTATCCGGAATTCCCGTCGTTTTCGTTTTACTGTAATAACACTGTAATAAAAAAAAAAATTTCAGTTTTTAAAGAAATTATTGATTTTTTTTTTTTAAATTTTAAATAGGAACACGTTTCGACGACGGCCTCGCATTAAAATAAAATCATTGTGTCCGTTCAATCACTTGTAGCTACTAATTCATATGACCATAACAGCCGTGACCCACGTAAATACGATGAATCATCATAATCGGATTATCCGATAATATTGCACTACGATGCGACCGATACATTTTTAAAAATAACCTAATTATAGGAAACGAACGTAATTGTCCGTTAAGCTCGGCGGTAACATCCGATTACGACCTTCTTTTCCGGGTGCATTTAAATCAACATTTTTCAACACTATCAATACAAATTTGAATTAATATGCGTTTATTTCCTTTGTTATACAAAATTAGCACTTGACACTCAAAGTATGCAACAAAAAATGTCGTATATCCCATCCGGGTGGTGTAAAACAAATTTGTGTCTTACTGAAAATGATACTAGGTGTCTCTAAAAAAAAAATTAGCATTTGCTACAATTTCCAAACCCTGCTAATAAATAATTTCACATATATTGTAACATCCGACTTGGGTTTTATAAATTATTATGTTTTTACGGTCCACGCTCGGATGTACATCTGATTTCATTTTATTTTTTTTTTTTTAATTGTTGAATTTTGTCCAATTTGTTTCTTATTACCGTATGTATTTTATTGTCAAATCAATGTTTAAAGGTGCACCGGGCAGATATAACATTACTAACCGTGCGAATTTAATATCACGTGGGACAGCTAATGTATAAATAAAATTGTCGGCAATAATAATTCAGAATAATTTTTATTCCGGAATTCGACCTGAAACGACGGAGGATGCCACAAGATTCCGGTCTAATATAAATCGAAAATTGAATTTGTTTATTTATGCGGTTTATTATTATTTAATTAGGTTGCCACAGGCAAAATAATCGCTTTAAAAAATATATATATATATATATATTTATAAAAGTGTTGATAATTTAATATTAAGTATTTGTTAGTATAATATCGTGGCGACGAATTTGCGGAAACCGGGGGCGGTCTCTGATGTGTAAACATAATCAAATTCATTCGAGTGTAATTTGTATATTTTTACCGAATAACCTGAAAATTTAACCAGAACAAGGCTAGTACAAACATAATTATACAAGAAATCGGCACTAACATAATAAATTATTGAAAATAATATGCTTTGTGCGTTTTTATAATAATTCGACAGGACCGTATTATACACGGGTCATTTTTTAAATTCATTAAAATTTTATTACGGAATAAAAACCGCCTGATTCCCGAGTTTTGTGCCGAAACAGTTTAGAGATTCGTTATCACCAGTGTTAAGAATTATATCTAGATACACCTATTCGGACAATCTTGATGTTTATCTTGATGAAAATTTTGATATTTATCTGATATGAAGATAAAAAAATTACTATCTAGATAGAAAAATATACCTAAAGAAAAAATGTAATTTATGCCTGAAAAATGTACCCTTTGCATTTACAGAATAATTTTAACCGTTTACATGTACATCTCGTTATTATAATATTCTTAACAATGACAACAATGGACAATTAAATAAAAAATATAATTTTTTTTTCTCGAGATAAATACGAATAAGTTGAGTAAAAATTTTGATGAAAATCTTAAACATTACGGCATTTCAAAACATGATTAACCGAACTTCACTCAGAATCGTTTTTCATTACCAACGATTAATCATTGCGTACAGTTATAAATTATATTCCCCTCTATAACTTACCATCACAACTTTCCACCCACTTTTTTTTTATATCTTTTATAATGTGAAAATTATTACGATTACTCGTATTTAACGAGGATTAATTTCGCCCGAGTATTCGAGATTGTAATCTTTAGATTCTAGACAAAACAACTGATTTGTAAGCTTTCGAGTATACTGCACGCGAAACCCTATGGGAGAAGTTTCAAGAAAAGTTCTTTAATAGCTTTTTACTTTTAAATTGTATTGATGATTTTTGTTTAACCGTTTGTTTTATACGGCTTCAGTTTTTTTTTTTTTTTTTTGGCAGTACAATAATGCTATTTATCCAAGTATAGGTATATACATTTTATATTTGTTAACCCATTTAAAAGTTAAACGTTTTAGATATACTCCACGTGTATGGATTTATTTTAAAAGGAAATATAATTTACATTATTGCCACAAATTAAAAATATTATGTATTCAAAAAGAAATGGATTTATATTCAGCCATAGTAAGTAGTAATGTTACAATTATTTACAATGAGTTGAGGTTAAGACTTTTTAATCCATTTTTAAAAATTGTATCCAAAACTATAATTGATATCGTAAATTTTAGTTCCGTAATTTTTTTCTCACTGTTTTTGAGTTGGCTAATGAAACTTGAGTCGGTTATTCATTGTTGTTTTAAAATTAAAGCAATTGGTAAATCAATAAATCACGAAAGCTACATAAGGGTGGGTATATACTGAACGAATTCAATAATTTGTATTCCGACGATGTTTGAATAGTTTTTCACCATTTTGAATAAGTCGAGACGGGATATGTTCGTTACTAGTTTTGTTCGATTAATTTTACTGGCCAAAACAGGTTCGCTAAGAATAGTAATTTTAAAAAATCTCATAACGTTCTAAATCTATTTAGAATCTAATATTTAATTCGATATTATTTCCTAACTAAAATAGGTTCTGTTAATTTTGTAATAATCGCCGAAATGTTTAGATTAAAAATCGTAATAAATATAAAATTAAAGAGAAAATGAGGGGGTAAACAGTATGGTGTTTGGGTATGGGCCGGAGTATAGAAAAAGAAATAAATGGGTAGAGAATCGCGGTGGTGTAACGGACAACGGTACAAGGGTATAGAGTGACATCACTGAATGTGGGGGAATGTAAAAATGTACCAACGACCACGGGAGAACAGGTTCGCTGCCGGTCATTTGGATACGGTGTAACAGCAATTTGTAGTGACGCCATTCCGGGATCCGTACGATTAGTGAATACAATCCAGGGTTTTCCCGGGCAATTTTGTATCCTGAAAATCCCGGGGTTTTCGGGTTAGTCTGGTCCGGTATGGTCCGTGTCCACAATGTTCGCCTGTACCGTATCAAGGGAACTCCGGCCGAGAGTACGACGGCGACCGTTGCTAAATCCACGGGATCCGGCGTCACCTCGAGGGAACGTACCGTATCCCGGCACTTGTCCGGCCGTGAGTATGTGTAAGACCGACGTAGTGTCAATTGCCCGCGTAACTCTAGGGAAAAAATAGATAACGTACGGTAATAGCGACAAAGTGACAAATGTACGATTGTCGGTTGTGAATTATCAAACGAGTATCCTAGTAAGGCAGTTAGACTACTGTACCGGTAAGAGAGATAGATAGATAAAAATAATGAGAGAGAGAGACAGAGAGACAGAGATTAGGATAGGACGGAGATGAGCGAAAAACTCTGGTGATCTCCCACTCGGCCAATTAATGTAGGGCATATCCGGGTGACGATATCGCATAATCAATTAATCGTATGTTTTATAAGAGAAATATTTTATAAACTTATGCGCGTAACTGATAATTGTATTTTTGCCCAGTTCTCGGTCGTTTCTTCGGTTTCAGTACATACGAATATTTGATACACTACAAAGCCATGGACAAATATTTAGAAATGTACAAATTACCTATACACACTTTACTAATAAATCATTGAAAAACATGAACACGTGATTATTTTTTTTGGAAAAAGTCGTACATGATACGTACACGGGAAACAATTTTCGCTACTATTCATATAAGTACGATATTCTTTATTTAGAGCTATAAACTATTTTGTCCTTGTGGCTACTAGTATTACCTGTCTTTGTGCTCTCTATTTTTACCCCTCGCACTAGACTTTTCACCCTTTAGGGTATATGTCTTTCGGTGTTTAAATATCCTGGGCGCCGAAGTTGACCCTACCCTACTCAACGAGCTGGAATTTCATCTGTCTGTGGTGCTGAATTTATTTACAAAGACAAATTGCATTGTCCTTGTAATCCTCTTTTTCGCCGGTCCTGTTGTTTAACGCGACCGTGTATACTCAATTATTATCGCACCGCTATAATGCCTATTACGCACACGTGCAAAATAATTTGTAATAATATTTCATAATTATAAAACATTTTCGATGATAGTTGTCAAAATCATAATTTCAACTACCCGTCTGCGATATTTTAGTTATTCTACATGGAACCGGTGATAACTCAGTTGGACATAATTCAGTTTGTATGGAGCAGACGAAAGGGCGAACATGTCGTGGTAACCATATATAAAAAATAAAACCTCTGTTAGGATGTTATGTTTTAGACTGTACAATTATTATGTACAACGCGTATGGTATCTTATTACTATGTGATTTGCGGGAAAATGTTCAAGTTTGGTCATTCGATTAACAATCACAAACAATTGCTTTTATACGTGCAAATTAAAATGTTTAAGTGTCTAATAGTTAGACACCAACGAAAAAAAATCGGTTAAGAACATAACCTATAACCTAAGCGGCCGATAGTTTTATTGTGATCGGTATTTTTGAACCGAGCATTTGGTCGCTCCGTTAATCGCCCTTTCGCCTGCTTCATATTGGCGTACCGGTGTAATATAAAAAAAAAAAAATTATATTTTCATTTGTTTTAGAGAAGATGCGAAAATATACTCCGGTGTACATATTGTACAAACAACCATACCTACACCTATTGTATTTTATATATATATCATAAAATGTAGTGATTGGTTATGATACACACTAGAAGCGTTTTCGATACAGAAACATTAATTCCCTCTCTGAATTGAAACTATCATTCTCGTAATAGAATTTATCAAACAATAATATATTATTATTGCGGAATCCATACTATACAAGTGATCTATAATGTATAGATTATATATGCCCGTTGAATATAGCAAAATAACTTGTGCGGTAAAACATAATTAATTCGTTTTTTTTTTTTTTTTATGTAATTTTTTTTCTGTAAACCTTTTTTTGCTACCGGAAAAGTCCGTCCGGTCTATAGATCTCGGACGATATACTCCTATACTGTTTTCGATAGCAAATTGTATCTAGTCGGTACTTTAAAGAGGTCATTTTTCGATATCCCTATTGGTTTTTTAACGCGACAGAAATAACTATCGGAAAAAAAAAAACACGATTTCGTGAAACTCGAATTTTATTAAATTAAATTTATTAATGTGGATTTTTGGGTTACGGTGGCAACAATGGAAAAAACACGACTAATACTAATACGACTTTGCTCAGTATCGTTTTTCGTTTGCAATTTATTTTGTTGCGTGCCCCGGTATAAATAAAATTCCTATTTATTTACTACTTTCCCGACTTCCCACCCACAACAGTGACACACCCGTTGTGCGAAGCGCGTACCCCTAGCAGTGCATTCCGTAGAAATGCGTTTCTATTAAATTTGAATTTATAAATAGTTTCTCCGACAGCCACCGGAGGCGAAGGTACACGTTGTGTTGTACTATCACTTTGTGCAATAATGTTCCGTAATATTGAAAGTGGTTTCACGACGATCGCGCTTAGTTCCTAAAATGAAAAAGTTCAGTTATTCTTGATGAACTAAGTTTTTCTTTAAACAAGGTATGATACTTTGAGACGGTCCCTTCGCCTCCTATCCACCCATCCGTCCATCCGCGCGCGCACAAGTGCATTCAAATTTTAGTCCGTCATGGAAGTTTTTGAACCCTTCAGTTGAAGTTGTTTTAATTATTATATTTGTACATGACAAGCGCCGCGCTAAATTTCCATAGCCTTCTCTTCCATTGGTTACGTTATGAATAATGATGAGCAATAGAATTACGACGAAATTTAATTTCTTCGTTTATTTCCTCGGCGCTAATATGTAAATTTTGCACATTTTTTTTTTTTTTTGTTTTTTAAAGGTTATATAACTCAATTAAAAATATATTCATAAATAATTACAATAATACATACATACAGAATTGATCTGTGTTATTGTATTTCGCATAAGATCTGTGGATTTTATGTAGTTTTAATTAAACTAAAATAAACTTAACCGACTAAATATGATTAAAAAAAAAATAATAATAAGATAAATTATTAATATTCGAATAAATAATAAATATCCCTAAACATTTCATTAACAGAACATATCAAACGTTAAACATTTAAAAGTTATAAATATTCGTTTACCATTCAAATCCACGATGATATTACACCTCCGTCCTACACTCGCCAAATAAAATTATTCAAACGCGAAAAAAAAACATTATGAATTAGAAATCCTACCAACTCGTTTACCGACAACAACGAAATAACTAACTTAGGTGCTGGCCAATGATTTTTTTTTTTTTTTCCAATGGCTTTTACGTCTACAGACTATATAAAACTGTGCTGGTAGTATATTTTATCATGTTGCTCATTGGAATTTATATCACAGTATGTTAAATTTACAGTAGTGCTACATTTAGTATTATAATAATATTATTACGTGTGAAAATCGGATACAACCGAATGGAAATCCAATAATAGGACCCAAACCAAATAGCAAATTCCTATCGGATACATACGATTTCTTTACCGACAACCAAATAGGACAAGATAACTTCGTGATACAATAAAAAGTATAGAAAGGCAATATGTACGAAATTCTAAATAATGACCGGGAGAAAACATTCGCAAAACGGTTTGTTATTTTCGATTATGATATTTGGTGAAGCGACAAATAACCGAATATTTAAATTAGCATTATAATGACTGACCACGTCTTTGAAATGTACAAAATATCCTGCAGTTCTTGGAGTTATTAAATGCTGGAATGTAATTTGAGGGTTTATGTGAATACAAATCGTGTTATTTATTTTTATCGGCGTTTTATGATTAATGTTTAAATTTATGTTAAAAACGCGAACAATTTGACTGTGCCCCACGGTCACACCTACAACCTCTCAAACCTACGACGTTAGACTGTTCGAGTCCAGCTAGGTACAATATTTGGCTGAAAATTAAACTTCTCCGATCATACACAAAATTATAAAAACAAAATAATGCCATGCGCACTTTAGGATTCATTAAGCGAACTTGTCATTCTTTTCGTGGCTCTCGCTCTGCAAGCCCTATAACTGTTCATTAGTTCGACGTAATCTCGAAAATTGTCCTTAAACACGGATTAACAATACGATAAAACAGACAAAAGCCGCTTGTATTGAATCAGTACAAAATTGTTTTTTGAGATGTATTGCGTTCAAGTTCAATATTAATATTCATGGTTCATACAATGATGTCCTAAACTTCAATAATCTCACTCCACTTAGTGAGAGTGGTCTCGTCTGCTCTTCAAATTTTTACCAAACCAATCCGGTGAAATTAATTTACCCAAACTCTTGTCTCTCATCCGCTTTAAAATTAATACCCTTTTCGTACTAAAAATCCTAAACATTTCTATTCCCGTGTCTCTAACGAAAACCATAAATTGAACTCTTCAGCAAATTCGTTGATAAAGGTATGTTTCGTGAGCTCGGTTAAACATATTTAATTGAATTTATCTGTTTTTAGTTCGTGGTTTTTAATATTAAAGTTCATTAGTTAGACGTTTGTTCCTATACTTTTACGTCCGTTAAAATCAACATGTTTCTATTTGTTTTAATTTGTTGTAGGACCGCGGGTCTGTGTATACATTGTGTCGTATCTGCACGGTGAAATCATTCATTTCATAAAGTGTAACGTGAACGGTCCACATCATGAAATGTATCTATTTAGTTTTGCTATGCTGTACGAACGATTTGTTACCTTTTCGTGAAATGAATAACATTATTTTATTTTTATTTTTTTTTTTTTTTTTAATAAAAATTGTATCCACATTGTGTAAGCTTATGTTTTCATATTTAAATCTATGATAGCATCATACAGCTATAGGCACATTTTAATTATTAATAAAAACACATAGTACCTAAATATGATTTTAATATAATTATTGGCGTACCATGTGTTGATTGATTTTACAGAAGAGAAAATAAATATTTTTAGAAAAAAAAAAAATGACAGAAAACCGTCGTTGCGTAAATATTCACGTTTTTCCCCCATTGTTTTAAAAAATAATAATAATCCAAAAAAACATTAAAAATTTATTTTATAATACATTGTAATGTACAATCATAATAAAGTTTTTGTTTATAATAATTTCTGACAAAGTTTTTGACGAAGATTATAACTGATTGGACTTTTTATAAATAATGATGACGGGACAAAAACAAAAAAAACATCTAGTCTATAAATTTATCATAAACGTCTGATTTTTTTTGCTACTGAATTAATATCCATAGGCATTTTCTAAAATTTAAGTACATGTCTTATAGTAGAATCAACTATGACAGATCTCATTAAGTGATTAAAAAATAAATATTTTGTTGATAGGCGTAAAAAAATAACAGCAATCAGCAATATGCACGTCACAGGAACAAATATTTTTCATGTTTTTGATTCTGAGTGTGCCTAAGAAGTTTTACTATTATGTAATTTATTTTCTTGGATAACACTTCTCAGTTAGCAAAAATACTCTGATTTGTTCATGCTGTACCTTTATAGATGCGAAATTTCCGACCGGTGATACTTTACTTGAGACATTATTATAAATTTCCAATAGTTCACCCATAGAACCTAATTTTTTGGGGAAAAATTTTGGTTACTTCAAATATTTCACATCATACCTTAAAAGGTACATATTTAATATCGACCAGTGTACTTTATTCGAAAAAATGTTGAACACACTTAAGTGGCCTGCTGCAAATCACTCAAGTTATTCGGCTTCCTTATCTCTCAAGATAACCACCTCCGCACTCCTCCAAAATATCTCACTCTTCACTTTTTCGCCCTATCCTGGAGTACAGTTCAGTCCTCTGAGATCCTAACACATCTGTTGCCAGTGACATGATTGAGCGAATACAGAGGAAGTTCCTCCGGATGGTCGCTTTCAGGCTCAACATTCTTTACCTCCCTGACGATTATTTACCTATCCTGCTGCTCGTATTAGACATTTCATGCCTTGCTGGTCGAAGACAACTGGTGAACCTTCCCTTCCTGTCCATACTTTTAATCTACTAAAATTTGATTCCCCTTCCTAATGCGAAGAAATTGAATTCCGTGTTCCTTTGTTTGTTCCCTTTCACATCTCTCATCTTGCTTCCAATTTACTTGAAAAATGTCCCCATGGTCTTTTTCTCTCGTTCTACAAACATTTACCCCCTTTTTTTTTTCTATATGTCAACTGTATTATTAAATTATGTAAATTGTGACTGTTATTTTTTTAAGTGGACTCCGTCCGTTATGTCTCATAAATAAATAAATAATCATGCATATGTATCCCGAAGAGCCCTAACCCGTTAAAAATGCAAAAATATACAAAATAATATTTCGTATTTGAATTATAGAAACACAAAACAAAATTTGGCCAAATCCATTTTCTTATACGATTTAGCAAAAAAAAAAAAAAACATGCAAATGCATTAAATTCGCAGCCTTAATTATAAGTAACAGTATTATAAAATTAAATATTGAATCTATAAATTAACAACGATGTTTTCTTAACCAAAAACGGAATGCATTTCGTAGATTTGGTACCGAGGTCAATAGTCGGTGATTACAGTTTAAGTGACTTGATAACAAATATGTATTACCAACACGGTCTATATAAACCATTGTAATCGGAAACACCGAAGCGATTGCGTCCAGCTCTTCGAACAAGTCGAGTGAAAACTCAAAGTCTCGTCTCTGTTTCGTTAAGAGTTCCATAGAAGTTTGACCGATCAGGATTTTCCTTTATAAGTGGGTCAGTTAAGTGAATCAACAATTTGGTTTGAGGATTTCTGCAATTCACTCGTAATACTCGCATACCTTGACTGACTATCTAATAGTCCTACCCTTTGCAAAATGGTTCCAAAGTTAGGTGGTCATTCGAGTTAAAAATTTAAATTACACATGTTTACCTACATAAACAATAAACATGCATTACGGGGGAAAAAAAACCAACATTACTATATACTAAAAAACGAATAGACCGTCCATACTTACATAATACATTAAGTAAAATATTATTTTCGAAACTAAATCAATCATTTAAATGGATAATAATATTTTATTGGATTCGGAACATTAGGAGGTCCGAAAGAACGATTTAAACGTTAAACGCAAATAATATTTTGGTTTTTATTTTTAGTATTTTTAGAGCACATCGTTAAATATGTTTCGTATAAAAGTTCCTTACTTAATTTATAAGTGTTGAAAATGCAGGCATATTCTCCGGTAGTTATTACTTTGGTCGAGAAATGAGATTGAATTTACATGCGCCGCATCGGTAACATTCTTATAGATTCGTTTTCAAAACCATCGTGTAAGTTTGAATCCGTGAATCTAGAATTTATAATTTTTAGTTTTACTGTAATGTGTATTTATTTTTTAACATTTTTTTTTTTTCTGTCTGTTAACAACTTTTCCAGCCGAAATCGTACTCCAATTATCAATATTAGACGTGTTTTCGGGTAGTAAATTTTGTTTAGTTGGTGCGTTGGACAATTAGTCATTTTTTTGATTTTTACGTAGTTTTCTTAATGATTGGGAAACCTGGAAAAAATAGAAAAATATGCGTAGTAACGATTTCTGTTACTAATAAAATAAATAATCGTAAAGACCCTCTATTTTCACCGAATCCTTTATATTTTATATTAGCCCTTGCTAGACTGTCTCGAAAATACTCGGAAAATCAATACAAAATTCATTAGAAGTTGCACTTAGTGGTAGAAATTCAATGGGAGTACACAAATTAATTGTATATGATAAATTTCCAGTTTACCATATAAAACAAATTTAAATATATAAATTCTTAATACAAATGTTATAAGTTAATGACTATGTTATATATATACTGTGTGAAACTCTAAATAAGATTTAAACGATTCGCAGATTCGAAAAGAGAATATTTTTTTTTTAAATGTTGTTATGCATAACAATAAAATACATCGGTTTATGAGACGTAACAGTTTAAATATAGGCCCCCGCCCGAGTAATAGGCAAAGACAATAAACTTCAGATCTTTATTTAGATCGTAAACCTTATCTACCAGTGGCGTTATTTCAGTGTTTTTTTTTTTTTTTTTTAAGGGTGTACGAGCTATTAGGCAGAAAAATTTTAACATTTCACCAGGCATTATTATTATTATATATATATATATTATTCTCTCCTTTTCTTTTATAATCATAATTGCAATTATTATTCGTATCAACTAATTCTGTCTGTTCTAGTTTATTTTTGCAAGCGATTGGACGAATTAAAAGTTTATAACCAACTGAAGCGGCCGGCTGAAACAATTTCACCGTTATTTAGAAAATAAGGAAAAGTTTAAGCAAATCCGCGTTAATTCTAAAATATTAAAAAACAGTACATACAATACAAACTGATGGCACAACAACCGTGATTGAAATATATTGAAATTTGCCAGTAACATCGTATAATATCAATAGGTAACCCTAAAAGTGCATTTCAATTGTAAGTATGATTATAAATAATGGTACATTATTTCGGTAGGCCTAATATAATTTTAGCAAGCCATTTGGGACTGTATTAAATGTAAAATGTGCCCTTATCAGGAAAAATAATAAAATCAATATTATAAATAAAAAAAATAACGTTATTGAACAGAAAAAAAAACTATATAAAGAAAACGTGAAATGTTTAATTTTCATGTGAAGAAAAAACAATTAATAACGTTCGATAAAAACGATATTTTAATTATGAAAACGAAAACGGATACAAAAAAAGAAAATTATAACGTTTCCTATCGCTGAAATAAGATCATTCAACGTGTCTGTAACGATGAAAAACCCCCAACATAAATTTTACTTAAAATTTTCGTAAATAATTGCTGGATCGCGTAGGTAAAAAAAAAAAAACAAAAAAATTCCTCTCGTATAAGTGAACTACGTACAGTGCAAATATATAGACGGACGGACACTAGGGTGGTTACTTACCGCTGAGGATTTTATTATAAATACTTCGTATGGCAATCTAAAAGGTAGATAGATAGGAATGCCCGCGCATTCAGGATACAGAACTATAAATAAAGGTAATAAAATATTTTACGTAAAAAATGTAAAACAGTAATTTATTCTAATGGAAGGTTCCATTTATTTCAATAAAATGATGGTTTCTAACCGTTAATAACCGTATACGTAATGGACCATACAATCCTATGCGAAATGTAATAATAATAAAACCTAGATATTTTATGAACAATGACGCTGTATATTGATTATATCGATGTACGTACGTATAAATCTGCATGTATCTGTATTTTTCAGTATATATAGACAGTTATTTTAAATAATAATGATAAATGCTATTAACGGTATTACAAAACAATTGTATTAGGTTAGATTAGTTTAAACCGTCGTTGGTCGCTTAATTTTTTTTTTTTTTTTTTTTTGTACTCCTTTGGTCGCGTGGTGAGTGATTCTCTTACTTTTTTTGTAATATGTCATGTAATTTTTGTTTTTAAGTACCAAAACACATTGGTTATATAATTTGTATTATCTGTTATGAGCACTTATAGACTGAAATATATTTCAGTATTTATATTATGTTTACACAAAATACATACACATTACAATTTGAATAATTGAGCGTTGATATTATTATTATTATTATTGTTATTACAAAAAATAAATAAATAAATAAAATGTTTTATTCTTGAATTTTCGTATTACAAATACAGTAATCGCATATGGTCGTTTTTTTTTTTTTTTTTTTTGCAAATTTGACCTACCATAAAAGTTTAATACATCTCTCTCACTGTCATCTTCATCGGAATCAAAATCATCTAACACAACATCTACAAGCTTCATCAAGCCAAACAAATACGTTATTATCCATAATGAAAAATTGCACAAAAGAAATTAACATATATAACGAATTTCTATACGAGTCGCATTAGACGGATACTGACAATAGATAGCCAATTACAATTTCGGTTATTGCCCATATATTTTTTAGGTTAAATGTAACTGATACATTATAGAATTACCACTAGGCTATAAAATGATATAAAAGACAGTGGCGATCAAAATAATATCGTGGTGAGAGAATCACTGACGGGTTAAAAAAAAAAAAAATGTGCCTACGGATGTTCAATATTGTTATATGGTCAAAAGAGTAACTTCTAATGAACCTTGAGTAAAATGTGAGCATCTTTGAGAAACCAAACAAATTTAGTCCATATAAAACCAAGTAAAACCTAAAGAAAAAAACACTAGAAAAACGCAAATGATAATAAAAAGTTTATCAATTTTCAGAATGTTTTGAAAATTTAACCACCTCTAGAAAAGAGCACTGACAGTATTCGGTAAAAATTGCCTAGTCTCAATGGTTGTTTTTAATAAAATTACATTAACAAAAAACAAAATCTATCAAACAATCGTTTGTTGTATAAATCTTACAATTTGTTCCCAATTGTTAAGGAAACTACAATGAAAATAAAAAAAAAAAAACATTATTTAAATTCAAAAATTCAACATTAAAGCTCTCCTGTCGTTTTTTGTTGGCGCATTATTTCGTGTAGAAAAGTTATTTAGAGACAGACAAATAATTATTTCGCCTCATATCGAATTATACTTTTTTTATGGTTATAGAATAAAACATGTAATACTTGGATATTTGAGGCAACTTACTAGCAATAATTTGATTTAAATTTTCACCATTAAAAATATTTTTGTATTATACGACATTGTGTTAATGCAAATAGGTATAAAATATGTATTTAAATAGAGTTGCCGAGTACCTGATATTCCGTGGCGACGAAAAATCAATAACTGTAATACGAGTAAACATAATAATTTATAATAATGCGACAAAGAGTCTGTATGTCTGTATAATTGTCTGTCTGCCAGTATATAAAAAGTGAATTCCCATAGTCGTAGGGTTCTGTAGTTTTGAACACGAGTGGCTTTTGCCTTCTAATTTCCGGTCTTGCAAAACAGACTTTTAAAATTCGAATACATTTGTTTACAATTAATACGTTTTCGGCAGTAAAAAAAATAAATCATCGTAAAAAAATGTTGACTGAAAATTAAAATGCAATAGTAACAATATGATTATTTCGAGAAAAACGCGGTTTTAAAAATTGAGGGCTTTGGGGTACAGGTTAGGTCAGGCCCTACCCAACCTAACATAACTTGGTCGATCGGTTCAAAATGTTGTATACATTCGATTTATAGAACAAACTAAGGCGGATCGACTTAAGAAAAAAAAAAAAAAAAAATTAAAAAATGATTCTTATATAACTAAGGACAACCCCAATTAATGGGTCCGGGTTTGGTTTTCGATTTCGAAAGCGCCACTTAATTTGCCCGCGTATAGGACGCCTATAGGGTTTTTTTTTTTCGCGTGGGCCCAATTGTCCGGAGACCAAACTACCGTTTTTATGGTATTATATTAAAAATACCTGCAAAGCTATTTGTTTTCTTCTTCTTTTAAACTCAAATAGCAAACAATATTTCCGTCGACCCATTCGGTTCATTCGGTTAAAACAATAGCTATATTACAAAGCGGCTCGCAGAAATTATAACAAAAACAAATAATTCTTCAAAACACTGAGATACAATGCAGTAACAATACAAATACCTTTGCCTATTATACTGAGTAGTCGGTTTAGTATTAGTAGTTGTATAAAAAAAAAAAAAATTGAGCAACGCTTTAGCTACGGGGTTTATGAGAAGAAAAATGTTGATAAAGGTAAATAAATAATATACGTATTAATAATAGTCAGTTAGAATATAATCGAATAAAACGGCAAATAAAACTAAGCCGTTATGCCCTTCTTAGAGAACAGCGGTTCCCAAATTTGTTCGTCTCACGGTACACATTTGGAATTGAAAGTTAATCCCCGCCCACTGGTGTAATGTGTGTAAAAAAAAAAAAAAAATAATAATAAAAAAATATATATTCGACTAAATCGCCTATTTAAAAAAAATTGTCAAAAATACCCGAGAGAGAAAGACGGTTATAATAATGCTATTTTAAAAAAATACTCGTTCTTTATATTTCATTTACAATTAAAATGTTTGTAATTTTTTGATAAAAATCAATCGCCATTATCTAACGTAATATTTTTATACGGTACGGCACAGAAACGTAGGGGGCAAGGAGAGACAATTGCCCCCGGGGCGGTAGCATTTTAGGAGGCAGCAATGTTTTAACTAATATATAGATAGACTAAATATATATTAAAAATGATATAATTCAAGTTTTACTTTTGTTTTTTTCTTTTTTTTTTTTCTCTCTACTATAAAGTACCGGGAGAATAAAAATCATTATGTACGAATACGAGTCTTTTATAATAGATTGTTTCGTTAGAGAAACATATATGCGTAAGGGCCGCATGGTTTTATGTGCCCCGTGGACGGCGTGATTATTATTAAAAAAAAAAAACAGATAAAAAAAAATTGTCGCCTAGAAATGTCTTCCGCGCGGATAATTACCCAATTTCTTTACAGACATCCCGTACAGGCATTAGTCGACCGACGAAATTGTAATTTTCGGTTGTAATCCGGACCGGAACCCGTCGCATGATTGCGCAATAGTACCTAATAATTATTACAGAGACGCAAAACGGCGTTGCAAAAGGTTGGACCGGGGGTTTGCCGTGTATATTTTAATATGGGATATTATAACCCCGGAACCACCGGGCCTGTGTCCGTCTTCGTCGGTGCTCTTGTGAAATCTATACTTGGGGTCAATGAAATCTAACGCGTCGCTACCTCTTCCGGAAAGTGTGGACGTCCGGCCGCATACCGAATCGCGGATAAGCCGCCGGGTACCCGCCGATATATTAGCGAAATTATTATTACGTTAAACTAGTGGTTCCCAATCTATTAGGACGGCGGTGCGTTTTTTTTTTATATATATATATAGAATTCAGCTCTTTTGTGAAAACCCCGAAGAAGTTCGGACATTAAACGCCTTATAAGAAAAAAAAATACCAACATAACATCAGAAACATTTTTTTTTTTTTTTTTTTTGTTACCATTCGGTACAATTTACGAAGAACATAGGGTGAAATTGTTATGGATTTTCATGGGATTCTAACATAGTTTTTGTTCACATCAAACCACGATAAACTAGAAAATATCAAATATCTATAAACAATCTAAAAACATCCCGAATATATTCAAAAATTGCATCACGTCTAGAAAGCGCAAACATAAGTATTAAGTGGCCACATCAAGATTATTCATTACTGAATTAAAATAAAAATTACCAAATTAATAGAACGTGTGCCAGAAACCACCTCTGATGATGTTGATGATTGACGATTAAGATTTCTGGCCGAAAAGTTAATTACGGACAGCAAAAAATGCACACATCGTACGAGTTACGTCCAGAAAGTAAAGTTTCCTACCGTATAGGCGCAAGAGGGAAATATTAAAAATAATTTTGTCACAACTGTGTGATAAAATGTTTTGTAACGAAAAGAATTAGTGGCCATTCACCAAAATACGTGTGGAACTGCGAACACAGTGACTTTTTAAACATGAGTGCGTCTATCTCGTTCGCCTCCACTTTTGTACAACAATACGCTCGGTGCGGAATTCGTTCTGTTATGCGTTTTATTGTCGCAAAGGGTAAAACGCCAATTGAAATTTGTCGTAAACATGAATCTGTGTATGGAGAAGGTATGACTAGTAAAGATAAAGTATGGAAGTAGATTCGTGAATTCGATGAAGGGAGAGTGGATGTTCGTGATGGTGTTTGTCTACTGCACTTCTAGTCGGACTTCTTGAAGGCTTTGTCTGGGGCCTGTTAACCCATCCACATTCCGGACTCGGCACCTCCTGACCGGCAAATTTTTACCGAACTGAAGGGAGTTTTAGGCGGGGAATGTTATGAAAAACAGCGACGGAGTAAAGCCAACTTTTGGCTGTGATAAATTTGGGAAAGTCCTTCAATGAGGGAACACACAAGCTGGTGTCTCGGTACGAAAAGTGTATTGAACGCAACGGCTATTACGTCGAAAAATAGTTAAATATGCAAAACCGCCTATAAATTTTTTCCTTTTTGTTTTTGAAAAATAAAACAAAGTTTAATTATGAACAATGCGCGGAAACCTTGTGTTCTGGACATGCCTCGTAGTAAAACCAATACGTCGTTTGGTCGGTGCAGGTCATTGTAGACGACGGCAGGCGACGTACCCTGCCCGTCAGCGCTCCGTACGAGGAACCGCGTCGCGACCAGATGGGCGCGCCGGATCCGTAGCACGGAGGTGCCCGCGGGGAGTGGGCGCGCGTTAAAGCGCACGCTCATTCCCCCGGACTTGCTGGTGCGGTGGGTTACAAGACCGCACGGTTCGACGACTTACCGCCTCACTCAACTTCTCACGGGGCACGGATTCTTTAACTCGTTCCTTCACCGGATCGGGCGAGCTCCGCACCCCGGGTGTTCTCACTGCGGTTTTCCCGGTGAGCAGAACGAGGAGGATGACGACGCTCTCCATGCCCTCATGCGCTGCGAGGCGTTTGACGGGGACAGGGAGCGCCTGGTCCGGAGGATCGGTCTTTTCGAACCGGGCGACTTGGTGTCGCTCATGTTGGAATCCCCAGACCGTTGAAAAGCCGTGGTCGACTTGGCCGAGACGGTCGTCGCGGAAAAGGAGTCGGCCGAACGGCAAAGCCAAGCCCTCGACGCCGCCGGCCGTAGGGCTGATAGGAAGTGTCCCCCCCCAACAAGTTTAAGGGCAGCAAGTGGGCTTCGGCCCGGCTACTGCCCATTCCCCTGTAGGGACGCGAAGTAGTGTATATACTCTTTGTGAGCCCGCCCCGTCGAAGGGGAAAACAGAATTTCAGACAATAATTGTATGTTTTCATTTAATTCAATAAGTGATGGCGACCCGCCTCCCGAAGTAGTGCCTCACGGCGTTTCCGGGAGACAGGGGTATTGCCAGTTTAAACAAAAATAAAAAATAAAAATTGTTATTGTAGAGACCCGCGGGGTACTCACCGCCCTGGTCCAGCTCATGCCGAACGTGGGGGGCCCTAAAGAGCTCAGGAGGAGAGTGTACGCCGGAGCGGCAATCTCCGTCATGGTGTACGGGATCCCCCGGCGTGGGCCTTCAGAACTCCCGTACGCAAGGGGAGCGGTGGGAGGCTTGCTACGGGTCCAATGGCGGGTCGCGTAGTTAAGCAGTGTTAGATATAGAGAGAGTTTTTAAGAACATTTTTGCATATTGATTATTTACCTAGGTTAAGCAAAACTACGGTTAACCAAAAAAAATATAAAAACTAAGAGTATCTACACTACATACAGATACATCGGTACATGTATATGTCTTGTTTCTACTGAATATAATTGACATAAGAATGTCGATGTCAATTTGGTATTAGATACGAGGAGACGAGGATTAAACTGTAGGTAACATTTTTAACACGTGTAAAAAATAAACAAGTTTCAAAGACAGGAATTATTTATTTATTTTTCAAAGACAGCAATTATTTTTATTGAGTATACATTTTTCTAAATTTTTAAATGGAAGACGCGGTGACACTAATCGTTCAGAGATAAGACCGAGAGGCAGTAAATCAGACGGAAATGGAGGATAACAAAAACCGTCAATCGTAGCAAAACGGGGAACTTTGTTACTGAGCAGAGTTTTATAACAAGTATTGCACACGCTCATATTATGAGAATCTAAGTCTGGGTATTTTTCGAGCAAAAATTCTACGGCTTTCTGGGGAACGTCGTGCTTCATATCTTTCTCGGACCAAAGGCGATCGCAAACAGCGCGGCAAACACCGAATTTGTTTTGGATAAAACGAAAATTGAATTCGTTATCAGCGACGGGAAATTCGTCAATACAGACATTTCGCGGCGGTTCGGTTATCGGAATTTGACGATTTTGAGCTTGTTCTTTAAACGAGCGTCGCGGTAACATTCTCGGTGTCGGACAAATCAACAGAATGACCCCCCAGCCATAAGACATATACATGTCAAAAAAAAAGGTCGTTGTGTGGACACATATATAATTATTCGTGCGAGCCGCGGTGCCCCCGGAACGGCGCACAGTTTGGGAACCACCGCGCTAAATCGTACGGCGCGCCGTCGTTACGACCGTAATATCGTACAACGTTCGCGCTCGTTTCCCGGGACTCTTGCCGATACGGGCCCCTCAGATTACGTGGCCGCACCACGCCCGGATATTATTATTATTATTATTATTATTATTACTATACCGATATATAATATTTAATTGTCCGGTCGCGGTATTATTGTAGTGGCCGGAGTGTGTTTTCGATGTACACCCGTCGTCGGCGCTACGGACATTTCCATTTGAGAAAAATAAAAAAAAATTATATTTTACTTTTTTTCAACCGGAAACGCCGGTACCTCTCGAATTCTTTTCCACCGGTCCCTAGAATCGCCTGTACACACACAATGCGAGGGGAAAAAAATAATCGTCGCGAAACCCGGCGTCCCCGGCTTATTAATAAATAATGTATAAAAGAAAATTTCATATTGTCAAATTGACATTCTACGAGCGAGTCTCGAACGTCCGAATATGTAACGGATGCGCGTCCTCCTCATTCGTCCGGTGACGAAGAGCAACAAGAATGTACCGAACCCTCGTATCTATTTCCACGTACGCGCGTGCACGGATACGCTCAAATGAACTGATGCGATTTATCGATGACCAACAAGAGGTGAACGATGAACATTCTACGGCTTTAAATACAATTTAATGGTTCGCAGCATATACAACGGCTGCAAACAATAACAAAAATAATAATAATTTTTTTTTACGAATTTAATGATATGAAAAATATTATGTATTAAAAAAAAATTGAGGGCACTAGTTCCAAAGTGTACAATCTCCATGTTCCATAATAATTGAAATAGACATCGTTGCATATTCAATTGTCAGCGCTGAATTCGAATAACTTACTATATTTGAGCAAAAGGGTCTAATCTCCAGTGTATTTTAAAATTGAAAATTGCATTTAGTTTCAAAAAGTACAATCTCACTATTGTCGAGAAATATGGTCAATCTCCAGTGTATTTTTAAGCTTAAAAATCACATTTAGTTTCAAAACGAACAATCTCTAATCAAATAATATTTTTCTTGAGTTTTACTATAAAAATACATTGTGCACCGTTTTGACGGGTTTTCGCTTATCGATAATATGGGACTGTCCTGAAAGTTGGAAAGGATGTTGAAATTTATGACTGTAAAGCTGAAACCAGCAACTTTATTAGGCCACCAGGACAGTGGCGTTTTGCTTTTTCAAAAATGAAAAGAATGATTATTACAAAGTACTCAAAAGGCGTAGTCCGCGGTGAAGGCGTGTACAATTCAAATATTGGAATGGGAATATCAATTATAAAAAAAAACAAAGAACATTATTAACATGAAACCCTCCAAAATTCCAATACGGAATGTTGTCAACAGTAATAAAAAAAAAACGGATGTAAATAACCTACTTATCTACTCATTACGGAAATTAGTGGAAAAATGATCAGCGTTTAATTTTTTACATATTTGTCATAGAGGGAGATGCAATCCACCAGGTTATGTTGAGGAAGACATATTATGTGAACGTCGTGCGATAGAAGATGAAATCAATGTTGTAATCTAATAAATAAATTGACTAACTTATTAATCTTAAGTATTTTTTTTATTTTTAACGATATTTATTATTAAATTTAATTTTTTTGTAAGCTTCTATACTAAATAAAAAAAAGAATAAATACTTCTAATTTTTAGCTTCTCAATACCTATTTATTATTTACTAAAATCATTTTCAAAACGAGCAATCTCCTACTGTTAGTTTTGTACTGTACAATCTCCAAACAAAATGTTGTCAGAACTAAGACAAAATCTTGTCTTTTTAAGCAAAAAACTGGTAAATCGTCTCTGCATAACTATATGAAAAGGTTAAAAAAATCCGAATGGAGAAAAAACATTCTTTGATTAAGTTATTTTGGTTTTCTGAAAATTTAGTGAACGTGGAGAATGTACGCATTGAAACTAGTACCCTCAATTACATAAATAATTATACCGTTAACGTAAATATTACGCTATTTCGAATAAAACATTTTGAAATTGTTTGGAACTCGAATTCTTGGATAACCCGTACTTTTTTGCCGGTGCTTTTAAACTATTACGAATTAACCAATACTAGTTGGGGCTGGTCACAGATGATAAAATTGTCGTTTTTATCAGTTACTACATCTCTAGTAGGCAATTGTGTTTTTTGTCGATTCTTCTCGTGCATATTAAATCCGTCGAGCACCGAACACGATTGGTTCGGATAATATTCGCCAAATATTATTTTAGTCGGGTACAATCGAATAAAATTTAAACTTATAGTGTATAGTTTCGAGAGAAATTATACTTTGGTCACGGACAGAAATTTTCCAAATTTAAATTTAATTTAATGGATATTCGGATATTCATACATTTAAGTAATTTACTATAAATTCTAAAATAATAGCTCTTAATGTAATAGTTATGCATTTTTTTTTTTTTTTTTTTTCAATATGACCGCGGAATGAAGGATCGGCCACCCAGTCCAGAGCATAGCGTAATATCAATTAGACATTACATTTTTTTTGTCTGTTTTGTAACCTTTTAATTTCTGTATTTAAATAACAAGTTGAATTTTATTCAGGGTGTACAGCTCTGTACGGTTATTAGTGATGTGACGTGAATCCGGATTTAGAACTTTAAAATCCGAAAATTTATTTCTAATATATAATGAGCAAAACAATGTTTGCCGGGTCATATAAATTAGAATGTAATATGTATGATTTTGTTTGTTGTGCTTGTTTTTTAAACTAATAAATATCTATTTGTGATATTTTTTTAATTGTAAAAACGTATTTAATGTTTTACACATTTATTGCTAATAATAATAGTTTTATGAGAAACGAATAAAAGAATATAAAATTACAGTTTTATAAACCGGGATTTGAATTTAAATACAAATCCAGATTTTCGATTAATTTTCAATTTGAAGAACCCAAAAATCCAAGATTCTCGATCCGGATTTTTCGCATCACTAACGGCTATACATCTTGTGCGGCACCGAATTTCCTTAAGGCTAATAGTAAATGGCGATTACTCAATAGTAAATACCGAATAAGAATATTCTGAACAACTCAAACCAAGTCGAATACAGTTTATGTGTTTTTTTCGTTTCAATTTTACGAACTGTTTAATATCATTACACTGATATTAATATTGATATTAATGTTGTAAAATGTTTGAACCGCACATAAATGTAGAAAATTAAAACATAGTCTTATTCGATGGGATAAAGTTGTCTAAAACTCTATTCAAATTGATATAATATGGTGGTTTTTTTTTTTTTTTTAAACAAAATTTTAATTATAATAAAAACCATAGGTAAAACGTAACTATTGTATATTTACTAGGAACCAGAATAGCCATTTAGTTTGGAGAATTAACAAATAGATAATTTTAGAAAATCCGTGAAAATTTACATCGGCAGTATTTTTATTTTTTTTTTTTTTTTTCTAGTCAAGCCGAAATCCAACGGCGGCAACGACGGTTTTCCAGACAAAATTACGCCCGAGAAAATAATAATAAGTAATAACGGTACGGGAAAAGTAAAAAAAAAAAAAAAAAAAATCTACTAACGATTACGGGTTGACGGGGCAAATAAAAATAACACGTAGGTACCTACACCGACGATTTATGTGGTGGCGGAGCAACGAAAACCGCATTTAATCTCATGAGAATTTGCGGTGGCCGCGCTCCGTTTGCGGGGACGACCAAATTAATAACATGTGCTAAAATAGAGTGCGGGCAATAATTCTGCGACGATAGGCGGCGAGTGGCAACTGTGGCAATGACGTACTGCAGCCGAAGACGAGACTTTATACAATCCTATTGCGACGACCACGACGACGACGACGACGACGACGATGATAATATAATAATGTAGCGCAAAATATTATCGTCTAAAGACCGTGCATAGGTGCGTGCACCTGTAGATCGTAAAAAGGATTTCTGACGGAATCGCATTGGCAAACGTCCGGGAGGGTTTTTTTTCATTATCTAACTATGAAATTATTAGAGAAAACAGTCGGAGCTAGCAATGCTGGCGACTCGGTATTGGATACGAGTTCTAATAAAACGGACAATTGAACAGGATAATTATCGATAAACCCAAGCAGGTTCACTTGATCCTGCAATAATATTTAATTATTTGCCAATGTTGATTTGGTCTAGTCACGAAAATAGATTTCGATCGATAAACATTTGGCACACGTGTGTTGGAGTACGGTCGTGCGGTAGAGCGCGGTGGAATAAATAAGACGATTGGGCGACGAGCGATCAAGTGTCCGGTGAATTGCGTCGAATATGATAGGTGACACTCAGAATCTCAAGCGTGTAACTGATATACTACAGGGTGCGGCAGAGCTATAAATAACCAACAGTAAAACTTAGAGAAAAGGTTTTTTTTTTTTTTTATTATTATTTAAATCAGTATTCGATCCCAAACTGTTGTGGACGATCACTGAAGCTCTCGTACGATTTTCGGCACATTTCGACCGGTATGGTCTCGACTTCCACGGTGATTTTCTGTTTAATTTCTTCTATGGTATGTGGGCGATGTCTGAAAACCACGACGAAACCACGATGTACACCTGTCCAGGCCATGACTACGAATAAAAACGGCATTACCGTACAATTCAAATTATACCACTTATTAAGGCCTGCTCTTATCTTATCACAGATGTGCCTACGGATGGTCAATATTGTTATATGGTCAAAAGAGTAACATAGTGAACTTTGAGTCAAATGTCAGCATATTTGAGAAACCAAACAAATTTAGTTCTCATAAAACCAAGTAAAAGAAAAAACACTAGAAAAACGCAAATGATAATAAAAAGCTCATCAATTTTCAGAATATTTTGAAAAATTTGTTCCCAATTGTTAAGGAAACTACAAGGAAAATAAAAATAAATGCATTATTTAAATTCAAAAGTTCAACATTAAAGCTCTCCTGTCGTTTTTTGTTGGCGCATTATTTCCTGTAGAAAAGTTATTTAGAGACAGAAAAATAATTATTTAATAAAAAGCTCGTCAATTTTCAGAACGTTTTGAAAATTTAACCACCTCTAGAACTGAAAGAACGTGTAACATTCATTTAACATTCGTTATACTTAAAAAAAAAAAAAAATATCCTGTCCCCCCCTCCACGGGTACGCCACTATACTTGTTATGTATTCCCATTCCTGAGCTTAGGAAAGAAGAAATGGTATCGCCAACACGTCCGACTGGACAATCAACAGGGACTTCTGAAATGCTCTTGCACAAGTACTATGATAAAATGATAAATGTATTTAATAAAAAGCAGGATACTGTTCATGGGCAGGCTACATGCTGTTAGTGGGAAGTTCGGATAGAAAAATGTAATTTATGTCTGTATGCAACGATTAATCATTGCAAACCAAAACCGATTCTGAGCGAAGTTCGGTTGTAGAACAATTATTTTTGGAATTACAAAGATATAATAATAAAACTCGAGTTTGACGAAATCGTGATTTTGCCGGTTTTTCAACATTTCTTTGGCAGTATTTACTGCCACGTTGAAAAACGAATAAGTATATCGAACAATTATCTTTTTAAAGTACCGACTTGACGAAATTTGCTACCGGAAACGGCGTAGGCGTATGCAGATCGGATGAAGTCTTCTGGTAGAAAAAGTGTTTACGGAAAAACAACAATAATAAAAAATTAAAAATACATTGTAAAACCACAAGGCCCTCCCGCTCCGCTAAGTGCCCCAAAAAAAAAATGAACAGTTGTGTAACTCAAAACGCCGTTCTTGTGACATGACTTGTCGCAATTCAAGCGATATATGAATATTTTGTTTTTATTTTTTTTTTTTTATTATACTACTGTATTAATACCAATTCCGTCAGTTTAATTATAAAATATAAAATTGGGTACTTTTAAAATCAATTTCCCAAGTGAATTTAAACCGATACATTCGAGTTTATGATAGGTACTATAATTTGTGTTTAATTGTAGTGTTTTTTTTTTTTATTTTTTTTTTTTTTACAAACTGTTATACGTGTCATTATTATAACAGTTATTGTATACATACTTTTTTTGGTTGGAATACTATCGTTTACATTCCGGCATATCGACTTTGGCATTTTTTTTTTCCCGAAATGTTCAGCACCTGATGTCGACCGATGTGCTTCGGTAATATTGTTTGAGTTTCGAATCGGTTAATCGTAGACCACGTTTATCTATAAAATATTTGTTAAATAACTCGTATTTGTCTATTGGTTCGACCGAACTATTTGAATTCCGTAGCCGTCGGTCTTGTAAACGTTATGCGCCTACCGTATTGATGGTAAGCAAACAATAATTTAGGAAAACGCAAATAAACATTTGGTCGGCGGCCGTGTGATCTCCGACGATGTTTTACTAAATTAATAGTTCCGCGATGTATCGTACGAGTACGGTGTACGCCCGTAGGTATTAATTCAAGAACGTAATAAAATACGCACTTGGCACGTATTTCAGTACGTTTGAGCAGATGTCGGAATTATAATTGTAACATTTCTAGCGGGATTTATTTTCGGGATTGTATTTGGTAATACGCGATTTTCCACAAGGCATCAAACCCAACGATATCCTGCAGAACGGCCAATTCAAAATAAACCTATACCATCTGCATTCAATTGTCCTATCCCATGGAAAATTGCCGGACGAAACTTTTCCAACCATCTCGTCCCTTCGCGGGTTCTAAAAATTGTATTAATTTAATAACGAGTTAATATTTTTTTTTTTTTTTTTTACGGTAAGTACACTGTACATAAAAAAATTTATAAAAAAATCCAACAAACGAAACAAATAGTTTTAATTTTCAAACTTTTAGTATTTATAAAAAAAAAAAAAAAATGCATACCACTTTAGTTTAAAATTAAAAATATTTTATTATTTTTTTTTTTAATCCAAATAACACAAATGGAATAATGGAATTCTACATAATTATTTAATCATAGTATATTTAATAAATATTACATTTCAACACTCATTAAATCATACTATAATTTGCTAATATTTTTTTAATCAACTTAAAAACATAAATATATATTATATAGTATATCAACTTTTAATTTTAAATATTTAATTTCCATTCAGAATGAATTTATACAATCGGTTTGATTGGAAAATGCAGTGCGTAGTACATAGCTAAATAATGGGTAAAAATATCACGTTTTTCTTTTTTACGTAAAAATTTCTTTAACGTTGCAATCGTATTGTTACCTACTATCAATATTATCAACAATTGTTCAAAACCAAATTGTTCAGTTTTATATTGGAGTAATTAGTAACATTAAACGCATCTCACATCATCAATACTTAAAACATCATACTTAAAAATATCCGCCATCAAAAATTCAGAGGAGGGGGATCAATGTTCATTGTAATTAAATGTATTTTTGACCTTATTGTTAAACCGTTAAAATTGCATACGGAAATATGGGAAAACCAGAGAGAGAACATTTCCCCCCTTGAACGCCCTTGGCTCATACCTATAGTCACGGTTTTTTAAAGGCAAAAAAAAAACATTTAAATGTTTTACTATAGACTTTAATGGCTTTTAGCACACGCGGATCCAAAAGGTAGGCCGGATGGGTCCGAGCTCATTCAAAATTGTTTACAACAATAATTTTGATTTTTGGTATTTCCATTAGAGTGACTGTTTCAATTTTTTTTTTTTTTTTTTTTAATAACCAAACGAATTCTTGAAAAATATTTTGACAAAAAATGTTTGAAAAAGAATCAAATTCTAGGGACATTTATATTGTAATTAAAATCGTGGGAACATTAGTTTTTAGAGCTATAGAAAAAGTGTGCAGGAGAATTTTAGTTATTACAGTCTTGAGTGCTAAAGGAATCAACGACGAGAAGAACAAAAGACTACGACAGTTCAACCATGACCAGAAAATGTTTACATAACCTTGCTATCAATCGAAAGAGTAAAAGTGAAGTGTTAATAACGAATCCTGAAAAAATTTTAAATGGACGAAGAAGTGATGCAATGCATACAATGCAAGAAGTCAAGAAGCTTACAATCTTCAATACAACATTATCGTTGTGTTTTTATTTTTACACGTATATTGTATAATACTAGCCGGTGTACCCCCAGTTACGGCGCGTCTGCGGATAAAAACCATTAAAAAAATACTATTCACACGAAATTTCGTCTTAAACAATATCCGTCGTTAACATCATACAGATAAACGTTGTGCGTCTGTCTCTTTAATCCATTAACGATACCTAAAGGAGTCCGCGTTTGTGTTTTTCTCTCTCTCTCTCTCTCTCTCTCTCTATCACACACCGACTTTCGAAAACAGTTTTTCGAATGCAATATAACTCTTTTAGTATTTTTTATTTTTTTTTTTAATTACTGAAAACCTCTTTCACACACACACACTCTCTCTCTCTCTCTCTCTCTCTTTCTTTAGCACATTATCTCTCTCTTTCTCTAGCACATTCTCTCTCTCTCTCTCTCTCTTTCTTTAGCACATTATCTCTCTCTTTCTCTAGCACATTCTCTCTCTCTCTCTATTTGATATTAAATAAACGTATATAATATATTGAAGACTAAGAACTATACACTTTGAAGTTTATAAAATATGTTTTCCGTTTAGAACGAACTAATTTGTTTTGTATCACGTTCGATAGAGACTTTGAAAATTGTGTCTTATTATACAAATTGATTAACTTATCTGCAATGCACTCATTATCTCGGAAAGTATTAACTTTTTTTTTTTTTTTGACAATTTTATAAACAAGTAGCTCTAAAACGTTATAAAAACCGATATTTTTTTTGTTACCCTTATTTTTAAGGTTGAAACTCACTTTTGATTTTCAAACAGCAGTCTTATATTACAAATTCCGTCAATACATGACAATTTATAACACGTACAAATAAACGTGGATATTTTTTTATGAGATACTCTACTTTTATGTTTGCCGTTTATTCGTGCAACGAGAGTAATAGATCATGAACGGCATATGTGTGGTGCGGAACGTTTAAACAGTTTCCCCCCTAGCCGCCATACGACAATCTTAAAAATGGAATATCTCGTCAACAGGTTGACGTAAAATTAAAAACTTCATCACCAAAATGTATTTAAACTGAAAATGTATTCAAACACGTGTTCGAAAATCACAATTACAATTACAATAGCACATTGTACCGCTGTTTTTTTTTTTTTTCAGAAAAAATGTTAGGGAAATACCGGTTGTTTGAGCTTAGCTTCTACGACCGAATAAAAATAAAAACATTTTCCTTAAAATTCGAATATAACGGTTTTTTTTTTTTTTTATGTTTATTACTGTGTTCACTCGGTAGTAAATTATACTGTAGGTTCGCCTCTGGTATAACCACAGCATGGCCCGCGTGTAATTATACTATACAATTAATTTGTGGCTGTTCAAAATTGATTTGGCCAGTTGTAGAAAAATGAGCCGCTTTATTTGTGCGCTACTTCAGCACGGCGGTTATAGTCTGCGCACGCCTACGAGCAGTGGTGTATTTTCGGGGGTGATAATTTCCGGGTCTCGACCCCTCACCCCGAAGTCAAAAATAAAAAACAAAATTAAATTTATGGCCGAATTAAATTATAACAATATAACAATTATATTTACAAGTTTCTAGACTATCACGAATAATATTTGAAAATCTGGTTCAAAAGTCGTGCAAGTGACTGACTGACTTGCTACGTACGTACAGCGAAAGAGAACATTAATTTTCATTGTATTTTATATTATGTGTTTTGTGTTTTTATATATTTCTATTGTATTATGTTGTAATTTGTAATAAAGCGATAATGGTAAAGAGGGTTTTTACGTGTTATCGTTGTTTTATTATAAATGTATAAATCAATCGATGAGAAATAATTGTCAGTTTTTATGTCGCTTTTAAATTAATTTGTTTATCGAATGTTCTTGAACATTTTCAAACTTTAAAAATAATAAAAACGTATTTGAGGAATTACATATTACGTTTTATTCGTTGGTTAGGTTAGGTTAGAAATTATAGAAATTATTCAATAACACCCGAAGAAATCATAGATGAACTGGCAACAAAAACGAAAACGTTTACCTTTTTTTTTTTTTATTATAAATAAAAAAACACATAACACTTTATTTGTCTTTATACCTAAATTATAACAGTAGCGAGACACAAATGTTCATTTTTGAATTTGTCTATAATACAATTATTAATTCATAACTCGTTGGTTTTTATTGCAACATGATAAAATTACTTATTTTTTTTTAGAAAATTTGACCCTCCCCTCCTTCCCACCATCAAAAAAAAAAAAAAAAAAAATTGATAAATAGGCGTGACACAATTGCCGTACTACTGATATTAATAGTTATCGTTAGCAATTGAATATCATGTTGTATTTTGTAAAATATGTACGAGCAACAGCTGTTTACTAGTTATAAATGATTACTAATTCATATTTGCAAACGTCAGAAGAAAATCACTTCGTCGTCGCGACTGCAGAAATTATTTACCCATACTGTAGAGTCTAACCTACCACCAGTGGTCCGTGGGCCAGTAATAGGTGGTCCGCGGTCCCATAGATTTGTTCTTCGATTTCTATTACAAATTAATTATTATTTTTTTTTTTTAAATAGCGAAAAAAATTACGACTTATTGAAGAACCGTATAATATTATACGGTTATCTTATCGTTGTTGCCGCTGTAGACCGATAAGCATTTTCCACTTTTATAAGTGTCTAGGTATCAGAGTAATAAATTAAGGTATAATTATATATTAGTGAAGTATAGTGATAAAAGTTAACATTTTTCGATAAATTTTGTGTATTCTTGTTAATGAGCAAAAAAAAAAAAAAATGTATTCCTAATTTTCGTAGAATTGAGGTGGTCCGCGACCTATAAAATATTGTCGAAGTGGTCCGTGGTGGTAAAAAGGTTGGGAAACACTGCCTGTAGACCGTCGTATTCGTGTTACGCTGTAATAATATGGGCACAGTTTTGCAATGAGGTAAGTAATTTCGTATTTGAATTGCCGGCGTTTTCTCGTATTTTTTTTTTTTTTTTTTTTTTTTTTTTAATTTCCAAGAGGAATTGTTTCGCTGTTTCCTGTCCGGGTGTCGTCCGCGTAGCCGAATGGCACGACCTACGTGCGTACATCTACCCGAAACGTAAGCAAGTACCAACCCGAAATTACCAATAAATGTATAACGAAATATTATTATTAAAAATCAAACGCATATTACTAAAACGTTACCGTTGGCGTTTTAGTGTTTACGACGTGACAAAACAATATAACAATATATATATATATATATATATATATATATATATATATATATATATATATATATATATATATATATTTTATATGTACGTATAGTACACGTGCGTTGTACAATTGTGTGTATAATCGTATTTTACATTTTATGGGACCGCGCGCTATTCTACATCGGAATGGTTTGATTAATTTATTGTGTCCTACCACTCAGGAAATCCTAATTTAGTTTACATCCTGTATGTATAATCACGAATACATCGCGGGACTCGTAAATTAATAATTATTTATGAGGAAATTATTTTGTAATATACGTTTTAACGGGATATCCCCATTCGCCGGCAAAACATATTTTTATATTTCCCCTCGCCCTTCCCCCCACCGCAAATAATATTTAAAAAAAACGAATTTCGTCATTATTACTCGGTCAACCTAGAGGTACTGAGACATAGATCGAGTGACACGTTCGATTTTCAATATCGTGTATTTATTTATTTATTTTTTTTTTTTTTTCGTATGATTTGGTACAGACATGAAAAAAATTACAACACCCCGAACACGAGATGACCGAAAACGACATCACAAAAACATTTATAACTATTTGTTAAAAAAAAAAAAAAACAAATATTTCTGGTTTTGCCATGAAAAATATTTATTTATCACGTATTAAGTAATATTGTCTAATATTTTTTTTTTTTTTTTTGAATTATGATATACGCGGGGATCCGTGATGATAAATAAATAAACGGTTTTCATGGAAAAAACAAGAAATATTTCTTCTTCTTCTTTTTTTTTAAATTTTTTTTTATCCATAATGCTTTTTTCCGGCCAGGTGCTGCTCATTTACGTCTACGGCGGTAATCGTAGGATCGTTCGATAATTCCATGACCTGCACCGGGAAATGTACCTACTTCGGGGTGGTTGGACGTGGATAAACAATACGGATCGAAAATTGAAGACAGGGGTCTTTTTTTTTTTATTATTTCTCTGTGTGTGTGTGTGTGTGTGTGCTGTCTCTGGCCATTAGCGCGATGATAAAACACACGGGCGCGTTATTATCATCATCGCCGAACGACGACGACGACGACGACGACGACGACGACATTAATCTTAAACAACGGTAACGCTATATAGCACAAACACTGACACGAACCACTAACAGTATGTGCGATATTATCGTTATTGTTATACGGTGTGTTTTTAAAGGTAAATTGCATAAGTCTAGCTAGGCGTACGGTGTTTTCTAACCAGACATAATAATATCCAAATGATGTGCCACGTGACCTACATTGGTTTGTAGGATTTTTAAAATACACACCCGAAGGCGTTCTATCGCTATAAAACGAGTACAGTTTATGTGTGTGTGTGTGTGTGTGTGTAACGTAAAGGACAGAAATATGAATACAGTAGGCAAACACTTAACTTTAAAAAATAAAAATAAAAATGTTTTTAATTTGTAACATCGCGTTGTAATAATGAAGAAGTCGTGCATATTTGTGCATTCCGTTTCACACTTGTTTTACGCGAACATAATATATGGAAAAACACTCGACGGGACGTTTGAACCGTGTACCGTCGTGTACACTCCGAACCATATTAATCAACTTTAAAGCTTTTTAAACGCGTTTTCAATGGTTTTTATTCGCTGCATTCGATCCGGAAGAAACCGTATGGGTATATCTACATATTATATATATATATGTACCATACATACATTTACACCGGTATATATATATATATATATCTTTGGGCATATTAAGATATTAATAATAATAACAAGCAGTAATGTAAACGCCCACTTTAACTTATTATTTACACCCGACCGAATAACATCGTCTGAATATCCGCCGAGTTCAAAATTGAAATCGATCTCTGCCCGTCGTTTGTCGTTTTGCACCGTAATAATTATTATAGCCGCCCACGTCTGACAATTTCGTATTGGCACTCGTATTACCGTCGACTTATAGAATTTTTAGATCCGCCCATTTATGATTTTCACGGACGTGCTGGCGAAACTGCTACCGGCGCAATTCATTATTCAGAGTACGCCTCTGCGCGATAATTGTCTTGTTGGCTACGGCGGCATAACGTCACCAATTTTAATTTCGAACGTTTAAGTTCGACTGAACGTTATAATAACCGTTCGAAACCCGTGCAGTTCGGTCCAATCTAAACCGTATAATGCGTTTAAAATGCAAAACGACAAAGTTAAACGCACTGCCCGTCGCCGATTACGTGCAGTCATCGTCGCGACAATTCAATACGTACATCCGCGCTCCGGGGGAATTCGAATTATTTACTAGTTGCTGTTAATAATTCGATTATGAACGGAAAATAACTCTTGGGCAAAAGGTCAATACTATAATAGGCACTTGCCTATTAATTTTGATTTCGTGCACTTCGGTGCAGTTCGAAATTCATTAACATCGACGAACAGGGGGCATCCCCCTAGGGCATTGTATTTAGCCACCCTATCCAACGCCACAACACGGGTAAATATGACATTAAATCCCTAGAAGAGTTTAGAATTTATATACATTTGAACCTCTGCCATAAGTACTCTGTCCACGGTAGTATATTAGTTGTATAAGTCGTGTTTCCCCCCCCACCCCTCGGTGCGGCCAAAGTAACCTAGTAATCAACAGAATTTAAACCCACGGAATCGATATTTGTGGTCAGCATTTTTAATTTTATAGGAAATCTGTTGAGAATCATTTTTGTTCAAGTAAAGTACCGCCTAGCAGAAAATCCGCATCTTTCGAGGTACGATGTGAGAAAATCGCGGAGAGCATTTGCCGACCGAAAACAAAGTGTTTTCAAAGAAAATATAAAAAGAAATTTGGAAAAAGTGTTTCAAATATAGTACCAATGGTCGGAAAATCATAAGGTGAACAAAACGGAAGCTATTTTACTAACCGACAAAGTGCGTGTCGATTTTTATAATGAAAAAAAATATATTATATACGTACAATAATTAACATCGGTTACGTCGACCATCATAAAAAAAAGATTGATATGTAAAATAAAAAAAAAACTGGCACCCAATAAAATTGAGGCCCTCTATGCCCACCCGCACACACCCAGGCCATGTGTATAGGTACATACTATATTATTATAATAATTAGGGCTCAGTATTTATTGAAATTGAATATTTTTATAGAATAGTCCAATAAATTGCTAAGTAAGACAGAAATTTGTTTCAAGTTGCAATGAATTTAAAAACACCAAAAAAAATTGCATATATTGAGGTTTTTATGAAAACACGCATTTTTTTTTACAATAAATATTTTTTTTTTATGTATATAACATACTATATTTTAAGTACGACGTAGAATATCTCTCGAAACAAAATATTACAGTCCAACTTGTAATTATTAAATCGAGTTTTGGATTTTTACCCGGTTAAATTACAAGACTTGAAAAACAAGAAATTCCACTGGCAGATTCTATTTCTATTGTCGATGAAGCAAAATAAAAATGAATTTAAATAAATGGAGAAATGGGGGGAAAAATACAAATTAAGATTGAGTCTGTTTTATCAAAAAATAAAGGCTATCAAGCAGTTTTAAAAAATATCAGAGATACTAAATGGAAAAGAAGACACAGATAGATTACCCGAAGATTGGAGTTTAAATGATCTCGCATATTTTAAAAACTGTCCAATAACATCACTTGACGTTGAACGTTCGTTTTCGGCGTACATCAATTTACTCATTTCCAATCAACGTTCGTTCAAGTTCGAAAATATCAAAAAAAATCTTCAATTGTTCAATGCAATTGCCATGGTAAAATAATCAGTAAAAATAGATACTTAAAGAAAATTGTTTTTATTTTTTCAGAGCCATTAAAAGAAAACTCCGGAGAAAACTGAAACGTTCGACTGTACAAACGTATAAATGCTGATTTTTATTCACACATTTATATTATTATTATTTATTAAATTACATTTAAAATATAAAAAATAATTTAATTACATATTATTATATATATATTTTTTTTTTTTTTTTTTGTGCATATTTTCATGATTTTCGATGCAATTAGTCCTGAGCCCTAAAAATATTATACCTATAATATAGATTGGCACGCATTCGGTTAGTTTTAACAGTATTCATTCTGATAGAATATACCTATAGGTTTTTATATTTTTAATCAAAAGAATTAATTAAAAGAAAAAAAGTATGTTTAAATAATAGCATTAATCCAATTTAACGACTCGATAGACCTTCTATTTTTTTTATTTTATTTTATTTTTTTTTTTTTTACTAAATGCCATTATTCGCAATTTTATGCATCAGTTTCTCTAATAATATTACCTACCGTCTGGGATCACTCGATAAATGTATTAGTTTATAATACAGTTATCGAATTATAATTTAATCGAGTCGACGTGTTTTTAAAATTCGTCTGAGAAAAACCAATGACAAAATAATACTGCAATCGAATTGCCCGACAAGAATTCTATACGGCTATATGGCTAGCCGTAATGAAATTATAACAGACATACACACTTATACTATGGTAGACAATCGTCTGTTATTACTAAAGCAATTACACCGGTTTTATATTCCGGAAGATATAACATATCTCCGGTATCTCCTGACCGTTGGATAATATTCGCTATTAAACTTATTTCGATATATATAAAAATGGACGTCTGTCTGTCTGTACGAGATTAAAATACTCAAAAACTACTGGTACGATTTTTGCGTGATCTTTTACAAAATGTCCCGCGTTGTTCGTAGAAGTTTTATAGCTACTGAAATCCCCGCCTTATTGAACACCAAATTTAATACCCCTAAAATTTCGGTTTTTATGTAATTTTAATACAAAAATCTAATTATTTATGTTGATTTATGAATTACGTTGGTAAAACGGATGAAAAAAAAAAAAAACTGTTATTAATAAATTATAGTGCATTCCTTGTGCTGTGCTCGGTATCAATGCTATCTATGGTATCTATGGTAATAAGTGATAACACGTAAAACCATTAGCTTTGTTCGATTACGCGCCAGACAACAGAACAAAAATTGTCGTATATCATAAAACATTGCAATAAACGAAATGATTGATATGTCACAGCGAAAATAAAAAACAAATTATAAATATTTGTTTGACGTGAAATTCTGACTGAATTCAATTGTGACTAAAATTATTTTTGTTGATTAGCGGTGAAACTTTTAGTCTGCCGAAGGTGAACTACCCACTATTTTTTTTATTTTTTAAATAATGACACGGGCAAGAAAATAATACGTAACAATCTAGCAATAGCAAAGCACAGCAGCCGGGTAAGCTGGACGTACATAAAATAAAATAAAATACATACGCGTATTTTCATAAAATAAAAACGTTAACATAAAAATATAGTATTAATACTGTGCGACGAAAATGGAACTGTGTTAGAGCGAAAAAAAAATGTCCCTAAACTAATAAACATAATTTTCTCTTGCCGATTCTCAATATTAATGTAAATGATCGTATTATTTGTAATTGGATAGTGGAAATAGTACGTTTAGTTTATCAATATTGTATTAACTGCATACAAATTATAGAAATCTATCTTAACCCGTCAAATGCGCATCGGTATGCAAAGTAAAACGTTATCCGCGTAATCGGTTCGATTTGAAACACGGACATTTCGAACGGTCGTGATCGTGAATATACCGGATGTCGATATGCAAATGCACAACGATTCCGGTCTCTAATTCTAACATATTCGTGTAAATGTGAAATGAAAATCGACGGGACGAAATCGAGTGGATAACGGCGCGCTACGAATATTGAAATAGACCGACGATATTTTTTGATATAATTGCCAACAACTTTTGTTCGGGTGTTTTAATAGTCCGGGTACACGCGGTGTAGAACAGAAACGAGAACCGTAGGAAAACGAAGGGAGAAAAAAAAAAAATTCGTACACCAAACTAAACGAATCGGATTAACAATAATTATATACGGGTAGAGAAGGCGTATAAATAATGTTTTATTACACGTTTGTCGGGGCGCGCGGAGGACAATATTTTTTATTTTTTTTTTGAGAAGCACTTACGCGAATAGAATTTTCGAATCATTTTTTTTCTTCTTCTTCCTTTTTTTCCCCCTGTACGGGACTGCGTGGAAAACGACGGGTGAACGAATAATATAGACGTCGTGTCTTCTGTCGGGCAAACGGGGTGGCAACGGTGCCCGTGTATAATATTATATTCGTATTTTTTTCCATTTCCGCCCGCCCGCTAATAAAACGAAATAAGCGTTCGTGACCGGAAAACCGTATCGTCTTTTCCGTTCGTATCTATCGCGCACCGCCGAGAATACAGTCCGAATGGCCACTCACGCCCGAGCAACCCGTGGTCGCACGCCTATACCTATACCTACTACTACTCGCCTCCTATACTTGTCGTCGTCGTATATACAAATATCATGACGTGCCCTGTATATTGCGATTACTATTGTTATTATATCCGTTCGGCCGAAACCCTAAAGAGGAAATCGGTCCGCGTGTAGAGTATAGAAAAAACGGGTGAGAAAAAAAAATAATAAAAAAAAAAAAACATCCCGCCCCTCCCCCCCCCCCAACCATCTAATCAAACTCGCGATTTTATTTTATTTTTTTTTTTTTTTTTACTCGGCAAAACGTTCGATTTACATTTACAATCATTTACATATATACAATCCACGTGCACGTGCGATATGTGCGGACAATACAATTAGACAATATGTTTTGATCGCCGATGTATCGATACGTCGAAATTTTAAACATCGATTGTGTCGATACATCGGATTTTCGAGGAAAACATAGCGAAAACAAACAGAAAAAAAAAAAGACAGGCCATTTTTATAAGCCCGGGGGGGGTTTGAGTTTTCAAACCTTTTTATTTTTGAAAATAAAATAGGCGAATTAATATTAAATTACTAAAAACAAAAAAAAAAAAAAAAACGATTTAATTCAAGGCACAGTATAGCGCTAACGCAAAAATGTTAAAACATCGAAATATAACCTCGATGGTTTTTGCCCACCGATAAATAAAACAAAACGTGCGTATGGGTTGGTATAATCAGTGGCGTACGCAGGGGCGATAAAACATCCCCTCCCCCCCCCCGGGGGGGCTTTTTGTTTTTTTTTTTATTTATATACTTAGACCATGACTTTAGACCTCCGGTCGTCAACGTAGTTTGTACGTGCCTGTTGACAACAATTTTCGTCGTCGAAAATACGCGCTGTAGTGACTACTGATAACTGATAAACGATTGAGATTGAAATATAATTCGATTTTTGTTGTTCCGGTTTATTACACGCCGCCTCCACCGTACCGAATTCCCGGGCGCGCCGCTGATTTCAACAGGAAATATTTTCGACTGCGGTGCGGGAGCAACGGGAACTGGCATTTTCTCTACGGCCACCGGGTGTACCCGAGTGGTTTAAATACTTAAGGCACTTAAATTGTCGCAGCGGGTTACGCGATCATCGTCTTCGTGGTAATAATAATTGTATTATGCATCAGCAAGCATTTACTCGTGTGTCATACATAACTCCTCGATTATTTTTTATTTTTTTTTACTAATATCTTAATTTAAAGTATCTATTAAATAAATCTGCTAAAACGGAATCTAACAATGGGCTGTAAACTCCATAGATATCATCTACTGGACCGCGGACGCTGGTCGAGGGTCGGTAAATTTTTATTTATACCGATTGGCATCAAAATCAACATTTCTATAATATAAACGTATATATTTCTGGTCAGATTTGGTGATATTCAATCAATAATCACCCCACAATTAACGCTGTCGCACAACTTTATTGAATTCAGTTTGATTATCCAGCGTCCGAGTATAATGCGTAAACGTTTATTATAACTATTCTGTCCGGTTATGATGGGCTTTTTCGACAACCTATCTACGAGAACGAGCCTTTCAACGTAAATTTTTTTGTGAAAAAAAAAAAAAAGGCAGAAATAGACTGAATGTTGAGAGTGATTCGAGGCTAAAACTGTCAAGTTTTATTCCTGATGTTGAGTCACTCGCGGGAGACAAACGATGTCAAAGATCGCATTGAGTTTTATTTAACTTTGACCGCTTGATTACATATTGAACACAATAATCTTATTTAAGTTAAAAAAAATATATATATATATTTTTTCATTTTTCTCATACAGTATGTTTTGGCCGCATAGTTAGTGGGTTTTCAAGGTTTTTTTTTTTCACAAAATCGGTGGTCCGCACGACTAAAAAAATTTGGGAACCGCGAGTAAAACCATAAATATTATGATAATAGAATGAATTCCGTAATAAAACCGAAACAAGTCTACTTAGAATTTCTCAGTCGAGAAAGACGATTTTTTTTTTTAGGGGGGGGGCTGTGGCATACTGTTCCCTTCCCTATATGTACGCCACTGGGTTTATAATATCTGCACGTACTATACCCGCGAAATCGACTCACGTTTATACGAAAATAAGCGAATATATACCGACGGAAGATGGTTTTACTCGACAATATTCCCGTAATGTTGGAACTATTGTACGCGTATACTTTATTAAGAATATTATTCGAGGTAACCGAGTGTTAAATAATAATAGGGCGACGCAGCTGAAAAATTGTTTTTTTTTTATTATTATTATTTTCTCGTGACCGTCGGTCGTCGGATCCATTTGCGGGCTTCAAACCGAAATGTTTTGTTTTTTTTTTTTTTTTTGTTTTATGCAACCGGAAAATATTGTTCTTGTGTTTAATAGTTTTTTTTTTTTTTTCACCAGTTTTCAAATCATGGAAACCGGTTAATTTAAAATTTTCAAATATAATTTTAAAAAAAAAAATAACCTTTTGGAAAAATCAACTGGTTCATTTTCAAATTTGTAATCACTTATACGACTAATATGTATTGTACCTATATAATAAAATGGGAAAATTAACAAAATAATTGATTTTTTTTTTCTTATCACGGATAAGCAGGATCTTCTCAAATACTTTGATCTATGTTAGTGATACCAAGGCTTTCGTCATTTTCATCGTATCGTCATTTGTCGTCAGTATTTTATATTCTTTGACAAACATTTGGGAATCGAATAAAATACCATCGATTTAAAAATCCACATCTTTGAATGTACGACGTAAATAATTTAGAGCACTTTAAGGGGCCCAATTCCGGTTATTCAAATTTTCTCCGATAATGTAAAATTTGAAAATTATTTATAACATTTTAATGACCACAATAATATTGTAATGCAAAAAAAGTCTTCTCCATTAATTCCGATATGCATTTAAGAGGAAGCGATATGGCCGTTTGATATTTTTGATCAACCGTTTTCTATGTTTTTAAATTGATAAACAAAATTCTATAGACCACATTGTAAGCTGATTTTGCATTTGATTTCAAATAACGGTATAAAAAAATTATAAAATGACATATTATAACACCGGGCGCCCTTTTACTAATCGAAAAAGTATTTTCCAAAACAGAAATTTAAAAAAAAAAAAAAAACTAAAGGGATTTAAATTCCACCGGGCAAAATATCAAATATTTAAATAGTAAGAATATTGATCGTGTACTGCAGCACACTTAACTGCACATTCCGGTTTTGCTACTGCATATAATTTCAAGCCCTGGAATACTATTAATCGAATTATGTTTACACTGTGCACAATGTACATCGCTAAATAAATATAGCATTTATTATCGGGTTGGTTTAATTTATTAAACTAGTTAAAAAAAATTTGTTAACTTGCCCAGCTGGGAGCTTTGATTATTATATTATGTGCTATTACTTTTGGAAATCGATAGATAACGTTTCAAAAAATTGTCGTCGTTTTATTTTTTTTAATTCTCGCAAGTATAATACGTTCCACATCAATTCCGTCGACCATTTTCAAATAATTTACAACATTATAAAAACATACCATATTGCTAAAAAAATTATAATTTATATTTTAAACTGCAATTCACAAACATAAAATAATACTGACAACAGACATAAAATAACAGATTATATATGAGGTAAGGGGATGGATTTGGGCTTCAGAACTTTATGTATCCGACAGCGATCACAACTGTTCCGTAAGTATTACTTTGCAACGGGAAACGGTGAAATCACATGAAAAACTCTCGGCATAAATCTTTATTATTATGGATATTTATCGGATAATTTTAAAAACCGATGTTTTTTTGGAGAAAAAACGTCAATAATATCTGTGGAATGTGAGCAAAGCGTTTAAAAAACAAAACTATGGTTTTCAACCAACATATCAGTTTATTTCAATGGCGAGGCTTACGGTTTTCTATTATTTCAAATATCAAATAAGCTATCGGTTTTATATCGGTAGCAATACTATCGGAATATCGGCTATCGGGAAAAATACACATCGGCTCACCACCGGAAAAAAAAAAAAAAAAAAAAAAAAAAAAACCCAACCCATAAAGACATTGGGAATTTTGACTAGGTGCGAGGCTTCGCGCTCGCCGCAGTTATCAGATTAATCTATTATCACATATTTATTAAATTATTGTATCCGGGGCAAACTGTTTAGGCATAGACACGTATTTATTATTTTAGTTACTATTTTTTATATAATTTTTTATCTGAACACACCTTAATATTAGAAGAAGAAAATATACGAAAAAAACTTCAACTTCAATACCGCGCACCGCATGATTATTAAAAATGCGACAATAACAATAAAATACACCACTCGAAAGTGCAAGATGTTGATAAGACGTCTTGTATTATTTTTGAAGAGTATATTGTGTTCGAATAACACACTAAAAATATATATATTCGAAACACAAAGGGAGTTTCTTATATACAACGTGAATCGTCTACGCACTGATGACCATAATATTACGTGTAAAGAGTTTTCGTCCATGGCCGTGGTTTTCGATTTAAAAATTAAAACATTGGAAAAAGAAAAAAATATATATATATATATATACCTACAAGGTCTGTTGAAAAAGTTCCCGAACTATAATTCCTAAAAAATAGAAAATTTATAGTATCGTAAATGTTATTAGATTAAAATAAAACAGAGATAAGCAGCTATCTCATCAATTAAATCTCAAATGTATATTGCTATCTAACCGTTAACTGTGCGCGTTCAAAGTAGACGAGCCGTGTGTATTGTGCGATTTTTAAGATGAATAACATTCACGAACAACGTATTGATATTAAATTTTGTGTTAAACTTTGGAAATCTTTTACTGAGACTCATAAAATTTTGCGAAATGCATATGGTGCTCAGTGTTACGACTGGTTTAAACGTTTTGAAGACGGTCGGGAATCAGTTGACGACGACCACGTTCAGGACGTCCGTCGACACCGACAAACGATGCTCATGTGACAAAAGTCAATGGAATCGTGCGGTCTAATAGACGTTTGACTGTACGAGAAATTGCGGAAGATCGTAACATATCGGTTGGTTCGTGTCATGAAATTCTGGTAGAAAAACTTGGAATGCACCGCGTTGCAGCAAAATTTGTCCCTCGGTTGATGTCGCAAGACTCATGGTATCTCCATCACGACAATGCTCCGGCACACACTTCCCAGTTAATTCGAGATTTTTGCGTGAAAAATCACATGACCGTGGTTCCTCATCCACCATATTCTCCCGACTTGGCACCAGCAGTTGTTTTTTTTTTTTTTTATTACCAAAACTAAGATTTTCTACGATAGACGAAATAAAAAAAAATTCGCTAACGGAACTACGAGCAATTCCAGAAACTGCTTTCCAGGATTGCTTTCAACAATGGAAACGTCGTTGGCAAAAGTGTATAAACCAAGAGGCAGGAGAATACTCCGAGGGTGATAAGTCTCAATAGCTTGTAGGTAAGCACTATAAATAAAAAATTGAAAAATTCGGGAACTTTTTGAACAGGCCTCGTACGTACAAACACAGACGACGGTTCTAGCCTATAAGTTTGACACCGAGTCGATTCGCCATACAATTAAAACTCACTGCACACGATTGTAATAAATTTAATTTAAAGCATAGAGAGTTAAAAAATGTTCGTCGCGCCAAAACCACTAGTTTAGTAATGAATTACACACAACGTGAAAATATATTAATTCAATTACCGTAATATGTATAATTGAAAAATGTATAAAAGCGATTTTTATTCATTACTACTAGTAAGTATAAATATTCTCGCTACATTATTGTTTTCGACTGAACACAACAGAAAAAAAAAACCGTATTATTATTATTATTTATTTATTTTTTTTTTTTTTCTGCCTACGCAAATTGTTTTTTAAAATATTATTTAAATGACGTTTTGGCCACCTATACGTCTCGGTTTCCGTATTAAACAAATAATTTTCGTTTAACCGTATCGCAATAATGATATTTTATTGCTAATTCGATATGTCCGACTGTCACATTTTGTAATATACAATATTATGCGATTATACCGGTTGACAGAATAATACGCAGGCATAAACAATATTATTAGGTATTAATATTACAACGTACACATTTGCGGAAGCGTTTACATTTTCATTTTTTTTTTTTTTTTTTTTCGCAAAATTATTATTATTGTCGTTTGAAACATTTGAAATAAATTTCAAAAATTAAAATCGTATCGTTCGTTATAGACGGACGGACGGACGGACGTAAATCAGTTAAACGAATTAAATGTTAAGTTGTTAATTTTTATCTCTTAACCAGATTTGATTTTTTTTTTTTTTTTTGATTTTACATTACCTCAATAAATGACGAGTTAATTTTGAATTATATACCACACGTTAAGGTCAATTTCGATTTCTTTCGATTCTTGACGCAACGTTCGATTTACAATCCGTACAGTATTTGAGTTGACAAGTACCGGTCGCGGTTATAATAATATAATTTTTTTTTTATTTACTCAATATCAACTATAAACCCGAATTAAACCATCTGCGCGTCTAAACATTCCACCGTCTGTATTTCCATAAGACCGAAAACTCTATAGGTTTAATCGTGTTCACCGTGGCAATAACAATTTTACAAACAAATAAAATTTATGTCGAGTTAATTAAACGTTCGAATGTTCAACATTTACTTAACTGAGCTAATATTATTCATTAACTTGCCCAGCCTTGAATGTTTCTGTTAAAAATCGATATATATATATGCATATATTAAAAACCACGGGAATCGGTTAGGTCGAAAACCGCCGTTGCTTATATTTTCATCGATTTCTATTAGATAATTATCGAACTAAAACTTTACTTGACAAGTTAACAAAACCACGTAAATTGTCGATAAACCGCTAAAATGTTTTTTTTTTTTTTTTTTTTTCGCGAACAATATACTTTAAATAGGCACCACTATTCGATAAGGAAACCATACAAAATTCGAATCGTTGTGTTTTAAACGAGCCCGTCCGGTGTAATTATTGGTCACGTCTTGCGGAGTGGTTTTTAAAACGATAAATTCCGGCGCACGGTCGTGCTCACGACGGTAATATTTTCATTTTGTATCGCAATATTATCATATTATCATAACTTACCGTGGACGGTCATTAATATTATTATTACTGTCCATCGCGCCTATACCCGCAGAAACAAAAAGTAATAACGGCACCAACTTTTCTAATATTTTAAATGATAAATAATTTGATAATATTGTATAATTACGCGACGTGTACCATAAAAGTTGTGTAGAGGTACCTATAGTTTTTATGCGTTTGTCGTTCGATGTTGTATGAAATGTTGGCGTTTTAATCAAAATCTAACAAACTCTATTTTTATTTTATTTTATTTTTTTGTTGTTCTGGTACCGAAAAGAGAGAGAAAAAGCCAAGTAATTGTTTGTATCAAATCGTAATAATAATAATTTTTAAACCCGTATACATCGTAAAATACAATATATTACATATTATGTCTTATGTTTATTTGTTTATTTATTGACCATTTTGAAAGGCAAGAGTACAGGTTTAAACATAACTCAAATCGTTAAATTTACAATAAACAAATAAATGAATAATAAAAAACAAAAATTTTTTTTTTTATAATTAAATGTAATATATATATATATATATGAAAATGAAAATAAATGAAAATAAAAATAAAATATGTAGAAAAAGAAAAAAAAATCATCATCGGGTAGGTGTAGTAGAAGAACAATAGACGTAAAAATAATACGCGTATTGCTGAAAATCGAATTTAATCGAACACGGTCAAATATAATAGTTTCGGTTCGAAAATCGAACCCGTTTTGTCGAAGGGTGTATGTAGTTCTTTACATAAATTTTTTAACCCAGAGGTGGAATGGGACGAAATTTCGGTTTAATTTAATTAGTATGACCGGCCCGTGCCGTTTGCTCATCTCGTAATTGTCAAAACCTAACATATTTATATCGATAAGACGTAAAAAAAAAAAAAATAATAATAAGTGATAATGTACGCGAATTATAATATAAATACCGTGTAAACAATAGTTAAAAGCCGAACATATTTCGCATATTTATCTAATAGGTATAGGCCATTTTCATGAGTAACCAAGAGTAATTTAGTTTTGTTACCGAATATTACGATTGTAAAAAAAATTTTAAAAAAGTGTTGATAATGCAAATATGGGTAGGCCGCTATTGAAAAAGTAGATGAGGTAGTGGGATACACGTAATATATGTGTAATTTAGTTTGAATCCCAAAAGCAAACAAAATACGATTCTGAGTGTGTTAATTTTCAGCAAATTAATTGTATTCTATTGTTATTTTGAATTTTATTTTGTTTTAACAACAAAATAATTCAAGTACAGTTAGTCGTGATTTTTACAGAACATTCGAATACAAACGTTAGTGTATAATACACACACCTAATTGATATATTTATACAAGCGACGTCATTAAAAAATATCGCCTTTCTTGCCGAGATAGCATAATAATAAAAAAATGCTTGAAATCGTAACATAATATGGTTAAAGCCAACGAAACGTATTTCTGCAGTTCATAATATCTATTGTATGTCGTTTATACAGAGTGACTGTTTTTTTTTTTTTTTATCATGATCCAGCGATATTCCCGGAGGGTTTTAAGTAAATTCAATTTTTTTTTTTTTTTTTCAGTCATGACCGGGGCTCGAAACCTATAGCACATTAAATCCATAAAAAAAAGCATTTGAAATGGTCGAAAAAAGCACAAACTATTTTTAAAAAAGCAAAAATGGTAGGTGGCCATAGAATTCCCCTCTTTTAACGACTCTAATGTATAAAATACAATTTTCTAATACTATACAAATGATTATTATAAAGTAATCTTTTTTTATAATAGGTACAAGTTTAATTTTAAAAATAAAACATAAAACAAATACATTTTGACAAGTTAAAACAATTAACAAATGAAATTATAAAGATCCGCTAGAGGGGACTTTTTATAGCTCCCCTACACTATTTTCTTTATTCTTTTTTTTTTAAATATTTCATAAGAGATTTTTTCGACGTTTTTAAACGCTTTTTTTATGGATTTTATGTCCCAATCATATTATAATGCACATAACTGTTTAAAATTCGCTTATTTACAGTATTTTCAAAATTGTACACTTATTCCGTATACCGTAAATACAATGTGCATGCTAACTTTTGTTTTTCAAAACAGCAACGTCCATTTTCAAACCAGATTCGAAAATTGAATATTTTTCTGACACTGTTGACATTCTAAAGAGTCTAAAGAGTTATAACAGTTTAAAATTTAGACCGGAGTCATAAAGGTAGGAGAGTTTCCATTTGAAAAACAATAATAAATGATATGTGTACGGCTCTGAGCAAGACTATGGAAATATCGTAAATATTGTCATCAATAGAATTTATAAATAAATTACTGATAAAATCAAAAATTAATTTTACATAAAACCTTGATGAAAAAGAAAAAAAATCGTCCTATGTATAATAATATTAAAAGTTGCACACGTGATTATCTATTTAAAATACAATAACGATTTTATCCTTATTATATATGTTACAGTTAAAACCCGAAATCCTTCATACGAGTTTTAACTAGTTAAAACTCGAATATTAACCATAGGCTTAATTGGGTCAGTCGAAACGAGTATCAAAAATTAGATCCTGTGTAGATTTAAAATAACACAATGTTAGATTTCCAAACATCAATTAATCCCAACGGTAATCGCAACATGTACATATTTCTACTTTCCCCTACTAGTTAAAACTAACGGTATAAAAATTACTTTTGAAAATAAATTTCCACTAGATAGTTACAGTTATCACCGATATATATTTCGGACACACCTAGTTCTAACTGAAAAAAGATAAAAACGTTGAGAGTCTTGGTTGATTACTAGTTTCAACTAGTCACAATCGGTTTTAACGAAATGGGTTTGTGGGAACTAGTTTTGACTATAGTAAAATAGACTATAGTAAAAAGGGGACACGTGATAATAGATACACAATACAACAATAAAAATAGTTATTGCATACAAACGTGAATTATAATTCGTAATTAATATAATAGTTTTTTTATTTTTTTCAACCATTCTTTAACTAACCGTATTAGGTTTGTACACGAGGTGTGATCAAAAAGTGTTAATCGTATTTATATCGATTAAGATAACGAAACCCCGATAATGACATTCGATAAAGTAACTTTTTTAACGATAATTCGAGCGTTGGTTTGAAATCGATAACAATATTTAATTTTGTTTTATGGCATATTTACGAAAACATGTATCGGTCATGCGGCGGTTTTCGTAATGGAAGCAATACAAGAACAACGTGTGTGGTGCGTACAATTCCGTTTCAAATTAGAGAAAAGTTCCCTAGTGAAACTTTTGAACTTTTGCAGCAAGCTTTTAGAGATGATGTTCTGTCTCGGACAATGTGTTTTGAGTGGTTTAAACGGTTTAAGGAAAGTAGAACATCCGTTAAGGCTAACGAACGACCTGGTAGACCCTCGACCAGTAAAACAAATGAAACTGTTACTCGTGTTCGTGAAATTATTTTGAATAATTGACGGATTAACTATCAGAGAAGTTGCAGAAGACGTCGGGATATCTTACGGTTCTTGCCAAGAAATATTAACCAAGGAATTGGTTCGACATGAGCCGAATCGCAGCCAAATTTGTTCCTCGTCTCTAAACCGATGAACAAAAACAAAATCGAAAGACCATCATCTCACAAGAACTTTTTGATAGAGCAGAAACTGACGTAGAGTTTTTAAAAAATATTATAACAGGTGATAAAACTTGGATTTACGGGTATGATAATGAAATACCCCATTTTTCCTAATTTAAGACAAAATTGTACGCACATAAGTTGTTCTTCTTTAATTGCTTCCGTTACGAAAATCGCCGCACGACTGGAAACATGTTTTCGTAAAAATTGGATAAAATAAAAATAAATATCGTTATCGATTCCAAACCGACGCTGAAATTATCGTTAAAAATCCCTTTATGGAATGCCGGTTACCGGGGTTTCGTTATCTTAATCGATATAAATACTGACATGTATATGTCTTATGGCTGGGGGTCATTCTGTTAATTGGTCCGACACCGAGAATGTTACCGCGACGCTCGTTTAAAGAACAAGGTCAAAATCGTCATTCCGATAACCGAACCGCCGCGAAATGTTTGTATTGACGAATTTCCCGTCGCTGATAACGAATTCAATTTTCGTTTTATCCAAAACAAATTCGGTGTTTGCCGCGCTGTTTGCGATCGCCTTTGGTTCGAGAAAGATATGAAGCACGTTCCCCAGAAAGCCGTAGATTTTTTGCTCGAAAAATACCCAGACTTCGATTCTCATAATATGAGCGTGTGCAATACTTGTTATAAAACTCTGCTCAGTAACAAAGTTCCCCGTTTTGCTACGATTGACGGTTTTTGTTATCCTCCATTTCCGTCTGATTTACCGCCTCTCAGTCCTATCTCTGAACGATTAGTGTCACCGCGTCTTCCATTTAAAAATTTAGAAAAATGTATACTCAATAAAAATAATTGCTGTCTTTGAAAAATAAATAAATAATTCCTGTCTTTGAAACTTGTTTATTTTTTTACACGTGTTAAAAAAGTTACCTACAGTTTAATCCTCGTCTCCTCGTATCTAATATCAAATTGACATCGACATTCTTATGTCAACTATATTCAGTAGAAACAAGACATATACATGTACCGATGTATCTGTATGTAGTGTAGACACTCTTAGTTTTTTAATATTATAAACACAGTCCGGGTATTTTTTTTTTTTTTTTTGATCACACCTCGTACACGAGCGAAGCCGTCGCGTAGTTCGGAACCAATAGCATTATAGGCCAGGTACACGTGTGGAATTATTGTTATAAGAAGGAATTATTATTAATGTACCGGAATGACGAAATCACGGCCGCGTTAAATGTACGATTATCGCGTTAATCGCAAACAATGTGGAAAACACCGCTTGTTACGGCCATAGTCACTGGCGATGCCCAAAACGTCCTAGTATTAACCAAGTACGGAGAATGTTATATTTTGTTATAATACGCAGGTACTACCGTGGCCCGCCTACACACGGTAAACAATATAAACGCGGTTCGTCAGATGTTCGGCGATGACTTTTGAAATTGGTCGGGATTAATTTCAAACACCGAGCTGACTCGACTTGCGGTGCAGGAGGAGGCGTGCGATCGCCGGCGGTGACATGTACGTGCGCTGAATTATTTCCTAACCGGACGAGAAATAATAATACCGTAAACGATCTACAGTCAGACGGCGCTACGATGCACACAAACCGTACACCTATATTAATTTTTATATTTTCGACAAATATACGAGATATGTTCAAAAAACCCCCGGTACTGTTTGAATTGCCCGCCAACGACGAACGTCGTCTAGACTCTGCAAGACTGGGCACCGCCGGTTCCCGGTCACGCTTCCTGAGCACATTTGGTTTTTTTGTGCATTCCCTACAGTCGTTTTTGTTTCGGCGTAGGTAAAGGATGGTCTTTTTTTTTTTCTTGTAAAATGTGTTTCTCGCGTTCGGCGGTTTCGGGATGAATCCAAATGATATACAACTTGACGGTCTCTTCGGCGTGTTGAACAACCGTTTTGTCTTCCATTTCGACGAGCTAAATGAAATGTTACATTTCTCTGTCAACAGAGATTCTCACAGCACAGCGGAAGACAAAATCTCCTCCGCTCCATCCAACAACAAAAAATGCTTATTTTTTTCCATTCGTCCTAAAACCGGCAAACACGAAAAACATTTGTTTACACAAAGACATCTGTTGCATCAAAACAAAGTAGTTTATAGAGATTCAAAACAAAATAAAATATGCGTTCGGCAAGAGTCACAGAAACAAATGATGCAAATCGATTTGATCCTTTGACGCGTTGGCGCGCAATTGTCTCGTAAACTGGCTTTGTAAAAATGCTCAAAAATTGAATACAAGTGATTGTATGACATTTTTCGGAATTTGATTCGTCGTAAATTGTACTCGGTGATAAAACAAAAAAATATTATGGGCTCCGTTTAATCGTTTTCCGGTATGCAACGAGAACGCGTCTGACGCGGTTACTAGGTAATATTTATATCGGTTTATTTTTTCATTTTTTTTTTTTTTTCCTATTTTTTTATTTTTTTTTTTTTTTTTGTCCACCCATTTTATACCCAGTCATAATAATTTACATTTTGCGATTACACGCAGATGCAATTAATGACTGCGCAGAACACCGTTTCGTTGTATTATAATAATACTGATGGTATTAATCCTCGCCTCTTTCTACTACTGCTGCTGCTGCTGTTGCTGTTTCTGCTGCTGCTGCTGCTACTGCTGCTGCTACCGCCGCCATTACTTGTGCTCTTGCGGCGCAGGGTTAAGGGTCACGGCGCGATTGTCGGCGTCCGCGATTACCTACATCTGACATGAAAAATAAAAAAATCGTTAAAGAACTGACGGCGGCAGCGTAGAGTTTACTATATATATATATATATATTAGGCCAGTGGACTTGAAGCATTTGCATATTTGTTTTACCACGATCCAAAGCAAAGCAGAGTAAGGAAAAACATTTTATTCTACAAACAAATGCATATTTCGAGGGGGGTAGGGGTTTCTTTTTGCCTTTAGGGTATATTTCTTCCATTTTTTTTTATTTTTATAATACATAATAATTTGATCAATATTTTCTCCGTCCACGTTTTTATCTCGTTCAATTTGAATCATATAATATGACTGAATATGATTGTTGACATTATAACTTTAAATACTTAAATTCGTAACCGTGTAAAATAATACAAATAAAAGAATTGTTGTTTTTAATTTTAAAAATACATGTTTGTGACGCATGCTTTGCATGTAAACGCATATTTCGGGTATTCGAGTGCATATTCGGCGACTTTTTGAGCTACGAGTCAGATAACTATGTATACATATATATATATAGTCAGATGACTACCTGTCCTACTTGTTATTATTATATGGGACAATTTACTATATCACTGTAATCGCACAGAAAAAACGAGCAAATGTGTGGTGGTGAAGGTATAAAGATATAATAATAAAATTAATAAAAAGAATGGTTGGAAATAAGGGGAAAGTGAAAATGGTGTAGGAAATCGGTAAAGCGGTATATGAAGGGATATATTGTTAAGTTGTAATGATTTGTGTGATGATATGATGTGTTAATACCTTCCTCTTTATGTTTAGAGGGTAGTATCTGAGCCTTGAGTCCGAGACCAATAAATTATATACTGCTCGCCCGCGATGTTGGAACGCTAGAGGTATACCCGTACGTGTCCTCGCGTGTTCCTGGGATGGCAAACGATGGTGAAATATCTCAATGTCTTGATTTAATCGTTTAACTGAGATAAACCCGGGTCGGTAGATAAATTAATAATAATTTAACAAATAATTAAACGCGAGTAACAAGCAGCTAAAAGTCGGAGCTATTTGTTTGGGGGGAGGTTCTTGACAGAGCGGTAAAACCACCCCCCATCCCCACAATTCACGGTCAGTTTTGAATGAAATCAATGCGACTGACGATCAAATTTTATGACTGTTGAAATTCAAAAATGTTTAAATTTTTATCATCAGTCAAGATCGTTGACATTCACGATTGACAATGTATGTCTATGAATGTACAATTTTCCAGTCGATCTATCTATATGTATGGACGAGTCGTGTCATTTTATCTTTTGTAATTTTTTCATCAAAAAAATGACGAATGAGTTGAAATATGAAGAATTTTATACATTTACACCGTAATTTACTTGCTAGGTGGAAAATAAAATGTAATATGTACAAAAATAGAATTTCAAAACAAGACTGCTATAGAAAATTAAAAGAAATTTATCCAACTTTTTTTTTCTCTTTTTTTTTTTTCTTTTTTGTTTTATCACACGCAAGGTAAATAGCAATACCAATAATAGCTTCTTTATTAATTTTAATGCAAAGTTTCATTTTAAATATTTTAAAATGCAAATATTTGTTTTACAATAAATATTGAATAAAAACTACTACAATAACACTATACTCTCAACAGTAATAACAATTGTGTTGATTAAATAAAATCAAATAAACAAATGACTGAAGATTGTCGGTCTTGATTGACCGTAAATGGAAGTTATCAGTCGTCAGTCAATGATCGGACTTGACTTGCAATCACGTTGATCGTCAATAAAAACTGACCGTGTATGAGGGTGAGGCTTAGATCGAGTGGTCCGACGGAGAGTTTTCGGCCGAGTGTCGTTGAGACATTGAAATCTTGGGACCAGCCGGCAGATATTATCCCGAACGCGTCTCAAGACGCTGGGAAAAAACCGTTAGACGTTCGTTATCGACACCGCCGCCATTAATACGTTTGGTCCACTACGAGAGATTTCGTTAAATAGGTCTGCATCGACCCGAAACTTAATAAAAATATACGAGGTCTGTTCAAAAAGTACAAAGACGAATGCTATTACGGCTAGTATGAACACGATAACGTTTCAAATTGTAAATAGATAAATTCCCCACGAATTAGTGGATATTTTAAACGAATACCGAAGTCGCTATCTTATTTCAGTTTAATATTGCACGTGGTTATATCCAGTCGGTTTTTTTTTCGACATGTCCGAAATTAACGAACAACGCGTTTGCATCCAGTTTTGCTTGAAACTTGGTAAAAACGATGCAACGGAAACGTACGGAATTTACTAAAACCGCTTTTGGAAATTATTCATTAAGTTCATTTCGTGACTTTCGAGGGTTTTAAACGTTTCATGGACAGTCGGCGGTCAACTGAAGGCGATCCACGTTCTGAAAGACCGTCGACGTCATCTGGAAACGATGGTGTGGCGATAATTTGCGAAAAAATACGACCGTACAACATAATTAAAACATTAGAACATAATAGAAGAAATCGTTATAATTGCGTACATTTTCGCGTTTTTTACAAACTATTAAGAGAGAAAAAAAAAAATGTTTAGGATGCCTTGGACATCTTGCCCAGAGTAATAAGTTTTGCTTTAATCCGGGCATGCCCGCATGCAAGTGTAGGTCACCTGAACTATTCTGTTGATTTTTTTTGTAAATATTCTTTCTAAGTTCGCAAATTTTTTAATAAACCCTACCGTTCGCGAGTTAACAAAGAGAATCTCAATTGAGTCTTGCCGTGTAATTTTACAGGAAAGTGTACAGAAGGGTCGCGCTACCAAATTCGTTCCGCGATTGTTCACCACGACAATGCACCACCGGCACATTTAGCGCTGTGGATTCGTGAATTTTTGGCCGATAAAAAAATTGCTGTGGTCCCGCGGACTCTCCGTATTCTCCGGATCAGGGCCCATGTGATTTTTTTTTCTATACCCAAGACTAAAACCTGCGCTTAAAGGACAACGATTTCAATATGTGTAGAGAAATTTAAAGCGAACGCGGCCACAGAACTCGTAGGTTTGACTTTGGAACGGTTCCAAAGGACTTTTGCGAAACGGCAAGATCGCCGGGATCACTGCATATCGTCCGGCGGAGAGTATTTCGAAGGGGATATCATTAAATAATATTGAACTTCATTTTTGTAATTATTAAATATATAATCGTGGTACTTTATGGACACACTCCGTAATTGAAATAAAAATAACGGTAATTCCTTTAGGAATTTTCAAAGTAAACAATGTCCGCTAATGTTATTAAGAATATTGTATTTTGTACAGGAGGACCATCTCAAACAATACACGTCCGTAATTTGTTGATTGAATTCAATGCCGGGCATTTGACGAATCATTCAGTAACGTTTATGTGTGTGCGCGTATAATTTCTTACAAAAAAAAAAAAACCTCCTGGCCCGCCCATCTGACGTTATGCGTGCGCATAACATTACAATTGGCACCAAAACCGGGCGACATGGCATTATTATTGTACTAAACGCACCTAAATCGCTATTGTATTTATTATATTTCGGTGTCCCGTGCGTGTGCATAAATCCACATTATGATGATGATGATGATGATGATGATGATGATGACGATAATAATAATAATATGTATATGCAAATTTCCTTGCCGCCAAACAACCGGCTCGATTCCGAGCGCATAATGTACACACTTCTGCGCACGTTATACAGGGTAGGGCGTGGTTACTTCCTTATCTGAAACACTCGCAACTGAGCGGCTGATAATACAGGGTGCGGCAGAGCCGACTGACGAGTATAATGAGGTCATTAGCTTGCGATAAGATAAGAGCTGGCCTTAAATAAGTGGTATATTTCGAATTGTACGGTAATGCCGTTTTTCTTCGTAATCGTGGTCTGGACAGGTGTACATCGTGGTTTCGTCGTGCGTGCTTATTACGAAAATAATCATTCTGTAATCGCTACGCAAAGGGCTTTTCGTATACACTTCGGCATTCCACGTGCTGTATCTGTTCTTTCTGCTAACGCTATCAAATTGTGGATACGGCATTTGGAAGAAACTGGAAGTGCCCTAAATAGACTTAGACACGGAGCACCCAGTACGGTAAGAACCCCCGAAAATGTGCAGTTTGGTTAGAGAGCCCGGAAACACCCTGTAGCTTTAGGAATCTCAGACCGTTCTTTGAGGAGAATTCTTCTAGAAGATTTATCATTCCATCCCTATAACTTAATGCTTGTCCAAGAGTTTAACGCTACTAACTACGGCAACCGAACATGATTTGGGAGATATATGTTTTCAGCAAGACGGGGGTACAGCGCGCACAGCTAGAATTTCACTTACTGTCTTGCGACAAATGATCTACACACAGACATTCGGCTGCTTTAAGGATGTTTAGTCGCACAGTGAGACGAATTCTTCACGAGGAACTTAATTTTCATCCATACAAATTAGCAGTGGTGCAACAACTTAATCCACGCGATTATGTTACGCGAAAATATGCATGTGAAGCCTTCCTCGAAAACCTCAGGACGCCCTTGTTTTCTTTAGTGACGAGGCACGTTTCCATATTTTACGATGTGTGAACAAACAAAACATGCGATATTGGAGCCTCAAACAATATTTGTGCTACTATCGCCGACATAAGCACACATATGCTGGAAAAAGTGGACAGAAATTTCAAATCCGACTATCTCAGTGCATTGACGAGAACGGTGGCCACCTTCGAGATGTAGTATTTAAAACCAAATAAAATAAAACTTTAAATGTACCCCTATGCACAGAAAAAATAATTAAATCAATATTGCCAATACTATTTGTGTTACGATTTTTCAAAATAAGGAATTAACCACGCCCCACCTTATATAATAATATAATAGACACAATTAGCGTACCGTCAACACCGAAAATACTAGTGTCGAAGGTATAAGAACAAAATAATAAAAACTATACGTGGTTGTTTTTTTTTTTTTTTTTTAATATATATTTGTCGCCAAAAACGTCACCGCGCTTTTTACTACACTAAATACACAGCTGTGTAGTCGTTGTGTTGTGTAACATTGCGCGCGGAATTGTCGTGCCACGACGAATGAGAATTTGAGAAAAAGTGTCTACGGTAAAAACTGCCGAAAATCATGGTTTAATTTTAACGGTTTCGGGTATTACGAACGAGTTTTGAAAATATTCGATATCGGTTAGGGTGTTAGGAAACGGCAACGGTTGTTTTTTCTTTTTTTTTTTTTTTTTTTTTTTTAAATGGGTTTCGAGCACTGTCGAAAATATCACTGTCGGACGAAACAAATTTCCGAGGCAAAGGGACAAAATTTAGGGGGCTTAGAAGAGCATAAAGGTTATTTTACCATACTAATATTGATTTTCAATACCATTTATTCATGTACTTCGTAATTTATTATATAACCTATTAAAAATACTATAGAAATTATAATTGATAATCAACAGTAATATATTTTTTTACTAATAATTTTATCGTAAGCCGAATTTAACACCCACAATCTACGCGCTATAATAAAATATGCAATGTATATTTTATTGAAACTATTGCGCTATACAAAATACTAAACAATTGCCTACACAATTGTGTAAATGTCACGAAAAATGATGATTTTTTTTATTTTAACAATTTAAAAAACATACGTATCCAATTTCGTACAATTTATTACAAATTGCTTTAACGACACCGATAATTTCAGCTACACGCAAACGCTCATTTTCATCAATGAGACCTATTAAAAATTGGTTAAAAAGTAGTTTGGGACAAAAAAAACAATTGGTTTTTGTAGTTTTTTTTTTTTTATTTATTTATTTTATGTATTGAATGAGATATTGGTAATGTAATCAACACCAAGTTAATTGTTGATAATTGTTCAATAATTGGCATATTGCATTAAAATTAATATTGTACGTATTGAGTTGGTTATTGAAAAAAATAAATAACCCAATTTATCTGCAGTAACCGCATAATAAAATGTTTTAATTTATATTCAGATTTTTTTTTTTTTTTAATTAGTCATTTCCAATTGATGTCACTCTTTTCTAAGTGAAGGTTAGAAGGATAGTTCAATCGAAAACTGAAATTGTTAAGAATCGTTAATGGTTCTGGTTGCGCCTATTGTCTGAGGAAGTATTAAAAATAGTGCGATAATAACAATAAAAAATAGCGATAATCCTATAATGTTGTGGCACTATGATGTAATTATTACAGCAAAACAATTTAAATATTTTTCGGACATTATTAACCGTAACGGTTTTATTAGCGCGGTGTCGTTACCAAGAGGATGTCAGCGTTCACGTTTTTGAACACACGAAAAATCGTTTTATCACGATAGCAAATGTGATTCGGTGTAAAACGGCTTACAATGATAACTAAAGAACATAACGTTATGTCATTATCTAAGGAATGACGTATCAATTTAGTTAAATATTAATTTATAAAAAAGGTTGTAAAAGAATACCACTTTTTAATCTCGAAAATCTACAGCAGTTACATTCAATATATCACACGACGTGTTTGCGAACAAAATTCACGATTACACGACAAATACTTAATAATATCCGGGACCATTTTCAAATTTATATGAACGTTTTTAAGTCAATCGATTTTCATTTTTTTTTCAAAGATCTCGTAAAAATTGCTAACACGCCGCACATTAAATAATTGTAGCGTGACCGAATTTAACACGCTCGAAAACCTTTCAATATTTACTTTTACATTTTAATTGATCGCGGCCAATGCGAGCATTAAAAAAAAAAAAAAAAAAAAACGTATCTTGCATAAAGTATAGGTATGCATGATTTACCTTAGATATAATATAGTAGATATTATAAATGCACAAGAGTTCACATATTAAAGAAATTAAATATTTTCAATTTGTTATCATAATTACTGATGGTTTCGTACAGCGCCATAGCAATAGCACGTTTTAAGGGTTTATACCCTTAAAAAGATTATTGTGATATATTCTATTATTACAAAAAAATTAAAAAATTAATCCATGAAATAATGGCCGAGGCATAAAATGTCCAAAGTCGGCAAATAAAATTTAAAAAGAAAGTAAATAAATAATCCATTAATAAAATTAAAAATTGCAATTATTTTCATATCCGTGTTATTATTATTATTATTTGTTCAGTACACACAATATAAAAAAACTCGGAAAGTTTTCCTCGGGCATTATTCCCTAGATATTGGGTTATTTGACAAGTAGTAACTTTACGTTCAGTTTATACAGTGTAGATAACGAAAAAAACGAACTTAGGAACACGAATCGTAAGGACTGGCGTGAAGACCTGTACGTGATGTTTATAATTTTTAATCAACTATGATTTATTACTTTCATCATACTATAATTCGTTTATCGATATTTATGAGTTTTCGGGTAAATCATTCTGGCGTGCGTGTGCGAGCAATAGCTCGTGTAAAGTATAATTTTTTTTTTTTTTCTTTTACAAATTATTTCGAAAATGGTGCAGAAATAAAATCAAATCCAGTACGAACAATATTCGAAATTGTGTTTAAACGGACATATCTGTCGTATACAACATAAATTAGCTGCCGAAATTTGTTAACATTGTGTAAAACTCAATTTATTAAATTGTATGCCACTTCGTTAACTAAACACGTACTTTTCAACAAACAAAAAAAAAAAAAACAAAACAAAACAAAAAAAGCGATCCAATATATGTTAGAAATCACTCACGTCCGGCTGATTCTGCCGATAGAGCGGTCATAAAATGCTTGGCAGAAACGATAAGTAAGATTAATTATATTATACCTAAGAGTATCGACAGTGTTTTGTCGAAATTGACTAGTTTCTGGCTACTCAAAAATTAAAAAAATTATTTATTATATTGTATATTAAAGTAATAATAATTTGAATGCTGTAGTTGTATTTATTTATTTTAACAATAAACGCCCAAAGGGCAAAGAGTGGGGGGTATACAGAATATATTTAAAATAATATCAAACATAAGTACAAAGAAACAAAGTTTCGCACCAATTTACCACGACCGTTTACAATCGTATTTTATTTTCAAATTATACATTTATATAATTTTAAATTTAATAAAATTTGTTTCGCTCGAAATCGTTTTTCGTATGCAATACTATAAACTGACAATATATAAACTAAATTTCCCTACATATCCTACCTGCCCGGCTTCCCACCTATAACAATAATCCAACCATGGTATCTATTTCGATTATGTCCAAATTTTTTTATATATATATTTTTTTTTTTTTTTTTTATCTGTTACGTCTTCTACCAAAAATCGTATGATCGGAAATATTACGGCATATATCGTCATTATGGTTTTTACGTTTTGTAATCCAGTGAAAACTATAAACTAAATTACCCTTTTTGTTCTACCTATCCGACTTTGTTGTTTACCTTTTCCCTTTGGACATTTTGGTAGAATACTTAAAAAAAAAAAGTAAGTCATAATATAAATTATTAGTGCCCCTCTTCCCGCGGAAATTTGTTCTGGCCAGACTTACATTTTACCGAAATCGCCACCGTGTAGGTACCGAGACTATAATGGAATTAAGTGAACAGCTTGTTGTTACTGCAGTTGTATTTTATAAAAAAAAAAAAAAAAGAGGATTTTTATAATATTCTATCTACAGCTGCTGCTTCAGTAGCGCATAAATATTATTTGTTGGTTTTTTAATGGAAACACACAGGTACAAAGTACAAATTATAATATATACATAATTAAATACTAACGTACTTATGAACAAGTATTCTGTGCCAAACTGTTGCCGAATTTTTTTGTATACAAATTTTTATACGCTTCATTTTTGCATTCTATTTTTTATCAAAATTTTAACGCATATTTGATAATATGTATTTTATTTGAAATCCGAGCAATATCTGTATAATATTATCGCATAGGTACTTATAACCGTCATTTTATTAGTACCCATTTAATTTTGTTGGACGAATTCTTGTGGCGGACCCAAGTATTAATTATTTCATGTTACTTCGTCTATTAAGAGGACGCCACACCGGCGTTTGCCGTCTCTGTGTCTGTCCGACGGCCAATTTAAAAAAAAAAAAAAAAATGTCTTTTCGTACTTCTCTATAGTACTCAGGATCGTACAGGACCATAGAATAATTTCATTCTACGAGTTTCTATTCAAATTAAAATAAAAAAAAATTTAAAAAAAATGTATTCAATTAATTAATCCCGCAAAATGGGGATTCAGCAAAATATCTGGGAATAAAGATTATTTTATCGTTTAGATAAAAATACCTCTAGGCAAAAATGTTGAATGCCACAATAAAAAAAAATAAAATTAATAAATACGTTTTTTTTTAAAAAAAAAATTGTTAAGTAAAAACACTGTCAGGGGAAATAATAGACGTTAAACCATCTCTCTTTGAAAATATCTTTGCCGACATTAACTCGGTGAGATTATTTGTTTGCTTCAAGTCTATTCTATTAGAACTTGGAACCAGAGTACTATTGGAAATACGAAAACACATTTTTTTTTTTTTCTATATTGCCCGTCGGATAGACTAAACCAGTGGACACTGCCCCTTTTTAAGTAAATTCGGGGTTAAACACAAAACAAACGTCAAGATTGTTACGTATTATGTTTTGACTAAGTAATTAAAATATATATATGTGATGTTCAAAAATCGTATACAGCGATAACCGCCATAACGGGCGCCTCTAAATAACGGACACTTTTGATCGTTCTTATCGTAATTATCCAAGTATATTTGATTACAATGTACATTGAACACTGACTGGCTCATATGTTATCGAAATATTTTTTGTCACGTGTGAAGTTGTCCTGTTCGTGTTTAGTTTCGTGTTGTGTATCGAAAGTGCTTTACGGACGTGCACTGTTGTACGCAACGACCGGCGAAAGAAAACGATTGGCATTCTAGGGTTTCGAAATAATTATGAATTATGCAAACACATGCAGAATGTAAATTAAAAATACGAAATAGAATATTGCATTACTATACGTTAAAAAAAAAAATATATATATATATATATATATATATATATATACGTAGCTTTAATCGGTGTACAAATAATCGGCAACCGGTGTACAAAACACCACTTCGTTCGTCCACCACGAATTGTCGAATGACAAAAATAGTGGACGAAATTTCGCGGACCGAGAGTGTCCGGTATTCAGAGGTTACACTGTACTTGAGTTACTCCGGGACCACTAGTGCGGTTTGCGCAATACGGTGTACATGTTTTATTTATTTATTTTTCCAAACCAAATATCCGACCGATGGGAATGACGACTTTGAACGTAATTTGCCCTGACCGACTTGGGTAGGTCGACGGTAAAATATCGCACACCTGTACGGCGTATTTACGATTTGATTAGGCCGCGGTTTGTAATTGTTCGAACGCAGTGAAATTATTTTCCGTAATAATAAACGATCGTTTTGCTCGACAGACGGACGATTGTAAAACATAATAAAAAATAAAAAATTTATAAAAACAAAAACAAAAAAAAAAAAAAAAAATGCGAAAACAATATAATTAGCGCGCGTGCGTTATTATTAAAACACCAATGAATTGTGCGCAAATTGCAAATACGTCCGGGGATTTTTATCGACACTATATACAATTAGACGAAAAAAAAAATATATATATAAATAAAAATACCGATTGGAAAAAAACAAATAAAACAACAACAAAAAAAAAAAAAAAAACAGCAAACCGAATAAAATTCTATAAAAAAACGCTGACGAGTTCGCAAAAAAAAAAAAAAAAAATAACACGAGTTTTCGCCAACGGTTTATACAAACGGACAGTGATTACACCGTTCGTCCATTCGACCAACGACGATTTATAGTGTGACGTCGGTGATATTATAAGTCGTAGTCAACGTTCGATCGTATTAAATTACTGTGTCGTCGAAAAAAAAAACCCAACGGAACCCGGTAGACGACCGTGTGCAGTGCTCGGCCGTACGTGCTTTTCTTTAATATTTTTATTATTTTTTTTTTTTTTCTTAATCGAATCCGACCGGACATGAGATCGTCGACGACGACGGCGTCGTTGTTGGCGGCCGCGCTGCTGTTTTTCTGGACGCTCCGGACGGTGGCCGCGGAACAAACCGACAGAGCCGGTGGCGGTGGCGTTACCGGTGGTCACGATCGCAGCAACGACTCGGCCGGTGAGAATAAAAAATAATATTATTGTTATTATACGACACCCAATCTCGAACTCTTTAGATCGGACGCGGATTTTTTTATATGGACAGGGTCGATACGGGAATAAACCAGTGTTTCCTCACCCTCACCCTTCGGCCATTATACCGCCACGGGCCACTAAGACAATTTTTAATAGGACGCCTAAATTTTAGGAAAACTTTAGGAAGTACCTGTGTATTTCGTATAAACAGTCAACGCACAAAAACCACTGAAAAAAAATGCGTATTTTTATCGTTTTACTTTAATACATTTACGGTGTATTTAATTTTATTGTTACATATACAATTTACACAATGCGATTTTTGTGCCGGACGTTCTTTGACCGGTTTTTGAATTCTAAGATGGGTACTGGTTGCTCATAGCGTAATCTACCTAACCTATTTTTTCGCTACGTTTTAAAAAAAAAAAAACAAAAAATAATAAAAAAGGATGAGAAAAAGTCACGGACCCACCGGTTGAGAAACACCGGGGTATATAAGGCGCGATCAGACTGATAATATTAAATATTATCGAACGAAACCGAACGTTTTGTCCACTTTGTATCTTTGACTTCGACCGAATATTATTTTAAACTGCATAATAAAATAATGATTTTTTTTTTTTTTTAATGTATTTATAATACCATCGGTTTTACAATAGTGTACAATTTATTTTATAATCAATGATAACACCCATTCCCTATGAGTGAATATATTACGATTTTAAGGATTTCTAGGATTTCTATGGCCAAAACTAAAGTGTTGTCAAAATATCTAGCCTAAATTTAACATTATTAAAAAATATAAACTATTTTCCATTTAGTTGAATTATAAATTAAATAACAATAATAAATACTAATTTGTTACCTATTGAGATCATAATGTTTTCCTTGTCCGCGACAACAGTCAAAAATCAATATATATATATATATATATATATATATATATATATATATATATATTATAAAACATTATTATAATAGGTAAAAAATAATTGGAAAAAAAACACCAATATTTCACAATTGTGGTTATTTGACATGAAATATTTCAGGACTACATTAAAACACTAAATATAGTATGTATTACATATTATCTTCGGTAATTGCAATATGCATTTCTGAATATCCTCACGTCTGTGTCGGTCTGTCTGTTTGCAACGGTCGTGGTATGACTGGCAAGAGAGTACAGTTGTCAGGTACATTATTTGGATTCGTAATTTTTTCGCTGATCACAGCCGTATACCTTTTACCGAAACCGCACGTAGTCGACTTCTGTCCTTATAATAAGAAAATTACATTTCCTCTCCCCCCCCCCCGGTTTTAATATATATATATATATATATATATAAAAATTCCAAGGTATCAACGTAACGTTGATCCTGTAGATAGATTCGTTCGGTTTGTCCGAAAAGAAAATCTACCGGAAACGCACGCACAGAAAAAAAAAAAAAAAAAAAAAGTATTCTACTTAATGCTGTTTTCCGCGGGTTCGCCCGGAACGGTGGTGTTTTTTTTTTTTTTTTTTGTTTCCCCTCCCCCGGGCGTAATTTACAATATTGAAACGCATTCGCCCGGGCTAGGCTATGGACCTTTTGCCCGTGTAATACTTTCGGGCGGAGGATTCGGCCAATAAACGTCCGTTTTGCGCCTAAGCATATAATGCGGCGGGCGCCGTGTACCGGTGGTTTTCACCCGCCAATACTTGTCGCCGGCCCCCGGGGTAAAACCGTTAACGGTATAATATCGGTGTTGGCGCGGCCGCCTAACGGCCAAGACGCGGCGTAATCTCTAACAATAGTGTAGCTTTAAGGGTTAAAATCCGTTTAGAAATTATTCGCACGTTATTAAAATTACGACGAGGCCGAGCCCTCTCGTAGGTTAGACCCTGCACGCCCGTACGGTAGGTGTTATTATTAACGGAACACTTTCTGCGCCCAAAAATCTATCCCGATGGTCCTATAATATCGCGTAAAATATTCCGCGACAATACCACACAGGTGTAATTACAACACCATTTTTTTTTTTTTCTTTTCAATCCGCACTCTATACGAACGCCGATTACCGCGATTCCCTCCACTTTATTAGCCGCGTACACGTCGTACACGCATTCGGCGACGTCCAGGATATCGGGGAATTATTATTCGTACCGTCGTATACCCATTTATAATTTTATAAAATAAATACATATTTTTGGTGTTTTATAACACGACAATAACGTACGGGTAAAAACGCATTACGGACGTCTAACAATGCATAACCCGGTGGTCGCAATCTACATAATCTTGTATATCGCCTCTAAACAAAATAACTCTATATATTGTATAGTAGCTTTTTATATTGTATCCGGATACCGATAAAACTGCCGGCCGATTATCTACAGATTATTCAAACGCTCTATTTCGCCGGATTTTTTTTTCGTTTTCCTGTAACCGGTTACAATAATTCCAATGCCCTTTCGATTTAATCATCTGCGTCGATTACAATTGCTATTACAACTACTATAGGTATATTGTGCCGTCAAACAATAAAATTCATCACCGCCATCGTTTTCCGGAGTGTTCGATAATTGTACCAAAACTAATATAAAAAGTATCTATTAAACGGTCTTTTTTTTCTATTTGAATTTATTAATTTATTCTATATTGTATGTGTTTAGATAGAATAAATAATCTATACTATAAGTCTATATGTGTGTGTATGTATTATAACGTAATGAAATGTCGGTAAAAACCAAACGAAATAAATTGTTAATTTTATTTTTTATCCAAATGTATCAATTTCATCTATATTGTATTATGATTTATGTCGTCACGTAATGTGTGTTGTAAATACACAAATGCTCAACGAATAAATAAACTATGATGATTTCGTGAAACATAAATCATAGTTTCATATTCAAATAGGCAGGTACAAATTATATTTCACCATTTCACAGATTTACATTTTGTGAAAATCATTAGAAACCCAAAAACTAAACAATTAACAATCTGTTTTTTTAACTAGATACAAACGAGATTTCTTATTATCTTTTATTTAGATAATTTTTGTTTTAGTCGTATCCTGGTACAGAATCTAGATAGTTATAAAGTTATATGTACATAACACCGGCAATTAGCGATGTAACAGAGTTGGTAACATATCCTAACACAGCTTGACTGACTTTTAATATCGAACCGAACTTTAAAATAATAAAAAATTTAAAAAAAAATCAAAATTCAAAACTAATATAAAACATTCGAAATACACGGAAAACAAATTCTGCGATTTGATGAAAAAAAAATTGCATTTGTAATATGTATGAGTACTTCACACAAAATAATACTCAGTATATACTCTGAAAATAAATCAATACCGTTGAATTTTTTGTATCACTCTCATCAAAATTGCTCGGATTTTTTATATCTCCGAATTGGCTATATCGCTGCATTATTCCGTTAGTAATATTAAAAATGAAATTAAATAAAAATATGTTGTACAATTTTCGTACATGAACATATCGATAAAGAAAACGTTCGAACGAGTAATATTTATTTTATTTTTTTTTTTAAACATTTATTAGAAAAATATACAATCTGTAATATGGATTACATATGAAGCATATGAGCGTGTACAAGATAAATAATATGCAAGACCTGAGAGCTTGAGAGAAGAGTAGCCGCCCAGCAGTAACACTCGGGCGCGATAAGTTGTTAGACTATATTATATAAAAATACTATGAGATAACGTTAGGTTTTTTTTTTTTTTTTTTTTTGTGGATCAGTTTATTTAACCAGATCACGATATCGGCGCCACTTGAGTCGTCTCGGTGAACTCCCGGGGATATTTGCTGAATTTTAAGGAGTAAGTATAACCGAATTTAATGGGTCAGATTTAAAAAAAAATTAAAACGTAAAGTTTTTTTTGTTATTTTACGGCATCTTATGCCGAAATTCGTCAATAATAATACGTGTTACCAGACACGTCGGAAAACGCGAACAATTAGCTATAATATATACGTGTATAGATTTTGAAGTTCGCAGAGTGCGATTTTTCAAAACGCCTTTTCAGAATATTTTCGCCGTCTCCGAATACTTGTTTACGGGACGAAATATATACCGTTATTACACGCGGCTTAAAAAAAATATTACGACGTTTGAATAGCGTTACTTTCCATCCCCCCAGCCCACCACTCAATAGTAATAGTAAAGGGCGTTCATAATACACGTAAAAGCGTATAGTAACGATTTTTTTATTTTTTTATTTTTTTTTAATCTCGGCATAGAAAAGGGAGTGTCAGGACGATGACTGATTGGGGGTCGGGCGCGCGGGAAATCGCGCAAACGTATTTAGGCGCCCGTTGCGTCCATATTATAATCCCGGTTGAATGTTTAACGCTAATGGAGGGTATAAACGACGAGATTGGATGTAAAAACAGAAGACCGTACGGAGCGGCCGCTAAACGTCCGGTCGGTTCTTGGCGGGCGCGCGGGAGAGCGGCCTGCGACCGGGGGCACACGGTCCGCCGGGCCGCACTTTAACTAACGTCTTCAGCGCCTTTTCGCCCGTCGCCGGTTTTTAAAACGTTCCGTAATCCGGTAACGTCGGGGAGGCGACGACCGGTAGGGAGGTGCACGCAAGTGTACGGGGCACGGTAACCGCGTCGGTTTTTTTTCCCCCCGTCGCCGGCAACGGCCGGAATCATACGGGTGCGGCCGTGTACGCTCTAGGCGTACCACTCGCAAACTATCCGCGCGCGTCTCTTTACTACGGGCGGTCCGTTCGCGGTTTTATAGGCGCTTTTTAAATACCTCGCCGTCGTCGTCGTCTTTGCGAACGTTTCGCATTTTACGCCTGGCAACGCGATTATTTGTAACCGCCCGCGTTTTTATCACTGTACGGTTGTACTTGCACAGTGATAATCGTCCCGGTCGTTTGCCGATATATTTTACCGTTTCCCGTATAATCGACCGAACCGGCGCGGTTCGCGAAACGGCGAGTATAAACGTTACGTATTTTTCGCCCAAAAAAAAAAAAAAAAAAAAAAATACGTCCCGGTATAATATAACGCAGTTTCCGACGACCGGCCAACTATTGAACCAGTGGTTCCCTACATTTTGACACTGCGGAGAACTTTCCATACGTCCACGGACCACCTCGGTTCTATAACTTATTTTTCTTATAAACAAGAATCAATTTTTGTTTTTTGTTTTTCTTCACACAATTCAGAATTTATACTGTGAATAATAAATAAAATATAATGAAATTCCCTATGGCGGGCTAACAACATTATGTTTGTAACTGATCAACTTTGTGTAAATGTTTAGTATTTATTAACAATTTACTATTATAATAAAAAAAAAAAAAAAAATGCACGTCATATTTATTAAAAGTAAACTATAATTATAAAAAAAACAATTTAATGGGATTTTCGGGCTTGCATTTGAGTTACCAACAAAGATATTCCCCTAAGGGAATACTTTTCAAAGCTACGCGCGTGCCTTTGGTGGCGTCCAGCCGATTTCTTTGTGTTATTTTTTATGTAGAGCAGTCCGGAATATCCTTGTTCGCATAAATGACACATGGTCAGTCAAGTTCTGTCGATAATCAAATCTTGCTGTACGAACAAGATTAAAAATAATAACTTTAGCGGCATTATGTAATATGAATGTATAAATAATCGACGCACTTTACACGATTGTTGGTATTCGTGTCTCACGCCCCAAAGGAAAAATTAAATATTTTTAAATTTTCTAGGTATGGCTCGCGGACCACCACACAATGTCTTGGAGACCAGCCCAGTAGTCCGCGGACCATAGGTTGGGAATCTCTAGACGACCCGTCTAGATATTATTTATTTTTTTTATCTTTTGACTTATCCGTACGACAATTCCAGAATCTATCTCAAGTTTATCTGAGATAATTGTCTAGATAAACTATACCTACCTGTACAAAATTTTAATTCAAACGTTTTCCCCATAGTAGAAAATATTAAATGCCTAACCTACCTATCCAACTGTATTGTTTTACTTTTAATTCGAAATTCGATTTTACGGCTTTGCCTTATTCGCAAGTATTATTTTAACCGATTTCATTTTTATCCCCTCCTATTTTAATATTTTCAACAATTGAAAACAATTGCCTTTTCTTATATCTAGATAAATTCTACATATCTATTTCATTGTCTGAGAAAAATTAAGTATTTGTTATCTATATCTGTATCTAGATGGTTTTAGAGCAATTATCTTTTATCATTGTCTGGATAAATTATAATTATCTGTGTCTCAACACTGGTTGTGTGTATATTCAAAACGAGAACAAAACAAAACTTACCTACCTACTTACCAATTGTCAATTGAAAACTTCATATAGAGACAATGGAAGCTAAAATATTATAATATTGGAGATATAATAGGTTATTAATAAACTATTGTTAATTCCATTAAACATTTAACATAAAAAAAAGAGGGTAAGATACTGCTCGTGGGTATAGGTCACTGTTGTAGGTAGAAGTTGGGAAGGTAGGATATAGAGGGCCGTTGAATTTATACCTGTACGTCACAGTTAATCATTGCTAACGAAAAACGATTCTGAGTAAAGTTCGGTTAAAAATATTTTGATAAATTAAAATTAAAAATATTGTATTTACATGTGACTACAAAATAAATAACAATTGTTTGTGTTTTACGTCTCAAATTGTTGAGCATTTTTATGTAGCCAGAAAAGTTTTATCCATATAATTCGATTAGTAGAAGGTACGACAATGCCATATAATTTATACAATTGTCATCAAAATTGAAACTTTAAACGATTAAAAAAAAAAAAGTCTCACCACGAAATACAACGTGAACCTTGTGTACAGTTTTCGAGTGTTCCTATTGGGCAAACAAAATTGTTTTAATATACACCGGAAAATAGTACGTGAATCTCCGTGATATGTACGAAAAAATATTGTAACTATAGATTTTCTAAATTTTTACTCCGGTTTTTCCCCGTTATTAAAAAAACTACAAAGAAAATCAAAAAATGATTTCCTCAATGTACCAATTAAATTGAAAATGCTACAAAAATATGCTCTCGAATTTTTTTTTGATTGGGAGCGAGGTAGAAAAATTAGTTATAGACACAAAAAAAAAATAATAATAAACACACAATAATTAAACCAATACGTTCAGAATCTAAAACATTCAACTATAAACATCAGTCTGTATAATGAATTCAGTGGCCCAAGTAGTGGCGGGTAATCGGGAATCTTTAAAAAGCAAGCGGTCGCCTCAAGGGGAAACAATAAATTATCAACGTAAACCATAAAAGCGAGATAACCATACAAATCGTGTTTTTGTTACATTATTAGAATTTGTGTTAATTTTATGAAATTAGTAACAGTGAAAATGGGATTTTGATTTCCCTTGGGCAGGAGAGGAAGTGGAGTAATTTCGATTGGTCAGGATGTTTAGATGTTTGGGAGATGGCCTCAATTTGTGTTTAAGGTTCGTGCACCCGGGTATGTGTCTAGTTGCGCCACTGTATTTGTTAAAATTAATAAAATTACCATATGGAATTATACGTATTAGTTATTGTTTAATGGCCCAATAAGATTCGTTCAAATACTTCGATTACATTGCCTTACTTAACCTGGTCTAATCTCAATAACCTACAACGTAATATAAAAAAAAATAATAATAAATGTTTAAATAATCGTGTGGATTTCAAGGGGCGTAAAATCATCGAAAATTCGTTTATTTCGACGGATGATTGCGTTCGAGTTTGTTTGTCGTTCGAAATGAAATCGGATATTTTTTTTTTTTATTATTATTATTATTATTATTACTATTATTATTAAACATTTGAAGTAAAGTAAGTTTACATTATATTGTTATATAAATTATAAACGAACGACCGACTTTATTGGAATCCCGTCGAAATATTCTGCAACGCTGTTCTTATTATTACTATTTAAGTACTTTACTTGAAACAAAGAGGAGGAGAAGAAGAAGAAAAAAAAACAATTTTCGAAATGAAAAAGTCCAACCTAACAATAGAATCACATCACCGAACTGATAATAATTATTTTCAACTTTCATAAATTCTCTATCGACAATATTCTATAATCAATGTATTGGAAATTTAACCGTTATACGTAACTAATTTTTTTTTTTTTTCTCTCTCTCCCCCCTTTTATATATAATTTAATTAATTATATTGAAAATCAATTATTTATTAAAACACATTTTAGAAAATGCGTTAAATCAATTCCATCGTAAAAAGTCAAACACGATTAAAAATAATCGTTATATTTTATGAATCATCATTATAAACTTTTCAAAATCGCTTCATTACGTTATACGTATATTTTAGTGCCGTACTTAAATGATTTAAAATATTATAATTAATATCACCGTGATTAAAAAAAAATCTAAAGTAAACAACTCATTTCATTCGGACGAATAAAAATTATTTACGAGACTGTTTTATTATTATTAAAAAAAAAAGAGTAAGGTACTAAGGATGTTGAACTTAATTTAAAAATAATTTAAATTAATATCTTTTATTTTTATTTTTTTTCTTGATCTAATTTTTTTTTTTTTTTTTTTCATCCGTTGCTTATGAGCAAGTACCAGATTGCATAAACATTCCGTATTTCGGCCAACAAAGTATTATTGATACTATTTTTACGTTAAAATTAAAAATAATCATAAACTTTCATTACATTCCGTATCGTTTGCGCTTATATTTATACTCCCACATAATACTAATAAAATATCCAATTATTGAAACCGCGTATTGTTAGTTTTCGGCGGTATTGTAGAGTATTCGAAATCAATTTTATCCTAACACATTTTTTTTCGTATTCAAACACAATATTTTAAATAATTTTCGAAATAAATATTCGAACACTTTGTTTGATATTTTTTTTATTTACTAAACAAATATATTAATAGTTTTAAATTTGTGACGTAGGAATTTTACTAATTTTAAAATACCCGGGGGGTGGGGGGTTTAGTTGAAGTTTTTCGATAAAATAAACACGTATTTTTCAGGGGGAATCTCAGCAGATTTTTATTCAAAGTATTTTAACGATTGGATTCTACATATTTTGCCCATGTTTCGGGCAAATCATGGACACTATTCCAAAAAAACTTTTTCTCTTTCGAGGCAAACCATTCGACGAGCCATTTTACGACTTCTTCAAAATTGGCGAAGCGCTGCTCTGCAAGTGAGTGTCGAAAAAGAAAAGGTGATGGTCGGACAGGTCTGGAGAGTACGGCGGGTGCGATAATATTTCCCATTTCAATGCTTTTAATATGTTCTTCGCCGGTTTAGCGGTATGAGACGGTGCGTTGTCATGTTATAGGATAACTTTGCAATGTCTTCGGGCCCATTCCGGCCGTTTTTCGATCAACGCATGATTCAAATTGATAATTCGTTGTCGGTAGCGATCCGTATTCACCGTTACACCAGTTTTGTATTAACTCGAAGTACACCACACCACGCACTGGTCCCACCAAACACAGAGCGTTTTGGCCTTGGAGTCGATCCGCCGGCCTAACCAGGTGAAAGCCATGGTTTTCTTCGCTTCGGGTTCCAAAAATAAATTCATTTTACGTCCCCCCCCCCCCCCCGTGACAATTCGTTGCAGAAAAGATTTCCTTTCGAACCGTTGAAGCAGCAATTTCAAAAATGATTTTTCGATTTTCCATTTATCTAGCGTTCAGTTGGTGTGGTATCCATTTTCCATACTTCTGGATCTTTCCCATGGCTTTTAAACGTTGGCAAATCGTTCCTCGGGTCACATTTAGTATTTGTGCCAATTGTTGTTGCGATTGGGTTGGGTCTTCATCAAATAACGCCTCGTTTTCGAACTTTTTCGCTACACCAGGATGTTCATTGTCTGTTAAATCGAAATCTCCACTGTTAAATTGACGAAACCATATTTCGCATGTCCTTATCACTGGAACGTGTTCACCATGAGTTTCTACCAGCAACCGATGAGCTATCGTCGATTGATCATATTTAGTTTTATCGACAATCGAATTATGATAAAACGATTAGTAGGAAATAAAATATATTCTTAAACTACGTATCGGAATACAAAATATTAGTATTCTTTACATGACTGGCTTTCAGTCTCCAATTATATAACCAAAATAGTTTTGCATGACAACTAAACGCTCATTGTTTTCTCTGAACAACTTAATACACGTATATTTATAGGAAGAGCTGCTTTATTCTGGTGATGTACTTATAATTTATTGCTGTACTACCAATATTTAAAAGGAAAAACGAAACTTTTACAATATTGCCCATCAAATAAAAATGTTAAAAACAATACTCCCCCAGTGTGCAATACATTCACTAAAAACACAATTTCGGTGTTTATACGGTTGATTTTAATTCCGCCAGTTCGATAAATTATCTAAACACATTGAATGTAAAATCCATTTTCATTGCCGTCACGGACGATTAGAAACATTTTCCACCGCCAAGTAATGTTGTAAGCCGATTATCTTTTTATAAAGTTTTCACGGGTTAGCTTAATTGAATTATACGCACTACTTGATAACGAAGCCGAGTGTTTTCCAATTTATTTAAAACATTTTCTTATAAAAGGAATTCAATTTTGTAAATTTCAAACGAAAGAAAAAAATGAAACCTATAGTCTATAATTTATTTGTAATTTGTCTTAAAATATATCTTTTCTACAAATAAAGCAAATAGAGAATATTATTTACTTATTCACGATTAGTATCTGACAGGGACGCCCTGTCCCGCCGGAATACCAGAAAAATTCCGGTGGCCTGGTGCTTTGATCTGATTGCCTGGATGGCTTACATCAATTTTAAGTTTGTTGTTATTATACTATCCTTATTTGTTTTACTATTACGAGTAGTACAAGTGCAAGTTTAATCTATTCAAATTAAATTTGTTTAGTTTTTGATTAGTATAAAAATGTTCTATATATAAAGGTTAGGTCATTCAAAACCGTAACTGGGTGGGGTCCAGGGATCCTGATACCCCTGAAGTTTTTTTCAAAATACAAATTGTTTAACAAAATGCTTAAAAAAAGTCATTAAATTAATTGAAAAAAAAAAAAATGTTGGACGTCTCCTCGAAAAAATATGTTTAGCTATAAGCCTCATAAGCATTGGAAAAATGTGGCTCGCTTAAAAAAAAATTTCGTGTCTGAATTTTTCTGAAGTATCTGTAGTTTTTACGTTCTATCGGGTGATTTGCAATTTGATATACGTAAAAATAATTTACCAAGTAGGTGCGCTAATTTTAACTTGGTAATAAATTTTGATGGTTTTTCGTATTAAATGATTAAACACACAAAATTAAAACTAATTCGTAAGGTGGGTTTACACGTTCAGCTGTCACTCGCGCAAACTGCAGGCTTGTACAAATCCCACTTGTTCAAATATTTGATCGTGTAAACGAAGACTTGAAGAAAAATTGTATTTACAGAAGCGAACGTGTGAGGTTGAGAGGATATCTGAAAACAAAACTACGGTTGTCAAAAATGTATATTGATATTCGAACGCGTGGCCAATTATTATTTGACGTCCGTGTAAGTTCTAAATTTAATCAAACTCGTCTCCATTCGTAGACGTTTTCAAACATATCACGTGACTAATTTTACGGTATTGTTTTAAATATTGAAAGCCAACACTTAGACGTAACACAATAAAATTAAAAAGTGTACGATAACGGTTGAGTACCATTGTGCATAAGAACATTGAACGTTAAACCCAATAAGCAATTTTCATAATAGAGCGAAATATTCTGAGCAAACCTTGGCTTACTATGCAATTGTTACGCATTTGTTGAGTCATTTTAATACAAAATAAAATATTATAGACCTTCGATATAATCTCCCTGCTTGTCTATACGCCGTCGTTTCGGGAGCGCTTGATGGCGTCCGCATAGGATCCTTCGGCTCACTTCTTCATTTAATATATTTAAGTCGGGATAAACGGATTTCTCCAAGTGGTTCCTTCAGTTTTGGAAATAAATCAATGTCCGGGGGGACTGTGTTTGAGGCGTTCCCGTCCATATTTCCCCAAAAGAGCGACCACTGGTGCTCCGATATGCGGCCGCGCATTATCGTGCAACATGGACACACCGTGTTGCAACATTCCCGGTCGATTTTTACGGTTTTCTGGTCGCAATTTTTTTGACAAGGAATGTTTTGTAGCATTCCCCGGTTACACTGCTGCCGTTATTCTCGTCGGTCTTCATCGAGTAGGATTGCGGAAATAGCGGCGTTAGTGGTGTCTTGAGTAACCATAGAGGATCGGCCAGAGCGAGAGTTGTTATCAATACTTATACGGCCGTCATGGAATCACTGAGATGCCATCTTTGCACACACTTAATTTAACACGGCATGAATTTCAAGCTCTGTTTTACTACGAATCGTTTCGATTTTAGTGTTGCTCGAAAACAGAAGTGTGAGCCTACGAATTGTTTACACTTTCGTAATCGCTCTCGCACATCAGTACACTTTACTATAAACCAGTAAAACTGGAAACCAACGTGTCCGTAGAACTGATACTAAAATCATCTGATATTATCTCATATTGCAAGAAAACTAGAGCGCGCTGTGCATTTTTTTCGGGACGACCATCGTATAAACGTATGTGATACGAATGCGTTAAAAATATAATTCATCACACCAACCGGGAGAAATTAAAAATAATTATATTATCATACTGCCTAAATAAAACACTTCAATATGTTTATAAATTTATTTTAGCTTTATAAGTATATAAAAATAACGTGCGTACATATTCTTTGTGGTTCGAAATTATGAAAACATTTATTGCGTGTTCAACTCGAAATTGTATGTATAAAAATGAAACACAATATTTATAAAATAACCTGTGAAACTATTACACTAGAATTCGAATCGAAAATGTGTTTTATTACAATGATAAATAATGTTTGTTATTTTCAATAACAAAAGAACTAGACAACGAATTTGTTGAAAAATAGATTTTCCGCGAAAGTCACCGTTATTCAGTCGATTTTTTTTTTTTTGTGTACAATTAGTATGTATAGCCGTTTAGACATTTTAAACATTTACTCTTTACATTTTAAAATACTATCGGTATTAAGTTTTCTACCCGTAAAATATTATTTTAATATATAAAAAAAAATGTCAAACACCTCCGTCTATAAATGAAAAAAAAAATATTATACTCAGACATCACTGAAAATAAAATACACTACCACTGTATAACCATACAAAACCCGCTTAGAATCTAAAAACACAAAGCAGTAAGATTCGTGTACAATTAATTTGTCTTCGTTCCTATTTAGAAATTTATCTATTTAAATTAAAATACTGAGTACATATTACAATTATTATATATTTAATGGTCTTATTGTATAATTACAATTTCAATTTACGTGATTTATTAGTTTTTATACGGTTTTTTTTTTTTTTTTTTGAAATGACAACCGTTATTTCTGTTGCAGCTTAATATTTCGCTAAAAAAATATATTTCACACTCTAATTGAAATCGAACAGGATTGTTCAGTGTAATATACATTATATATTCGATTTTTCGATATTACCGTTCATAACAATTGAAATGTAATGTATACGTAGTCTTACTTAAATATTCCTTTGCCATCATACATGAATTAAAAACAATTTATATATATATACGCCAATGTCACTGCCAAAACTTTATCCCCCGGGAAAACGTATATGGAAACATTTAGATATGTCGTTTAACTTGAGATTTAAACTCCGGTTCAATTTAAAATTATACGAAACAAAACTTTGCGAAATATGACAATTTTTTTATAATTCTTAGTCGAGTCAAACTTGCTAAATGCTTAAAAGGTACCGTTGTTATGTATATAAGTGCCTATTGTGTAGAACTCAAATATTGTTTGGGTGTATTATTTATAAACAAAAAAAAAAACAAAAAGAAATATTCATAAAAAAAAACTATGATTAATAGTGTATATAATAACAAATATTTACCAAAATATACAATATGATAAATCGCAGATATAAACTTTAATGTAGATTCTGAGCACTACGGAGAATAGTGCTTTCGATTCGAGTTGCGCTTTAATCACTTTCGAATTCATAACAACAATAATCAAAACTCATTTGGTATTATCGATCGAGTAGACTCTAAGAATAATTTAGAATAATTTACTCCCCAAATGCAGATCTCTATAGAATATAATTATTTTTGTACGAAATAATCCAACATTTTGGATATTGTTCTCTCAGACATTTCGATTACACGTTAAGGCAACCTATTGTTTCACGAAATAATAATTATATCAATACAATCGTTAATAAAGTGCGTAGTTTCAATTTATTGCAGTAAATATACATAACTATATCATATAATAATAATAATAATACATAAATTTGTACGATTATTGTTTATCTTAATAATTTATTTTTTTCAGAATTCGAGGATGAAATTCTCCGGGCATGGATTGAACAGTTCATTCAAGTATACAATAAAAATGTCCAGTCATCCACTGAGCTAACAAACATACAGCGTATTGCCAAGAAGAGTCGGACCAATACTTCTAGTAAGCCTGTGCCGGAATACACAAACATCGGACCTATGCATATGTATCCGTTTTTTTTCAATCCTTATTACCATCAAACTATTTACCCGCATTACGTCCCATTACCTTATGGTACACCAGCCCACCTTATTCCCGTTTCACAAGTGCCGTATTCGCAAGAAGAATTACACCATCGGTTTTTAATACCTTTGCACGCACAAATTCCAACCGTTACCAGCTCGACCCCGATAGATAATTACCCAAAAGTAAAAAAGCCCGTTAACGTCCACACTAATACACCCCTGAACAACCAAGACAACATTCCACAGTACGACAAGCCTCAAGAAATACCAGCTATAGATGCCACGGATAAAATATTAAACCAATACCCGGACGGTATTAACAATCACGTACATCCATCAATAGAACATCGTCGTGAAGGCCCCCTAATAAATAATGACAACAAATACGAAGCAAATCCGACAAGGGACGGAAAATTACTTACTAATACAGATAATCTTCCAGATTCGAAACCGACAATGATACCTTATTATCAGTTTAACGAATCGCAGAGTATTGAAAATCTAACACTATCGACTACTGGTGATGCGATTTTAGACACGTTAATCGATACGATTAGTAATCCAGAAACGGATCATACAACATTAACGTCAATTTTGACGACTATATCAGACATATCAAATCCACCAGAAGTTATAAGCAGTTCGGTTCCGCAACTACCGTTCGACAGCAATTATCAATGGTCAGATACATATAGGGCAATAGTACGATCTTTTACTCCGACTACAGAGCAGCCAGTAACTACTATTGAAACGGAATCGATTACCACCATCAACAATATTTCTGTTGCAATATCGACTATTGAGGAAAATAACAACTCGGGTGAACCACAAGAAAATCACCAATATTCGCGGTCTTCGAACAGCAAAGAACCAACGACAGGTATTTCAGAAATGTTCTATATTAAACCCGATGATAAATTAACAGAAATAATTGATAAAACGAAAACTCCAAATATTGAAATTGCATCATTATCGTCTACTGCAACTCCATATCCAACAACCGAACTATTTTCAACTCGGCTAAGTAAAAATAACGATTCTCAAACATCGAAATCTCCATATATTAACTCACCGAGTATTATTTCAACATTATCCGATGATTCATACTACAGCCCAAAGCAAATGAGATCAGTTTTTTCTACCACAAAATCTACAAACGATCACAACACGTCTAACAACCAATCAGATTTGATCATCAAATCGACCAATTCATCACCAATTTCTACTATGGTTACGGAAATAACGACATTTCCGTTCACAGCTGCACAGTCTTCAACTATTATAATACCATCGTCAACACCGTCCCCTGATCAAATTAATTCAAACCAAACATCATCATATTCAATCATGGATTATATTAAAAACACTCAATCGACAAACGTATATTATACTTCACTATTACCAACGTTTAAATCACTTAATGATACGGTTTCGCAAATAGAAGATAAAACTGAGAAATATTCATCTACTGTAGATAAAAGTTATATGAAAACTACAACTGAGAATACAAATATTTTAACGCCAAATGACAAACTGGTTACGTCAACTCCAACCACATTGATTACCATTTCTTTGCCTAGAGCTAATAAACCTAAGCCACGCATGAAAACTACACAGGAAAATTTACCAGCAGATATAAAGACGGAGTCTAAATGTTATACAGGAACAAATACCGTCACTGAAAAATCAATTTATACGTACACAAACGAAAATACAAATCATTATTTTCCACCGGCTACAGAGAAAACAAGAGAAACATCACAGATGTCAATAAAACCAAATAATTCTACTCAAAGAAAGTTGCCTGATGATTCAAAACATAGGCAAATATCCAACAGCCCAGATCAATACACGAGTATGACCGAAACATCACAAAGTCCCAGAGATTCAGATCTTTGGTATAACCACATGAATACCCAAAGTCTCCATAAAAATGAACTTAATGAAGAACAAAAAGATTTTCTATTAAAAAAATTAATAAAATTGCTCAAACCCGAAATCGATAAACAGCCAATAACTAAAGATAGTTTAGCTAGAGCCATAGCGCCAAAACTCGGGGACCAAAAAAAATTCATATACATTATAGTGCCGTGGAGAAGAGACTCTGTTCAAACTATGGAATACGAGTACCGGCAAGATTACAATACGGGCACATAGAAAACTTTTGATAAATTCTTAATGTTACGATATATTACCAATATGTAACATGTTACCTATATATAAACGAAAATAAATGCTTAAAAATAATGATTATAAATACTGTTTTTTTTTTTTCTTTACTGGCGCTAAAATTATGATTTAAAAAAAAAAAAAAAATGTTTAGGTATTTTAATCGTTCGATTGACATAGTAAAGCTACTCCGCGGTATATCCAATGACAGGGATTTTCGTTGCTATCGAGAAACATCGGTAAAACGTAATTGGTAGAATGGCCCGCCGTAGACAATATTCCTTTTCTTTCCGAAGTCTTGTACACAGGACATATATACCTATTTCCTATTATCAATTCAGTTTTCCTTATAGGTATAAACCATACTAACGGTAACACATCTGTCAATACTTTTGGGAGTTGTTCCTCCAGTACCAACCTGTAAATGCAAAAAAAAAAAAAAAAACAATGTTAAAACACACACATATATTGAATATTGGCGTACGTTCAATAAATCGGTTTAATGACTTGAACACTAACGCGACGATTTCGTTTTATTATTAATAAATTATCATTTTAGAGCGCATTAAACAAAAACATACGCGGATTTATCCCAACGAGCCCCGTCCAAAAAGAGACCGTAACAGTACACTCCGTCCTCGGGAAATGCATCGATTCTGTCAGTGTGCAGTACTTTAAAATCGTAGCACAATTGATCGATGGGTATAATATAACGACGAGAAAAATTTTGAATCGCTCCGGTAAGAAACGCTTGGACGAAGAAAAAACCGCTTATCCAGTAATTATTTGGTTTACCTTTATCATACCAAATCTAAAACAAAATCAAACACATAAGGTTAAAAAAAAGAAAAATGATTTTATTCTACTCGTACTATAAATGAACAGTTTGCTAATGTAAATTGTAATTAAACATAATATATGGGCATGGGCGTGCGCACATGGTGACCCGTGGGCTGAAACAAAATGTATTCATTCTGGATTTTATTTGATTAAATGCTAATAACCCACGACATATAAAAAAAAAAAAAATTGTCATTAAGTATCATATAATCCAAATTAAACCGACCAACTCAAAAACGTTATTAATCTAGTTTGAAAAAAAATTCGATTTCATGTTTGAATGATATTAATTATAATGTATAATTTATTGTAAAAAATATATCTGGTCGTCTTTGTTGTTATCTATTTTTTGAGATATATAATAATGTTATCGTGAAATATAAGTAGTATCTATCCAATATGATTTTTAATGCATTTATATTTTACATTCGCTATCTTCTTTTTTTAGTGGCGGGGAGAGGATATAAGGCTCATTTAAAGGATAAAAGCCCATTTCCTTTATGGGACACATTGTGAGAAAAAATTATGCGCATGCCTATGCATATGGGCACAAACTAATAGCTACACACAGGATGATAATATTTTATTTATCCCGAAAATATAAATTGACATAAAAACATAAAAAAAAAAAAACACACACACACGATGTGTGTTTCGGGGTGAACAAAATTAATAACAATGTTGGTAAAAATAAAAACGACCGAAGTGAGTAAAATGTAAAAAATAAAAGATTACGTTTAAACTTTCAATAGACGTTCCTAAATGAACAACTTTAATCTAAAAAATATTTTACTTAGATAGGTGGTCGTCATAATTTACGCGTCGTGTATTCATTTTAGAAAACTACGTCGTTTAGCCGTTTCAACTTAATGTTTCGTAAATGTCTAAACGTTTGTCTTTCCTTCCGTTGTCTATGTTTATTGCGACACAGGAATAGCCAAACAAGGGTCGTTAACTCGGAATTATTCGAACCTTATACTTATACAATCCACTGTTTCGTAATTATACCATTTAAATTTTAAACATAATATTTGTTGAAACAATCAAACAAACAACTGTATAAATTTCGCGTTAACAGGTCACATCCCCGTAAGACAATTCCCCGTCCAGTAATTTTCCTCGTTTCCCGACGTTCGTCCGTCTAAAAAATAATAACTATTTTTCTATAATACCACTAAGTGTATACGTATTTACAGTTTATAGACTTTCGAGAACGTATGGTGTGTTCAACCTCGTTTTTTTTAAATTTTTTTTTCCATAATATTCAGTAAAATGTATAGTATCAACATTTAATTTAAACAAAAAAATTAACTAATTAATGTAAAAAAATGTGTAGAATAAGAACAGAACAGATCCTGGAGTATAATATGAGTTGCGTGTATTTTTTTTTTTTTCGAGCGATTTGCATACAAATTTTTTTTTCTAAACACAAAATTTATCAAGTAAAACGAGTCATAAAAAAAAAAAAATGTTTTCCTTTTTTCTCGCTCGTACTTATGATCAATTTTTCGATTTTTTTGTTGAATATTACATATATTATCGGTGTTTTGGTAAAGTAATTTATTTAGTAAATTCTAAATTTTAAGGGATATTCGAAAATTGCACACCAGGAAGCCGACGTCAATAAATTTGAGTATGTGTCAATGCCAGTCGACCGCCATCTGCCTGGCAACAGGTGCCCTCCCGAGCGCAATTCATCGACTTCAACTTCTGATCTCCTGGGATGCAATTTTCGAATATTCCTTAAAACTAAGAAATTTCCCACGCTTAGGAATGGCCAATAATAATATTTTATGAACATTTCAGATGTTTACGATTATTTTTAACCTAGTTATAACAAAAAAAATAAATTGAAAATAATGAAACCATTATTGCCGTCAATTTTCCGTTTTTACCAATTATTAAGAAAACAACAACGGAAATTAAAAAAACATTTCCCAGAATAATTTAAAAAAAAAAAAAAAAAAAAATGGTTTTCCGGGAAAATATGTCAGTGCGTTTTAAACATTTTTATATTACGAAATATAAACTTAATATCGAAAGTAATTTACATAGGGTAAATATTAAATAAGAGTGATCTAAATCAGCTGTTTAATTTATAAAAACGTATACTATCCAATTGGACGATAGCTTTATTATTATTGTTTTATTTGTAAACTTACTTACATTGTAAAATAAAATAATGAAAATAATGATTTTGAAGTTAATCGTTTTAAATTAAAGTTTGATTCGTTTTCAATGCCTAATTAAACATTAATATTTTTAACGTATATAAGACTAGTAATATTTTTTTTTTTTTTTTTGGTCAATATAATACTTAAGATTTGATAACTTCGTAAAAAATTATACTTTTTATCTTAATATGATTAAATGGAAAATCGAATTTAATTTCGAATATTTTTGTAAGACGAATATTGCTGATATTTACAACATTATTATTAGTATCTAATTAGATAAATGATAAAATGTTTTGAGAAATGTTTCGGGCAAATGATTAGCCAACTATTACAGGTTTATCATTAACATGTCTAGGTACATGATAATAATTGCCTAACCATTGCTTGCTAAAGTCGTACCATAATAATTATTTGTCTACGTACACGTGTACAGGCGGCGGTGCTTACTTGTAAGAAATCGAGTCGCTCAATAAAATTAGTTATATATGCGCTTAAGGACTTGAGACTCGGATAAGAAAACTTTGACCAGAGCGCTGGTTGTTTGGCGACGGATAACGATAAAGCCATGGTCTCCAGTTCGGGCGTCATAACAATAGCGCCTTTGATGGCTTTTATCAATTCCTGTAAGCTTTTACGAATCACAGACAATAGTACGTTGAAACGTTCCATTTCTTGAACAAGAACCGTGTTCATGGGTTCGGCATACGTAACCGGGTATTTTATTGTTGCCGTTTCTATGTCGAAATCGTCTGGGAGCTTCGCGAGTATATCGGACGCGATCGCCATCAACAAATTATCCGCCGTATCGATGTCGTCTGTATCGCCACTGCAGGACTCCACTACTGATGTGAACGAATTAAAAAACTGCCATGTCGCCTGTAAATCACGAGTAACTCCCGAGTTCGCGTGCAATCCAAACACTTCTGGGCTGGATACAACCGGGATATCCTGTTAGAAAAAAAAAAAACGAAATTAATGTAGTTATTTTAATTATAAAAATTAAAACAATAAAAACATTTTTTTTTTTTTTTTTTTATAAGTACTTTAATTTTTTTTATAAAACCCTGGTAATTGCTACGGTAAGGAATACCGTAATCCTCGCTTAAATCACAGAACAAATAATAAGGATTTTCAACTACTTGCTGGCAACAAAATATATTCAAAATCGTTTGCATTGCACGTCTGTCCCAATCGTCAGTTACTTTACCGCCATAAATGCATTCTCCGATTAAATATTTAACAGCATCGAACGGTATGTCATTGAATTCGTTTATATGCATCTAAAGAATCGTTTAATTAATGACGTGTTGAATTAAGTAATTTCTACTGTCTGCGCACTTGGAGCTGTTGTATGGAAATGTGATAATCAGATTCGGTGAATCCATAAGGGATATTCCATCCGATAGGCCCAAATCTCTTACGTTCTTGTACAACGGCGTGGAAAAACGTGATTCCGTATAATTGCTTTGTAAATATATGTTCTTTACCCGGACAACCTTCAAAAAAGTTTTGATCTTTTACCGGGTATGACTGATAGCTCCTGAGCATATTGGCTTGTAAACCCGTCGGTAGCTCGTTGGTAATTTTAACGCCGTTTTGGAGCACGGAAACTGGGAACTAATATTAATTATCATTTGACTAAATGTAAACAGTGCTTCCAAAAACAAAACATTTAATCTCGTTGTAATACTTTATCCGAAGGATAGCTGGTCAGCCACAATCTAAATTCACTATTGACGTTGCAATCATCAAACTCGTCACAGATCTCTTCTAACTGTCCCATCCACGAAATAGCCAAATGACAATTTTGCAAACATACCCAACCTCCTGTTTTCTGCGTGTCTCGTATCAACGACTCGGCCACTGGGCCCTTGAACAATACAATTGTATTTTAAGTAAGTTGATAATTTGTTGAACTAATTTAAAATATGTTATTAACTTGTCCTTGGCCTAACGAAACATTGCGTAAACTGTCCGCTTTGCCCATTTTCTCAGCAAACTGCAACAAGCTCACCATAGGATCCACTCCCGGTGAGAGAATAAATATAAGTGGACTCAGACTAATTGAATCGCCGTAATATTTATGTATTTCAAACGGTGGATGGTAGATAAATTGTTCTCCCAGTTCTGCTTCTATGAATTTAGCGATAACAGGTGTGACTTTATCGGGTCTTACAGTACGGACGACGAGGATACGTTGAAAATCGCTTAATTTATCGTACCAGGGATTCGGGAATTTATCGTTTTCGCGGTCGGGTAGGTCGTAGTAATTTTTCCAATCTTGAACATTTCGTGTGAAATTATCTTTTATGCCTGAAATACATAATATTAACATTAACAATACGGCTGTTCATCGATGAGGATTCAAATGTATTCGAATATCTGTAACTACCATTGTACGCGTTCAATTCATCTAAACGGCACATCTCGTTCCAACTTTTATCAAGGAACCAATCGGCGCCAGGATTAGGAATAGTGTTTTTCAGACCAGCACCGTCCGTCCTAAGAAACATTAATTCTTCCTTGTCGATTTTGTTTTCCGCACTGTAATTGTGAACATTATCCGGTACAAGTCATTAACCACAAAAATAAAAAATAAATTATTATTTTTCTATTATACATTTACTCACAGCATTATTGTAGTGCACATTATGAAAGAAAATAGCATTTTGTCCTTTTCGAATAACGATCGGCATACGTTCGAGTACAAATTATATGTAAATGTTTCTTTCAGAGCCTCGAGGCGTACACAAATTATTTTCGATTTATTTCTAAACCAACGATATACAATTTACAAATCAACTTCAACGATATTACTTTATAATCATCATATTTATACAGTGGATAAATTATATATTATTAATGTGCGACTTGATCTGTACCGATGAATGTGGCCACTAGCAAGTTTTATAAAAAAATTTTTAAAAAAACCTTAGGGGCCGGAACGTTTTTCGGCTTAAAAACATGCCTTACGGGAAAAACTCTCATACCCCGTCGAATGGTTCGATTTTGATTATTATTTTTTTATTTTTCTGTTGGAAAGAGAAAAACTTCCATCGGACTGCATTGAACCCCGTTTTCAATATGGAAATCGTAAATATTTAGAAACTGTAATTTTTACAATATTATTTGTTCACGTTTGTCGAGGGTTTCGGTATTATAATATTTTACAATTTTATTTAATTGAGAATAATTTTAAGGGAGCTGAAAATTGTCTAATAATAGACCAATAATATGCCCGAGAATAACTAGTATCGTAAACTAAATCATTCAGAGTTTGTTCAATCCAACAAAATAATTTAATTGTTCACAAAAATAGGATACTTATTACCGGTGGGGCACTGTTGTAGGTGGGAAGTTGGGAAGATAGTATGCATAAAGGAATTATATTTATGTCCTCTAGCGATAAATCATTGCTAACCAAATAGAATTCTGAGCGAAATTCAGTGAAACTTCGCTCGTGTTTTGAAATGCCGTAGAATTTAAGATTTTCATCAAAATGTACGCTTAACTTACTAATTTAAAAATTAATCATATAAAATAAGTGACTCGTTAATTAACTGAAAATTGTAACGCGTTAATACACAACATTTACTATTACTTTATGTCTGTTCTTAAAATATTATACCTAAGTAATTTAATATTTATGTATTTATGTATTTTATTTTAAATATTCATACTTATTAATACTATAATACTGATAACTACTAAAAAAAAAAAAAAAATCAATTAATTTAAAATGTTGTTTTAGTTTTAGATATACATTAAGTAAACGTTAAGTAATCTTTTTTCGTAATACTTAATAGGTAACTAATACATAATTAGACATTTGTACGAATCGTTGCAGCTGTTCTAGCTTAAATAATTTCTACTCGCTATTTTTTCGGTTTTTTTTTGAAAAATGTTGAACGATATATACCCGGAAGTTCGAAATATAACGCCCCTAAACAACTATATTTATTAAATTGTCCATCCGTGTGATTTTCTATTTTAATTTGAAAATTGTTTAGAAATATAAACAAATTCTATTACAAGACCAATCCTCCTTGTCATCGTCACAATCTACAATTCGTTAAACATATTTCGTCTGGCCGAAATGTACTGCCCATACTGTAAATCTACTCCCCTTAGGCTGGGCGCACACCTAAAGTGCGAAACTGGCTCAGAGCAGCTCGGATCAGCTCGGAGCTGTTTGGACATCATTAGAACATGTGCAAAGTAAATTGACGCTCGCACACTCATAATCAGTCAATATCAACACACGACGAGACAAAACGAAACATGTTCGGTCTTGATCGGTCCGGTTCTAATTTTGCACCGAGCAAAATACGAAAACCGAAGTCACTTGTGTATTTTACGACTAGTAGACTAACCGAACACCGTGTGAACACGTTATTTTAATACGTTGCTAAACTCATGCCAGTGAAATTTTTGAATTTAAACTCGTCTTCACGTAATTCGGCTAAAAAATTCAGAATCGTATTATTTTCTAACCGTTTTTTGTTTATTTCATGCAACCAAATTTTTTTTTTTTTTACTGCTTTCGCTATTTAATAAAAATTGCCACATAAGCGGCACAATGGCGTCGTCTTCGTCAGAACTCATCTTGACGACTGGCGGGTTTAATCACAAAAATTAATCCAGAATTATTGTGTCTTGTGTTCTGTACCGTTTTGTCAGTGTGAATGGAATTTGTTCCGGAGCAGTTTTGCTCTTTAGGTGTGCGCCCAGCCTTACTTTATAATTATATATAAATTAAATCACGTTATCTTTTCCGATTGTAAGTAAATATTGTAAATACCATTCCGACAGTTATTTTAAACGGACATGAATAAATACGCTGCTGTTACTCACGCTGTTTCGATTGTCGCGATAAATATATCAATAAACCAACGTAACGAATATTGATACATTGGATCGAGATTAGGCAAATCGGTAATGCAGTAATAAAGTATTGAACAGTGTTTAGCGATTGGCTTATACTGTAATCTGAACTGGTCGATAACTGCAATCGTTTCAACGGATGCAGATTGTTTCTGGGTAATTTCCTTGGCTAACGTCTAATAAACAATAATCACGGTTTCGTTGAGTCACCGAGCATATCGGTTATGAATATTTCGAACCACAATTGTCTCACAGATGAATCATATTTTTTTTTTTTATTTTTTTTTTAAGATTTTAAATAATTTTTATTTGTTTACCACCGAATAATATAGAATTTTGAACAAATCATACCAATATAAAAATATAAATGTAATAACTTCGCGTTGACACCACACACGAGCAACGCTGTGCGTAGTTTGCTAGTTAAATACAAATAATTATATATTTTAATAAGATCTATTAATTTAAAAATATTCATGCGAAATAAATATTTTTTTTAGTTCGTAGACATTATTATTTTACTGAGGAATAGATTTTTTTTTTTTTTTTTTTGATGTTTTCAAAAATTGACTTATTTGTGGACAATTTTGACCCGTGGCAATACGTATAATGTACTCGTTTATTATTTATACCTTAGAATCGTCTAAAATGTCAACTGCATTTTCATCTTCTAAAATGTTTCCCGGTGCCGAAAGTATCTGTAGGATATTATTTTCAACGTCTAACAATGCTTTAGCATTCTCAGTACCTTCAAGTATCAATTGTTGTCTTTTTGATTCTAAATCGGGTCTGAAATGTTTTCAGAATGAAAAAAGTATAATATAAAATATTATATTGACCGTGAATATTCACCGTTCCTTAGCCACAACGATTCCCAACAATTGCTCTTCCAGACCTTCCACCGTTAATGCAAAATTAATTATGGTGACTTTGTTAAATATTTCGGGTAAGTAATGTGGATTTCTAAGCTTAGATGTAATGTATAATCGAAAATTTGAATTGTACTCAATTACTTTATTTCCTAAAGTTATGAACACGGAGTTTCCTGAAATACAATAATTCAATTACTGTTGGTTATATTTAATATAACCAATAATTGTTTTTTTTTTTTTTTTTTTTTTTTTTTAACATAAAATTTTAATAAAATGCAATCGTTACCTTCATTATAAGTTTGCTTCAACAATATTGGATCTAAAGGTGTATGTATATCTTCTAATACGTTTTCAATTAATACCGGTTTTCCAAGTTGTATACCAGCCACAATACTTTTCATATAATTTGAATTAGTTAACTTTACAATTGTTATATCATTTGATTTTTCCATTGTTTTAATCCATTTATGCGCTTGGCCTTGAGGATCAATAAGCAAAGACCATCGTTGAGACCCGTCCATTATTATGGCGTTGTCGATTGAAAATGAGTCCATCGGTAAGCCATTAATGATCCAGTTTTGAATTTTAACCGGCACACCCAAAACGTCAATCAAACTGTAACTATTCGAGCTTGGAATATTTAAATCACCACACAATTCCTTCCATTTGTCAATTACTAAAGATCTAAAAAATATTAAAAAATTTTACGAACAATGAACGGGCTAATGAATTAAAATAATTGATTTAAATACCTGAAGTGAGAAGTAAACGGAGCCAAGTACGCGATTATTCCACAAGATACAAGAATATCACCAGGTATACAGTCATAATTAATCTGAAGCTCTTCAGCACATTGTGCCCAACGATTTTTCTCGCCACCGAGGCTCCCTAATAAATTTCAATATCATACTTAGCCTTACCTTATATGAATGGGAATATATAAGTAATTGAACAGTATATACGAACCTATGAGTTTTTCAGCTTTAAGTAATTTTCTTTCACATAACGCTACTTCCGCGAGTAGTTTTTCTTTGTTTAGCACAGTTTCTTCCAAACGATCTTTTAGAGAATCTAATCTTTCCTGTAACTGCCTTACTTCATTTCGTTTTTCTTCTAACACAGCCATGGTCGTTTCATATTCAGAATTAGCTATCTCTAGTTTTTCTTTTTTTGGTGCCACAACCTTGATCACTTTATCATACATGTCCAATGCGATTATCCACTTGCACAAACCTTCTGCAGCACTAGAGGCTTTAGCTACAGTTGGAGGTTTAAAATTCGTATCTGGGAGATATGTTTTTCGTATTATAGTCATAATCTGAGAAGGTATGTTATCTTTGTCGTACTCTTTTAGTCTTTGCAAAAAATTTATATCGCCTAATATACGTTTACTCGGGCCCCAATAATCAAGTATCTAATAAATACAATTTGTATTGTTTATCACGTGTATATTCATTTATAATTAAATCAAAACTTACCTTTTGTCCCGGTTTACTAGGATCGAGAATTTTATCCGGTGACACTCCTTTCATTACACATACCGCTGCCATTACAGTTTTCACCATTTCAGGAGGATTTTTCATAGACTTGACTAATGTTATATCAGTTGGTTTTAGAGTATTTAAAGCATCGATTGCGTCTTGAAATAAATATTAGTTTCTAATTAGATATTTTTTATTAGTTTTTTTTTTTTTTTTTTTACAATAATTGTAATTAATTAGTATGAATAATCGAGTCAATGTAACCTTACTGTGAAATAAAACAGTTATAATTAACTATTATTTCATTAATGGGAATGCTTATTTTTACGTTAGCATTTCACAAGTCAAAATTATGTTTTGTTAATACATTATAATATATATTTTAGTTTTCGAGTGGTGTTTCAAGAATTTCAGGGAACCCTGAATATTTTTCAAAATATAATATATTCCTACCTTCTAAAACCGGTATAGCTAAAGCCAAATCAGCTTCACATTCTGTTTTTAATTCATTTGCTGCATCAGCTTGAACGTTTGCAACTTTTTCGTCTTCTTGTACTCTAGCAGTAGCTTTTCCAACTTCAACTGTCTCGCGAGAAATCATTATCATCATTTCTTCGGTATCTTTTTGGGCTTGCTGGAGCTGTGGTTGAAGCTTAAATAAATCTTCCTTCATCTGACTAACTTGTAAAGTAGCATAATCTAATTCCTGAAGGCCACCAACGTAACGCATTTTCGCTTCCATAATTTCTTTTTGTTTACGATTTGTACACTTCGTATACGCTTGGATCAAATCTAAATATGACGCAGACGTAACGTATGTATGGCGTCGCGTCGTGGAATAGAATTCCGAAGATAATTTCCTGTAATTGACTATATATAGTTATAATATGCTAAAAAATAATATTGTTAATATTACTAACCTAGCGTCAAAATGAAAGCGTTGGCAAACAGTGACAACATTACTTTTAATTTTCTCAGGAAGATTCACGCCTTTTAAGTACTTGTGTGCAACCATTTCTAAGGCATCGTCTGGCCAATCTCCAAACCAATGAATTGTACAACAATTGACCATATTCGGATAAAGCCTTAATCGGTTTCTAAAATTCGAACCGATTGGACTAAAGCATAAACATATATGCAAATTTTGTTTACAGCGGTTTATGAAATAGTTGAAAACAACCAATGGAGCAATATCCAGATTTCGATTTCCTTCTTGAGCAGCGAGTCTAACCATCTTTAACACGTATTATTCAATCAAAAATTGAACAATTTATAAAAACACACTTAAGTACTTTTTTCATAATAAAGCAACAATGTTAATTTATACCTCTAATATATTCTGTTGCTCATCTAAATTAAATAGATTTGGTATTTCGCCAGAGTTTAATAAAACATCAATATCTTGTAAAAAATATTCTTCTTTTATTTGTCTTTCGGTGAACAAAAACACAGTTTGACGATTTTTTCCTCCAGATTCTCTCAATATCGTTTTTAAATCATTTCTCCATTCGTTAAATCCATAATCTTTAATAATGTCAGGTTGAAAGACATTAAAATCGTATATAGCCGCTGCTAAACGTGTGAGAGACTGTCGGCCTGAACCTCCAACTCCGACTAATAATGCACATCCACCGGGTATCGTTAAAATTCTACAAATCTTCGATAAATGTTCAAGAGCGTATCTATATTATTTTGAAAATTAACTTTTATTGCAAAAAAAAAAAAAAAAACGTTTTATAAAGTTTACTTAAACAAAACCATATTTAGCTTTGACTTGTGTTTCATGTCGTATTCATCCATAGCACGTTGAGCTATTTCTTCAAAATGTGATAATGAAAGTGGTTCTTCGTACTTATTCTCATTCGAATCGTTAAAATCTATAACGTTGGTATATAAGAGTTTTCCCATATCTTGACGGACAATAGGCTACAAATCAATCGATGAACTACAGCATTAATTCATATACGAGCAGGCGAACGTAATACATTTTTTTTTTTTTTTTGGAAATACGTACGGTTGAATCTGACAAGTTATTAAATACTACGTCGAAAGTTTCTTGGAAATTTGTATTAACATTTGAACGAATCTCATTAAACAACCACTCCCTATCATTATCATCGGTAAGACGATCGTAAAATACTCTCATAATTTCGTGTACCCACAATCTTCAATATAAATAATATTGTTGTTATTAAAATGTTTTTGTATTCTTAATGAGATATATACTTCTTACCTCACGAATACTTTTCGATTACTATAACTGTCTTTACGAAATAACAGTATTCCATTTGTCACTTTTGAAATATCTCTTAAATTGAATAAATAATGTGATTTCGCAGGAGTAGGAGCCAAATGTCTAATAGCTGATCTATACATATCAACAGTTGATTGGACGATACTATCGATAATCGGAACCACTTCTAATGTAAAACCGTTCCTCTAAAAATTATTTGATTTTTTTTTATAATAAAAATATTGATTTTAATTTACTCGCAATTTAAACACACTTTCAATCCAATTTGCAGTAAATTTGAAAATATCTTTATTATACTTTCGTTATCGAATGAATCTATAGCGAACAACCCGAAATGACGTAAAAATCTTGAACAAACATCTTGTCGACTTCCACCAGTTGGACCAACGGCTGACAACAAAAGAATATCTTTAAGATAAACTTTCGATGTATTTTTTAAGTCGTACCAGTAACCGTGATCAATAAACTGCCTCAACAACTCAATAGGAGGTTGTGCACCGTATTTTTCTTTAACGGGCATATTCATGTCATCGACGAAAATCACACAAACTTTACCCAAGGATGGACCGTATACATCGCGTTTACGCTTTATGAGTTTCGATAATATCATTTCTTGTGTAAAATTAGCCGAGGTCTGAGTGGTAAACGTAACAACAGATGGAACATATTCGTTTAAAGATAATTTATTCATCATATAATGTCTTATGTAAAAACTTTTGCCTGTACCCGTAGGCCCGAAAAATAATAGCGGTTTGCGATGAGAAATAAACATGTCTACTAAATGCATGCACCTATAATATTATAAACAAATGTTAAATTAATTATTGCATTAGTCTCTTTCTAACAAGTTACCTAGCCGTATCAAGTGTATGCACTAAAATGTGATCGATGTTAGTCATTTCCTCAATTTTATTATTTTTCACAACTTCCGATAAACTTCTCCAAGATCCTCTGCCCGTGCAACTATAATAATAGTCGTATAACAATCCATCACTGGGTATAGGAGTGTCTAGAAGACTTATAGTTTCTGGTGGTTCCAAACCAGGAATCTTTCCTTTCCACAATTCTTTGAAATAAAAATCAAATGCTGGTCGTGAACTAGAATCTATCGTTCCACCGAAACCCCAAATACAAGCATACACAAATGATCCTTGCAGATAATTTGTAAAGTGTTCGTTAAAAGTCGGATTATCTACACTCGCATTTTTTAATTGCATTTCTAGTATATTTAAAACGTTCCTGTAAAATTATTCAAAAATAAAACAAATAACTCAAAGAATCAAAGACAAATTAACTGACAAAACAGTATTTGCTTCTCCGGCATTAGTCAATTGAACACAATTTCGTTGTACAAAGTACAGACAAGGAGATGTTATCCAATCAAATAAAAGCTTTATGTGTTTGCCATTTTGATCTAAAGACCAAAACTCCGGACAAGAATGCATCCAGGATTCGATTAATGGCTTCCACCTCAAATTGATAGGATCCAAATAAACTATACCACATCGAGACACAGTTGCTGGAGACGCCTAAACATTTAATTACAATTTGATTTCACAATTATTACGATAAAATTAAATAAACATCATACCTGCGTAAGGTCCGTCGTCTCGAATATCATAGACATACAATTCGGCATACCAATGACTTCCCCGGAACTTAAACACAACTTTTTATTTGCGTCTAGTACTGTATTCATATTTTCTATCCAAACTGCATCGACAGGACCGTCAAATATTAACCATTTTCTATTCGAAGTCTCTGATATTGCAAATTTTCTATATCACGAATGAAAATCGAATATTTAAGTACATAGATAACATAAAATATGTAAACTATATAAAAAGTACAATCTGTAGAAATACTTTTAGGAAACGTAGGTAATATTATACCTGAATATGTTAGCTACAACTCCGTTGGACCATTCGTGTGACACCTCATTAAAACACCCATAAAGTTGACCCAAAGTTAACGCTTTAGGATTAACTGTTTCATATTCAACCATTTCTTCTCTCTGGTCGAGTTGATTTCGTAAGTTTAATGTCTTTGCAAGTAAACGAAGTAATGAAGTCTTTCCCCCAAATGGACCTCCAACTAACATAAATCCGTGTCTAACTAACATCATTTCGTAAGTTTGAATAAATTTTTCAATGAATGTGTCTGTTGGTTGTAAATACATTTCTGCGCACGTCTAAAACAAATTAAGACGTAACGTATAATATGTCCAAAACTCTCATCTCAATATAAACGTATTACAATCTTCGCAGAACTAATTAAGTTTTCATCATTTTGATTTGATAATTTAACGTCCGGAAATAAATCAGATATTATTCCATTAAACATAGGAATGTCTTTGTTTAAAAATTTGGCTGCGTTTACATTCAAAATAGATCTAAGTAATATGTGCGACTCGTCATCTTCCGGAAACTCTTTCTTTAAATTCCCAGCTGCTATTAGAACAGTTTTCACAGCTCGCAAACCTAAAAATAAAAAATTATACTATCCACGTTGCAGTTAAACGTTTATATGATTATTTAAAACCGTAATCGTAATGCGGTTGAGATGTTAATTGTTCTGAGCACAGTTTATAAGTAGTAACAATCTTAACAGATAATTCTCTCGCGTTTAAAAACCCATATGAATATAATGATATCTCTCCTATCATGGCATAATCAGGAACCATCATGGCAACACTTCTAAATAAAACCTATGTATCATAATAAAGATTAACGCTGGTATTTTATTAATGATTAGGTACTAGATGTTTTAGTTTAAAACCTTCAAGTTATCAGGAAGTTCAGATCTTCCAGCGTATCCTGGGTTCATAGTTATGCAAACGAAACATCTTGGGTTCAATAGGAGTTCTGTACCTTCCAAGACAAAACGTTCAGCGTGAGTCCTTACCGCTTGTACTATACTTGAAATCTGTTGCGCGACCACTGACAATACTTCGATGTCCATGCGGTTAAAATCGTCGAAACAAACCCAAGCTCCAGATGAAGCTAACCCTTTAAAAAACTATCAGTCTAATTGTATTATAATCCGAACGGGACTCGTTGGTCATTATCATTACCAGGGCTTGTAAGTTCATGCGTTTGCATGTTTATTTTGCCATATTGTAAAACGTGCTGTGTAGTGTGAAGTACAAATTCGTTTCATAACAATAGTAATAAAAATACAAAGTTTAATTGTACATATTTTTGCATAGTTTGGGTATTTTGGCATATTTGGCATATAGTAGATTTTTTTGGAGTTATTAGCTCATATTTCGTATAAGTTGAGGGAAATATTATTTCTTATTTATTTTCCCAAACATTTTTACATAATCTTAATTTTTTTTTTTTTTTCGGTTTATTCGGTTTACTTGTATGACTATGGGTTTTATGAGTTTTACAGTTTTCAAAAAAAAATCGAGATTAATAAAGATGAGCAAGCTTTGAAGACAAGTAAAATAATTATAATTAAAACAAAAATCAAAAGAAATAAAAAATAATTTTTCAATAATTTTATTTATTTTTTTTTTTTTGCTCATTTTTATGTGTATGTTTTTAGAATTTCAGTGCATATTTCCGAACTTTTAGATGCATATTATAGTTTATTAATTTACATGTTTCCAGTGTATAAGTGCATGTATATATATACATTTTTTTTAGTGCATAAACCTACGAGCCCTGATTGTTACGCTTACCTTTCCCGTCCCCGAACAGTCGAGACTACCAGAGCAATTAAACACGACGCACTGTACGGCTAAAGCTTTGGCTAAATCTTTTATTGTTTCTGTTTTTCCGGTACTGGCCGGTCCCTCGGGAGCACCGTTCAAGTGTAAATTGTATGCATTAATTAGAGTGCGATAACACCTATCCGTTAATGGAGTGATAACAAGCCTAGGCGTATTTCCTAGGTATTCGTACGAATATTTTATAGTAGCGTTTGTAACACGCACAAAGGCGTTATCATTCCAATAATATCTTTAACATATAATCAAATATGAATAGTTGTAATTGATTTTTAACAGATTAAATACGTATTCGTTACCCCACCTCAATTGACTGAGCCACTTGAAATCCATATCGTCCGTGATGTTATTGTTTGCCAAATCGCGAACAACATCTCTACAGTGGACGTCTAACGTCACCAACGCGCACAGAGATATTCTTGTTTGCCTGTTCAATTTACCGCGCACTAAATCTACGACATTATGCAATTGATTCTGAAGAAAAAAAAATATGTTTAATTCAAAAATAATCATTTTTGTAAAGTAAATACAATTAAATACAGTCAAAAAATCATGATAATTTCGCATTTTCCCGGATTTTCGCGTCGCGAACACATCATGAACTTCAGCGGTCCAAAACATTTGACTGACGCACAAAATACATTGACCTGGCCATTTTTGTACCCACACTGTTCTTTCTGTAGTAGGGTATTCGCAATAAGCATTTTCGATTAATTTTCTAATTGAAATTACCATTTGTTCTTCTATCTGTACGTAAGAACGATGCGTAATTAGTATAAATTAAAATATTATCGTGTTTCTTAAAAACAACCTTGAGCAACCAATTTTCTACTCTTCCGTTTGCTTCTGCGGTTGAAATATTTTGATTCAGAGCGATAACTTCACCCTCGCTGCTTACAAATGATAAAACATCCAAATTGTCATTAAACTCGAGTTTAGCGATTCCTTCAAAACATGTTTTCAAATAAGGCTGGACTCGTTTAGGATTTTTAGTTTCTGATAAAATGTCTAATATTTCATTATTTGAAAGAAAGAAAAATCTAGATGATTTGGATTTAAATATTTTACAATCAATGGCATTGTCGTAAATTCCAATGTATGTACGTTTTCGTTTTACCTTGCAAATAATAAACGTTTTTTTTCCAAATAACTATTCACTCCCAAATTAATAGATTCCATCATGGCGGTACATTTGATGAGTGATTCAAGAATACCTTCTTGACCTACGCATTTAATTGCTAAAGGATCCGAATTAACCATACTTAATAATCTTCTGATGACTGCATTTATTTCCTGAAACAATAAATAATTCAAATATTAACCAGAGTAGAACATAATAGGCATTACATCGAACTGTATTCCTTCTTCGGGCATTTGGAAAACAATGTCTTGAGAACAAAATATTGGCATAAGGTAAAGCCATTGTGCCTGTACTCTTTCCCACTCCTCGAGTGTCATATTCATACGGTTCAACGTATCAAACCATTCTTTTACTTCATTTTCTATAGGCTTGACGAACGCCGAACCCCGAATCGATATCGTCTTAACAAAATGATCATCAAGTAACGTTTGTATATCGTCTAACCCGATCAATATATTAATGTTGGTATCCCTTGGAAAATAGTAAATACAATTTTTTGATATATAATTTATTACTATTAATTACTTATTAATTTTAGAAATCGTACTTGTACGGGCTAATAGATAGTTTAATCGTTTTCCATTCTTCTTTCATTTTTTGTAACGATTTTCGTAATTTTTCTTCTTTAGTAGCGCTAATACTGATGACATCAAACCTATAATAAATATTTTCAAATTTTTATATTAAAAATAGTAAACATTTGGGTACTTCAAATATAAACTAACATTGTTGACTAACTCGACTGTTATCATTTTTTCAATAAATATTGCAAATGCAGCAAATTCCAATTGGAAAGATTCAATAGAAAAACGCACCGAGCCTTTCCAGTGGAAAATAATTACCTATTCAATTTTACACTATACGAGACTTTAAATTATTAGATATGCGTACATTATTACAAAGCGTCAAACAATTTTCTTTTTCATTCACCTACGTTTCTTTTAATGCAGTGCTTCTCAAACATTTTTATAGTGCAGCCTCCTGAATTTAACGTAAAATTATTACGGCCCTAGGGGGGCATAAGCCTAAGGTGTAGTATTTTGTTCTCGACCATATACTAAAATTAAATTGTTGGACACATACTAAGAACGCAGATTAAATTAATAATAAATGCATATACGTTATTTTTTAATACACCTTTGAAAAAACTTTATAATAATTTTAAACTTTAAATATGTACGTATAAAAATAAATTGATAATAACCCGTTAAAATTACGGTATACGTTTTTTTAAAATTAATGTGATGGATGGGCTTGTATATTTCTGCGTTATAAATCAATGTCCGGCGTGATGTTTGGAACAGCGAAGTTTGCATCTAAAGTCTGTTCTGAAATACACGATCAACGTTTTTTTTATTTATTATTTGAAGTTGTGAAAATGCAATTTTGATAATCGAAAATAACTATGGTTTTTATTTTTATTTTCGATAACCCGTATGAAAATAGATATCCCAAGTAATATACTTACAGGCCTACGGTTTTATAAGCACTGTTTTAGAGAGTAGTATGAACCGCGTGAACTAATAAATTAAAATACACAATTCATATTTTATTTAATGACTAAACTAAGATGCGTGGTTTTCTATGGTTTTTTGAAAATTAACGTGTATGTAACAAAAGTCATAACCTACATTGGGTGTTATGTTTGTACTAAATGTATACATATGTACACGTTTCATAATATCTACCGACGAAATTGTATTACTTTACTAAATAAATTTATCATCTTTAAAAATGTCACGCCGTTTTATTACAATGAATTACCGCCAATGGAGTATACGCCCACATAAATTATAATATTCCAGATAATTGCATCTAAATCATAATAATATACTTCGGTTCGGTTAGTAAATGGGTGACAAAATATAATGTCGTTTTATAAATAAATGGAAATTGTTTTATTTTTATTGTTTTATACGTGATCCATTACCATTGATGTGTACTGAAATAGGTAGGCACTTTCTTTAAGTTCGACGTGCCTGGTGTAATATAATACAATAATCAAATATTGATCACGGCTGATCGATCAAAAATTATTATTTTAATAATATATATTGCTAAATAAAAATAACTAAAAACTTAATAGTATTCAATTTTATACTTAAAATAAAAATAAGAACAGAACATACAAACTTAGTATCTCAAAAAGTCGAAACCGCTGTTCTTTGTCAGCTCGACTATTATTTTTAAAATGTTTATCTGCGATAAAATATTAATTGAAATGTGAACTATCGTTTTAAAATGTAATAATAAAAAACGGCGACTGGGTGTTGATGGGCATTCATAAATTTTGCCCTCCCCACAACACCCAGTACATGACATTGTTGTAAATTTGAAAACAATACTAAATCGTCGTATTAAAAATATAATTTTTGGCAGATTTTTTATTGTTAAAGACATGTAACTCTAAAAAAAACCCACGCAAATATGCTATAAAAAAAACAACCAAACATGCACTAGTATTTTTTTATTTTTTTTTTTTATTGAAAATATCTAAATTAATCAAAATTATATACTAATAAGCAATAATTAAATATAGTGAAATATTTTCATATCAATATTGTTACTCTAAAATACAGCATTATATATATATATTTACAATTTGGGTATAAACTACATTTTTAATTTCCATTCTTTATTTTTATCGACTATACTGAATCTGTGTTAGAAATTCTCAACGACATAATGAATGTAACTTACTGAGGTAGTAGGTGTTCTAAGTGTAATTCAATAATTTTTGAAAGTGTAGTACCAGCGTTTGGAGTCAGGTCGAATTTCGTCAGTTCGGACATTTCTTCCCAGTGTCTCTCAGCCAAATCCGGGTTGCACATAATTCTGATAATCGACATGTATTGCTAAACACACATGCATACGATCATATATCACGTACGCTGATTTGTATTACATTATCGAATATGTTATACCGATGGTTTAGCCAGTGCAGTTTTAATATAAATACAAATAAAATAGTATCCGTTATATTTTTTATAGATACGAATCATATTTTTAAAGGTACACAATAATTTATGTAGTATATGATATGTGTAGACAAACCCTAAACTCGTCCATGCTATTAATTGTTTGATGAGCAATCTTTAAAGGTGCAGGCCAAAGGTTCATATCGTCGTCATCTATTAAACCCTCGTATCTTTTGCTGTAGTTTTGCGAAAGCATTTCTTTACATTTGGATTTTAACAACAATTGCATTTTCGTCGCTTCTCTGGAATTCAATTACAAATCACAGTAATTGTTAATTGAACGTATACGGTGTTTGGTGGGTAGGTACTTGTTAAACTCATCAACAGTTGTCTCTATTTCGGGTAAACTAAGAGAATCAAAATCACCGCATAACCATATGTTCTTCTTCAAAAACCAACGATAAGAAAATGTAATGAGATCGACAAACGGCTTCGTGAAATCCTATGTGACATGTAATAATTGTAATTTATGTATTTATGACTCCGAGCGCAAAATACTTTCGGTATCTCGACATATTTGTCGAGAATCTATTTATCGGTCTAAATGAATAAATGAAAATACTTTTGTGCGTTTTAAACTTTCGAGTAAAATTTTACATTCAAAACTCCGTAGCGATATTATAAAACTAATATATATATATATTTATTAATCTACTTTAATTTCGTCGAGTTCCGGAAATGTGCTGATTGGTTTGTTAAACAACTCTTCTTCTCTATTAATCCAAATCACTGTATCGTCAAATTTCTCGATTTTCCTTTGCAGCGTGTTAACAAACTACAGACAAATTAATACACGCGAATGATATTAAAAATTAAATACAATTTCTATTGTTATTACTAATTTATAATCGTATAGTTTGTTGACATCGTCGATACGGTCCAAAAACGTAAGGTTAGGCGCAAAAGCGTCTAAATCATAATTCAATTTACTAATAACTTTCGCCAATGTCTCTTCAGCATTAGATTTTCCTGCTTCGTATATAATAGAATATTTAACGAACACGGGCGATATGTTTTGTATCCACTTGATAGCAGACGCGTGCGCCTCCCAAAATTCTTTAGGCAGCACAGCGTACTGAGATATATTGCACGCAACTACAGTCAAATCTTTAACTGTTTCAGTCATCTCTTTCATAAACGTAGTGCTTGCGTACAACATGTAATCACCAAGAGCCAAGAATTCTTCCGAATTTTTCGGTTTTGAAATAGCGCGTGAAACCATCTCGTTGAATTTATAACACACCCTGTGTAAGAATTGATCAAAACTAAAATATTTGCAACATAAATGAAAATCAATTCATCAACTTACCATGCTAGCGAAGGCCTTACGCAAAGCAAAATAATAATTTTAATAAGTTTTTAAGATAAGATTTTTTTTTCTTCTTAAAGGTTTTTTAACATCTTACCTTTCATCGTTACTAAGTTGCTTAATAACTATGTGATCGATAATTTGGTCCATATAGATTTTAGCTAAATCGCATATATGATTCTTCATATCAACTTGATCGATACTGTAACAATAAATGGTATTTTATTATTAATATTAATTTTAAATACAAATATTTACTTTCCAAACTCGAAATTCCAACCATCTACGAGTTCAATAGCTTTATTCCTATAACTCTGAAAAAAATCTAACTTTTCCAATAGTTCGTCATACGTGTGATACTGCTCCAAAAAAATAGTTAAATTTCCAGGCTGTTTTTCATTAATAACGTCACTAAAATCACTTTCTGTAAATGGTTTATATTGTAAGAATAAATCGAGTTTGGTTTGCGTTTATAGCCTTACCCAATTTAGATAAATAGTCCGTTAATTCCTTGTATAAAAAATGAAGCTTTTTGGTCAAAATAGATTTTGCTCCGTCCAAATATTGTTTACTACGTTTAATTGAAATGAATTGAGAAGACGCCGGTACTTTGAAACAATACTCTAGAGATGGTAATTCACTGGCTGCGGTATTCAGCTAAATTAAAAATGATTCATTTGCAAAATTGAGAATATCAAATAAAATGCCTAATACATCGAAACTAATTGTATTTTGTTGCAATTTAAAAATGAGAGGCCCTCTCTTCGTTCGTAATATAGTTTTGGTTACATTCTATTTTGGAGGAGATCAGAAAATAAACTTGTAATCGTATTAAATTTTAAAGTACTATTACTATTATTATTTGAAAACATTTCGAAGTGTAATTTTTGAAGAAAAAGTATCTAAAACTAAAATAAAACTATTTTCATTCGAAAGTTTATAAATCATTTCATTAGAAATCATTAAATCATTAAATCATTCAACGGTAACTCAATAACACTAACTGGTCGGTAAACGTTTGTTTTATATGTCTTGTCGATTTAACAACAACAACAAAATAATTAGCATTTAAATAGAGTCAATTTGTAGAGCACGTTTACATTCATAAAAAAAAAAAAAAAAAAAAAAAAAAACAATTGTTAATTAAATTTTGTAATATATTGACTGACAGACTATAACTGAACTATGGACATTTTACAATTTCAGATAGACCTTAAGAACCATTCAAGTTCAATATAAATATACATATGTGCATACAAATGCCAAATGAAATAAAATGAAAACTCTAAAGTTTGAATAAAATCACCGTGGCTCAGAAATGCCGTTGAAAAATGTAACGTGTTCGTACTTGTAAATCATTATTATAAAAGCGATACAATAAGTTTTTATAATAACACTCACTAAATTCAATACTGAACAGTATTGATCGCATATATCGTTAACGCTCGGTACGCTGACACATTTAGAAACGACAAATTTTAGTTTAAAATTTAGTTTAGGTATCGTCGTGATATGTCCAAATACTTTTACTATATGGTCCATCGATTTTAAAATCATACGTTCCATCTGCGAATAAAAACAAGAAAAAAAAGCATAACTAGGTGTCATCGATTTGTATAAGTATCGTATAAGTATATATTTTATAACACGATATAAAATGATATAAACTAGTAAGGTTTACTTGTGTTTTATCAACACTCGTTATTTTATCTATTCCGACGAATAATACACATTTTCAAGTATATTACAAAAACGGATCGTTATTGTGTTGAACTCGCAAACTCCGTTTCTGCAGAAATTCGAACATTACCTATATATGTTACACAGGGAGAGTAGGCGCGTATATTATAATAGCTACACTGCACGTTTGGAACAGACTCTGGTAATACTTTGATGTTAACAATTAATTGTATAGCAACAATTGTTTAATCGTAACGTACTTCTAGGCTGATTATAACCGTAACGCCTTTGAGGAACTGAGGAAGTGCGCTTAAAGTTATGCCGTCTATTGCTCCTTTCTTCGTCAAAATCAATATAACCTTTTTATACCAATCTTTAGTCAAATAAGTATCTTGTTTCCGGAAGTCGTGTTCTAAAGTGGCCATTAAGTCGTCAAGATCTCGAGAAAATTCATTAAATCTAAACATAATGTCAGACTCGCGATATATATATACTAGTGATAATATTATTATTCTATAATGTGTAAAATGTATTACTTGTACGATTCTACATTAATCATCGTCTTAGGTACTTGACGTTTTGTAAAATATAGTATGTTGATTGTAGTCGGATGAGTTGTATGTAAACGTTTTAACAATAGCGTTTTTTTTTTTAAAAATAATGGATAGTGTTTAGTTTTTCCTCCTAGACTACGAAAATAAACCGTGTGAATTCAAATGGCACGCCAATGTTAAATTATTTTTTTTTTTATTATTATTATTAAACCCTTACGCCGTTTTTATTGGTTTTTCTTGCGATTTTTCCGATAATAGAATATGAGGACTCGGAATAGGCTTAACGATACCGTCAACTTGCAATTTTTTGATCACTTTAATATAATCGTCTTTCACTTCTTCTAATAGAGACGAGGCCATTTTGGTTCTTTTCCGACGCGCTATTTTTGATTTCTAATTTAGAAATGAAATAAAATAATGTCAATAGCATCTACTATGTTAATATACTATTCGAAAAATGAATGTTTGTACATCAATTATGTTTTCTATCCACGATTGTTGCATCGGGGTGGGTTCTACCGTATTAGCAAAGTCCCTTAGCTGCTTGTGATAGTCAATGTGCGGCATCTTGAGCTCTTCTTGGCGATCCGCTGGTATGGATTTCTTAGCCATCATCAAGTCGATTTTCTGCGTTACGGCACATTCATTCCTGTAGAAATTATAAACACAACGAAAATAACAAATTGTATATGTCTACGGTAATTGTCTATAGTGAAAATGTACATATAGTTTTTGATTATTGTACGACGATCACTGATGGTTTTGCTATTGTTTATCGATTTGCTTTGATTCAAGTATTTACTGATGTCCGGTAATTTCGGCAATTTCGGAACACTGGACACCGTATCCAATAACTGTATGATCTCTCTGTCGTCGTGAAAACCCATAATTTCACCAGGCTCCACCGGAGTTCCGCTACGATCGGCAGTAGATATTTTAGAAATGCGTGACGTAAGTATTTGATAACTATTTCTTAAATTATTTCAACTGACGGATGCTATTTTACATCGAAGATCCGCTAATCACTGCCTCGGGACAGTAAGTAAAACAAATCTGAAACAATTGAATGCAATTTACCATCCGAAATCCGATAAGTGTAAAATCAACAATATAATCCAATTGGATTGATTATTAATAAGTAGGTATATACTACCGTAGACAAAATCAGCACATAAATACCAATAAAAAAAAAAAAAAGTAATTTATTGTGATTAAAACAAAAGGATAGGCGACATTTGTTTTTTTGTTTTTTTTTTTTTTCTTTAACATTATAGTTTTCAAATATACCTATTACCTTAATTTAATTAGTAATTATAAATGGAATCCAGATACAGCGACAAGAACTATTTCTTTAAAACAAATTGGGGATGCTAGACCAAAAGTAATACAATAAGAAATTGCGATGTAGTTTGTCTTAAATTTTCAACGAAATACAAATGAAACTCGTAAATATTTTATTACCATTAACGAGTACACGTCGTTTTATGTGTCACTGAACTATTCACATTATTTGGTCACTACCCAAAAGTGACAATAAGACATAATTTTCGGAATAGTTCAACGGATAATACAATAATACAATGTCGAAAGATAATTATGAATTCAAACGGAAGTTCGACAAATACAATTGATAAATGTGAAAAACCTATGAAAACAAACCCCCCCCCCCGTTCGGTTTGATTAAAACGTAAGTATTCCTACACACCATAATTTACTTGCCGGGGGTTATTATTATGTCTTATAAATATTACCGGACCGTAGTAACTAGAATGTAAAGTGGAAAACGAAATTGAACTCACTTCTCGAAAATATAACAACAATAGAAGAGCAACCGACGTATAAAAAACTCCTTGGCGGCATTCGCATTTCCAAGGGGAAATAAATCTGTACTGTAAATGGCACGCGTATGGTCGACATAATATCACCGGCGTGGTTCGAAAAAAAAACCGTGTCAGTTAAGTGACCGTCGCCGTTGTTAGAGCCTTTAAAACGTTAATAATACAGAGAAGAAAAAAAAATTTCGGTTAACAAAAACCGTCCGGTCAACAAATAGCCTGGAATTATTTTATGGCCCCGACTGTGTAATGTAAATTTCGCGCAATTAAAAACCGTACGGTTTATGCGGCGTAGTGTTTTGGTTAATCGCGAGATTTATACGTCCGGGCCCCGTATATTTGGGCAATTAATCAAAAATTACATGTTATAAATTATTTTTTTTTTTTTTTTTTTTTTAAATCGCTATAATTCACACACTGCGTAGTAACGTTACACAACGCAAACGACGAGCAATTCGTCTGTAATCGTTTAAACCGATATTACTACTAAACAATCGACTAGCCATCGTATAGAAATCCTGTAACGTACATAATAATAGATCAAACAGCGGATGACTAGTAACCAAGGTTACTGCTGTTCTATTGTTTACCGTGGGTGTCGGTGGCGCAACCCGCGGTGGGCGGAGGGTATTTCGGGTGTCCGGACACCACCGTCGAAACGTATTTACGAGAATTTCGTATATTTTTTTTTAAGCTTGAATACAAACAAAAAAAAATTACACATCGACACAATTTGACAATTGAACACTGGAAATCGTTAATGGGCTAAAGTGCCGAAAAGTTGTTTTTGAGTTATTCGATTATTTTTTTTTTTTTTTTTGTTTTATCGAAAAATTGTTGATAAAAAAAAAACCCTAAACCGAATTTTTTTAATTTATAATCTAGATTATAAATAGTTAATCAAAATCGAATGCTCTTGAGAAACGACAACGACGACCGTAATGTTATTATAACGTTAAAATGCCAAGCCGCAAATACAATTGAATTTGGTCGGTCACAGTCTGTTTGTATCCATGAACCACAAGCATTTTTTCTATATTTATCAGTTATACCCAACTGTAAATGACTTAGGTACAATTTTATTTTAATTTATTTGGTAACTATTTGAATTATTGATAAATCAGTGGCACAAGCCGTCGCTTGCTATTCTCGTTTGAAAATATTAAAAACCTCAAGCGAAAACAATGTAACAACATATTGGATGATGTAGATCAGTTTAAGCGAAGTTACCCAATTTATTCACGTTATAAACTGAAAAAGAAAAACCGAGACATTTGATTTCTATAACCATTCTGTAACGGAAAATTGAAAATGTTGAGTCGTGTGGCTATACTTAAAGTAGCGCAACGTGTTCTGTTGCTCATAATTAGGTGATAAAATCAATTGAACACTGGAAATCATTAATGGGCTAAAGTGCCAAAAAGTTGTTTTTGAGTTATTCGATTTTTTTTTTTTTTTTGTTTTATCGAAAAATTGTTGATAAAAAAAAACCCTAAACCGAATTTTTTTTATTTGTAATCTAGATTATGTTTGATATAATTGTTGCAAAATTATATTGAATCTCCTTCCCCTTGTATTTTAAAAAAAAAATAATATTTTATTCGGAAAAATGTAGAAGGTGGGTGGTATGTGCCATACATTTAACTGGCATAAACCAGCTGTGTACCAATGGACCAAGTTACAGGCTTTTTTAATAAATTAAATCATTTTAGTTTTCATGATTACATAAAAAATAATTTTTTATGATTATTTAATTAATTCTTCGATGAACGGTCGATTTTCTTCCTTCAAATACGGGAGCGTCTGTGTTGCAGGTTCTTCACCTCTTCTTATGGACAGATAGACTTGGTAAAACTGAGTCGTTAATGTTTTGAGTTGTAATCCCTCTTTTTGAGAACCTGGCAGGTGTTCCGTGTTTCAAGTTCATTGAACGTTGTTCTCGTCTTAACGACTACGTTTTTTTTTTTTTTCAATTTTAATCCAGCTGCATTCGGAAATGTTTAGTTTTGTCGTGTTGATGTATAATTCAGGTTTTGAGCATAGTAACTACAGGGTGCGGCAGAACCGACTGACAAGTTTTGATGGGCTATAAATAACGAACGATAAAACTTAGAGAAAAGGTTTTTTTTATTTAAATCAGTATTCAACCCCATTTTTAAAAATTATTTTTTGAAAATTATATCTCCAAAATGGCGGCCGTCAGCATTGATACACTGTTGTAGACGATCTCTGAAGTTTTCATATGGTTTTCGGCACATTTCGACTGGTATGGCCTCGACTTCCACGGTGATTTTCTGTTTAATTTCTTCTATAGTATGTGAGCGATGTTTGAAAACCTTAAGGTAGCTCCAGAGGAAAAAATCACACATGCTTAAATCTGGTGACCGTGCTGGCCAGCAAGAAGAAGAATTCTCCTCAAAGAACGGTCTGAGATTCCCAAAGCTACAGCGTGTTACCGGGCTGAGCGTCTTGGTGACTGCTCAATTGACTCACTAACCAAACTGCACATTTCCAGGGGTTCTTACCATTTTGGATGCTCCGTGTCCAAGTCTACTTAGGGTACTTCCAGTTTCTTCCGAATGCCGTATCCACAATTTCATAGTGTTAGCAGAAGGAACAGATTCAGCACGTGGAATGCCGGAGTGTATACGAAAAGCCCTTTGTGTAGCGATCACAGAACGATTATTTTCGTAATACTCACACACGACGAAACCACGATGTACACCTGTCCAGACCACGATTACGAATAAAAACGGCATTACCGTACAATTCAAAATATTCCACTTATTAAGGCGTGCTCTTATCTTATCACAGGCTTATGACCTCATTAAACTCGTCAGTCGGCTCTGCCGCACCCTGTATAAAAGGATTATTCACCGTGTAGCATTCACCGTATGTTTAATCAGGTATGTTTTAATCCTTAGGAACTTGGCGATTTTCAAACCTTTTGCGTTTCTCGATTTAGGCAAAATCCCTGTCGCATGGCGAATATGAATGGCAAAAGATCGAAAACGCACGGCAAGAATTATCTCGTCATACTTGCCTTGTAATCGTCAAATAAATCCGAAGAAATTTGTATTTTGTCCGATGCAGTCGGATGGACCACGCGGTGGTAATTTTTCTTTTAATCAAACGTCTAAAATGCATACAATTTTGTATTCATATCGTTTGACATCATAAACGTCCGTGTATAAAGCGCCGAGAGTTTGCGATTAAAAAAAAAAACCGTTCTGAGCGGAGCTCGGCAAACTGGCATTAGTGGTAGGTGATGTTTGTCTTATAGCCACGGTAACCGCAAACAAGACACAATGTATGTGATTAACTCGTTGTCGGCGTTGTAAATCGTTAGGTAAACCGTCGAGAACCCGGGAAATTATACGATAATTTTATTCGTACACAATCGTATAAAAAAAAAAAAAAAAAAAAAAAATGTTTGAAGTTTGAGAGTTAAGATGGGCCCGCTGCCGGTGCCGGGGCCCAACATGCATCCTTAAATCGGGCCTGACGGTAATAACAATAGGTTTTTTTTTTTTTTTTTTTCAATATTTACATATCTATACAATTCTTTGTACAATAATTAGATTTGATAAAAAAAAAAAACAAAAAAGAGAATGACGGTGAATAATAAGGATGGGAAGTTATCCATTGATAACACCCAGCACGTGCGTTGGTTATCGACTAATGACTATTAATGTAAAAGATCCCTACACCATTTTCTTTTCAAGTATTCGTCGAGGGTTATCGGGTAGTGTTTTAGATGATAATTTTTTTGATTGGTGGATTAGTGTGCGATTGGAGTTTGTTATGAAATCCGGTGTAGTATGTTTTGGAGATTCGATTTAGGGTTTGGGTTTTTGAGTCTTTACGGAGGTTGGCGTTTTGTTAACTGCCGAGGAGCCGAGGAAACTAGCCGGAGACCGACGGACCGGAAGGCCCGTATCGATCTGGTGTTGGAGGGTTTTGCGGCTCCCCAAAGCTGGATGCCGTATGTCCATAGCGGTCCAACAATAGGTACGCCGGGCAAAGTTAAATAACATTTAACCCGGTCGCTCGACTAAAATCATATTCCATTATATAATGTTCGCCTAGTTGGGTAATTATTTAAGACGGCATTTATATATATATATATATATAATATAATTTAAGACATCTGTTTCTGCGCTCTGGCTGCGGGTTCCGGCGGGAGGGCGAGGGCATAATTTGGGCATTGTTCGAATAAGATTCTCCTTTATTGTGCGGGCGAACCGCGAAAACGGGAACATTACCGGCCGAACCTTCACGAGACCCGTCGTCTTAAACAACAGCCGGAACAGTGCGGTACTTATTAACATTACCAGGAAGACTTTCGTTCCGGCCAGGGGCACCGCCCCTAACAACGGGGGCAGTGGGGGATAACCCGCCGCCGCCGCCGCCACCACCGAAGAAATATACACGGCTTTAAGTAATCCCCATGTAATATTTATTTTTTACGTTTTAAATCGTACCGAAACTCGAAACCAATCGAATACGGGAGAACCGTTGACATTCGTAAACGATACGGACGAATGGTCTAAGGCCCCTGTGCAAACGGGTCCTAAACATTTTCCAGAAAATCGAAAATTGTTTTTTTTTATTCTTTAATAGACCGTTGTCGTGTTGAGAATTTTCCACTAATCTATTGCCCGACACTCGCATTTTAGAGGAAGGGCTACGACCGTTTTCACGTTATTTGATTACCGTAAAGTAGCTACACGCCTGACAATAATGTTGACTACTTGCACTAGTCCCATTTCAAAAATGGAAATATCTTTGAATTCACATAGTAGTTCAATTTGCATCGGTACGGGACGTTTTTTCAATTTTTTTTTTTTATGAAATTATTTACGAAAATAAAACGTTTTACATTTTTTTTTTTTTTTTTTTTTTTTCATAGATTTGTCAATTTTTAATGGTCAATGATTAAATATCAAAAATATGGTCCGGCCGAGTAAACTTAGTATCTATAAACTCATACATCTTTACAATTTTAAAATCCAACCACCCACAGTAAGTACTTAAATTTTTGTCAAGCGTCATTAGGCCTTTTTGATGGAAATTCTATGGGATAGGCAGGGGCCTTAAGCCAAAAATATGATTATAATAATTTTTTTTGTGAAAGACTGACAAATATAATTGAAAGAAAAATTTAAAAGTTGTTACTGTTATATTAGTATTTTATTTAAAACAAGGTGAATTCCAAAATACTAGCGCCATCTATGTGTTAGGCCCGAGATTTGGCACCCCGTTTGTTATAATTATTATTATTATTATTATTATTGGTACAGCATAAAAATAAATGTTATACCGTGGCGATAAACTAATATATATATATATAAAAAAAAAAAAAAACCCGACGCGGAAGGTAACGGTACTCGTACACGATTTAATCTCACTCACGGTGGCATTGTTCTTGGACCGCGCTCCAACTCCCTTAAGACATTCCACCGTCGTACGCCGTCCCAGGAACACGCGAGGACACACAAAGGTTCGAAGATCCGCATCGCGACCAGATGGGCGCGTCGGATCCGAACCACGGAAGCGCCGGAGGAGAGTGGGCGCGCGTTAACTCGTACGCTCATTCCCCCTCGAAGCGCTGGTGCGGTGGGTTACGAGACCGCACGGTTCCACGACGTACCGCCTCACTCAGCTGTTCACGGGACACGGACGCTTCAATTCGGTCCTTCACCGGATCGGGCGAGCTCCGTCCCCGGGTGTTCTCACTGCGGGTTTCCCAGTGAGGAGAACGAGGTGGAGGTGACGACGCTCTCCATACCCTGATGCGCTGCGAGGCGTTCGACGGGGAAAGAGAGCGCCTGGTCCGGAGGATCGGTCCGTTCGAACCGGGCGACTTGGTGTCGCTCATGTTGGAGTCCCCAGACCAATGGGAGGCGGTGGTCGACTTCGCCGAGGCCGTCATCGCGGACATGCGAGTCGGCAGAACAGCAGCGTCAATCCCTCGACGTCGCCGGCCAGTAGGAAGCACCCCCCCCTGCTTATGTGAGGGCAGCAAGTGGGCTTCGGCCCGGCTACTGCCCATCCCCACCGGATAGGGCACGAATTTTTGTAATTTTGATATGTGAGCCCGACCCATCCCGTTTATTACTAATAAATTGTTTTAGTCGTCATCGACCACTGTGGGGTGGTCCACTTTCCATATTCATAGTGGACATTTCACAGCGCGTCCGGCAGAACATTATCTGCGCCACAGCGTGTTTATTTTTTAGTTTTTTAAAACATAAATACAATAAGTTATAATTTCATTTGAAAACTCTCGGTTATTTTTGATGTTTTAATTTACTTGTAAAAAATTATCACGCCATGCTGTCAAATAAAACGACACGCTACGGCACGGTTCTTCTAAATGTGTTGTGAAATTTTCGATAACTCCACTACAAATACCGAAAGTGTTAAGTTGTTCCAAGCAAAAACAGTTTTCACAATCGAATTCCGGGGGGTAGATGTTTTCGCGTCCTCTTAAATTTACTGTATTTTAAATGCAATAACAAATAGTTTAATTGACAAAAACATTTCATATTTATTTTACAGATAAGAAATGGATTTAAAATAATATAAAACACAAAACATAATTTTCACCACCCTATAATACACTTTGGGAATTTCAAAAATCATCATCATCAGGAAGTACCTAATAGAACAGTAAAGGCTCATTTGCCCGGTATTATTTGTTCGCATTACTCCCGCATCGCACGCGTAATGTGTTAAAAAAAAAAAATTAAAAATGAAGTATAACAGAGTTCTATATTTGTTTATATTTAACAATTTCACACATAAAAACAATACATCAGTTTCCCTTAAGTTGTGAATTTTTTAAATTCGAAAAGTTTTTACATTGTACATATGACATTTTTTTGGAGCGTTTTTGAACAGTTAGGAGGAATCTTTAAAATAAAGCAGCACTGCATTATACACTATACGTATAATTTCGTTATTAAAATTTAAAAAAAAAAAACAATTCTATAACAACAAAACAAACTTAAATCACTCAATATTTTAGGCAAATGTGTTACAATGGTAGATAAATATTTAATAACATCTAAATAGATAGGTACAAAAATTAGGTCAAATATCCAAAAATTCCAAACTGCCTTAATACAAACTTTACAAGTCATATTCCTCCAATATAAACACACTATTTAAAACTAGTTAATAAAAATAATTGACTGGTATTTTATACAAAATTAGGTTTTTTTATACATTATTATAATTCACTATCCCATATATCATTTTTTTGTTGATTGTCACGAATCTTTTTGTCTAAAAAATATAAACGTACAGACATAAAAATTAATTAATATTTAATATTCACAATAAATAATTCATTGATTTTATTTACCTTTAGCATTTGCTAAAATTGTACGCTCTGCAGTTAAAAGATTTGGTGATACGTCCACCTTTAATCCTAAAGCACTGCTCACTAGACGCCTAGCCATTGCAGTACAAGTCTTAGGCCTGGTCGCTGGTGGAGGAGCAACTGTCTCAGCTTTAAGTTTGGATTCTCTAATAGCGTTTTTAAGAGGTCTTGTCTTCACAAGTGCTAATGGTGTGTTCAGAGCTCTGTCAGCTAGTTATTTAAATACAGATACACCATTTGTATTAAACATGATAAAATATAAACTTAAAAGTACACTATTAAAATATTAACCTAAATTGGGATTCTCAAACACTGCTAATGCATGTGTGTCGTTTACCCAAATGATGTCTAAATGATTTTTACGGAATGATGCAAATTGATTCATTAGATCAATTGTTTTAAGATCGGAGGCAAAACCATACAACTCAATTACACAATCTCCATCACCAGAGCGTTCCTCGATTGTTTGATGATTACGATAATCTTCTTTTGTACATTGCACTTGAACTTTGCCCATTGTAGAAGCCAACTAAAACGATAGAAAACATATGGGTTAAAAAATATAAACATTATAATAAACTGCATAGTAATTAAATACATCTATAAGTTAACACAATTTATAGTGAAAACATAAAATTGTTACTCAACTATTGGTTTATGATAGGTTAGGTTAGGTTTCTTTATTTATTTATTAAACAATGTATGGTAATGGACAAAAAATGAACAATTTCAGTGATACTCGTTTTACAAATTAAATATAAAGTTACAAAAGTATGAACAGATATTTATTAGAGGTTATAGTACGCAGATTGTAATAAAGTTATAGATTTTTTTATTACAATTCTTGAGATCTAATCATAAATTATAAACTTAATTATTTAATTAGTACCTATCGTAAAATCATCTAACTATTTGTGAAGCGAAAATAGTTTATAACTATATTATTATATTATTTGTAATTATCAAAATTAACAATTAACCAAAATATATGTTTAGTTTATCAAAAGTATACTCTAGACAAATCTTACTTTAAAATTGAGATATTAAAAAATCAGACAGCACTACTTAAATATTGTGTGGAACATAAAATTGCTTAACTAAACGCAAGAAAAACAAAAATTATTGCTATATCACAACATTCTTTTTAAATACCTAATAAAATCCAAAATATTAAGACATACTTCCTTCATAAGTATTGGATGAATATAATCATCATCTTTATCATACAAATCTTCCCAGCTACATTCTTCTATATCTAAAACTTTTTTCTTCTTGTCTTTCTTGTCTTTTTGTAGATTTTCTTCGCCGTTATTTAAACACTTATTTACAAAATCTGAATTTTCCTGTACAGTTATATCTTCATTTACATTATTGATATTTTTTTCTTCTATTTCCATTGATTGACAACTACTGAAACTATCATCAAAACTAGAATTTGGGCAGATGGGTTCATATTCTGTTTCTGTTTTTAAATCAGATATATTGGTATCATCAAACTCATTTCCTAAATTTAATTCATGATTTTGTTTTTCAGATTTCTCTATAAGGTTTTCTTCAATATTTGTTTCAATATTGTCAATCACATTTGACGTCAATGATTGGCTGATTGTCCAAGATTTTCTTACATCAGGTGTAATTTTATTGTCAACGCACGATATTTGAGGGTCTGGTAATTTATCAAGCTCAGAATTTTGAGTACAAGTATCATTGAGATTATCAGACAAACACATTGGGAGATCTAAGGATATTGATACATTATCACAATTCTTCAATGACTTTTCTACAATATAAGAATCACTCTCTAACAAGGGACGTTTCGGTTTCACTACTTCATTAGATACAGATGAATTAAGATTGCATTTTTTTGGATTTATACAGTTTGAAAGATCATTAGAAGACGATGATACTGAATTTTGAGATGAAATATTGTCATATGAATTTTGACTTTCATTATTTGCACAACAATCAACTAACATTTCTATTGATGTGTCTACGGGTAAAAGTAAATCTAATGATGGTAATGTACTATTTATTTCATTATTATTTAAGTTTGATTGTGAAAAAGAACTTTTTCTTTCTGTTGAGCACAGCGTGTTTCTAGATGGATCTTGAATTTTAGAATTAATATTGCATTCAGTTGATGAAGTTGAATTTGAACTATTAACAGTACTGCTGATATTAGGAGCAGTACTGGAAATATTAAGAGCAGTATTGTTAGCTAATCCCCTCATTGCTCTAGGTACATAAATAGGTATATCCGGTCTTTTAGATCTTTTATTCTGATTAGGTCTGAAAAAATAATTATTATAACGATTTAGTATCTAAGCCAAAGTATAACACATTAATAAATATAATATTACCTTAAACTTTTATCAACATTTTTTTTAGGCATGAGTGATTTAAATAACTGTTCTTGTGCTTTCCTTTCAACAGGTGTTCTATATGTCTGAATCATATCATTTTTTTCATTTTGAATCTCATTTGACTCTTCTGATTCTGTTTCACGAAGCCTATACAACAAAATTATATTTTTTAACAAAACAAACTATTCAAATTTGTTTAACACTATATCTAAATATATATTTATTTTAATATGTTAAAAAAAAAAACAAACATTTTGACTTCCAATCACATTAAATGTGAAATATCACACACACTGCTCTGGTAGGCCACTGTTGCAGGTAGAAAATTAAGAAGGTAGGATAATAGGGTAATTTAATTTAACTACTGTATGTAACGATAAATCTCTTTTTAAAATAAATATTTTTGATCATTTTTAGGGAAGAAAATAATTTAATTTACACAAAATCTAAATATAGTATAGAAAATGTTAGTGATTTTTTTCAAAACTTGAACTTCAAACAGTTTAAAAAAAAAAACAACTGTGACTAAGGATTTTCGTTATTTTTATATTACCATAAGAACAACTTATGAGGAACCTGGTATCAAAATGTGGCCTCTTAATGTGAATCTTTGTTTTAAGTTCATTAGAGCCACAGTTTGAACACATTTTTGCTATATTGCCTGTTAGAAAGACAGAGACGGCAAATGTTAACATCCTCTTAAGTGTTGCATAATAATTAATAATATACTGAAATAGAATAAAAAATGTAAAATATTTAATATGGTACGCACAGCCCCAAATTAAGGATTTATTAAATCTAAAAGCAATAATAATGCATACTTAATGTTTGTAACTACATTTATGATAGCATTATCAAAATAATATTAAAATAGTTGTTATTGTTTAAAAATATTTGTGTAAATCAAATAGATCACTAGGTATGGCAATACATTAAAAAGTATAAATGACAAAAATGTGTTCAAAAAATAACTCATAAATTGTTCATAACTTACATTGGTTTGAGTGATGAATGATAAACGACAATACGTCTTCCGTGGCTACTGCCGATAGATATGGTATTTAATTCATCGAAAAAATTCTGCACCAAGGTGTGTATCAGGAAACGATTGCGTGCACAAAACGGCGGGAAAATGAGAACGATTTGCCTAAAATAGCGAATAACAAAGGCAAAATAGTACAAACGCAGCAATTTCTTAATAAAATAAAACGTTACCTACTTTTTGATTTCCGAACCGAAATTGTCGACGAAACGTCTAACATCTGTCAAGGCTGTCTCTAAAAACGAACATTCGTCGGCTCGCAGGTGTAAAAAATCCAACGATTCCATAAATCTATTAGCTGCAAAACAAACAGTATTCGTTAAACATCTTTAACCTAAACCAACGTTTGAAACAACCACAGCATTAGACAATTTTTAATGCGGTCCTAAACCGTGATTTAGCGTAGCATAGAAATTGAATAATGATAGTCTAGAAGAAACAAACAAAACAAAAACACACGAATCGAACAAGGACTAAGGAGTTACCCATATTGAACGAAATTATGATTTGTCTATTTCCATAGAGGAGGCGCTATTATCAGACGTATGGCCGAACACTTACTACGACCCCTCCCATAGGTCGGAGCGCGTTGACCCGTCGGTGAAGGTGAACCGTTAGAACCGTACAGCGGCCTCTGTCCGTCGCGCGCGTAACACAGCGACACAAACGCGTTCCGTATTTCGCGACTGCCCTCACCGCCACCGTACCGTATTCAAACGGATGGGTTCGAGGCAAAAACGGGACCGTCGTCCCGTCTGAAGACGCGTTTGCCGGCACTGCCCCCGGCGGGACCGATCTTGTTATGGTTCGTTAATATTTTCATTTTCGATCGCGGAAACGCGCGTTTCTGTCACTTTGAATAACCGCAGACGCGCAAACCATTGCGAAAAACGATTTAAAACGGGTTTTATTCGCTCGTACGGCAATAAAACGTAATAATTAATAACTGAGAAATGAGAACTAGAAAAAAAAAAAACTTAATATCAATCTAAAAACGCAAACGAGAACACTACTAAACTATCCTTACTGACTTGCTCGGCAGTTGGCGAATAGCAATAATCACGTCCCTTGCTAAAGGAAACAAATCGCCTGGCATTTGTTATTATTCATTTATCAGTATTACAAATTAAAGACCGGAAATTAATAACGGGCTACGTGCCAGCAAAAAAAAATAAACAATTGAGTTAAACTCGAAAAACCGAACTATGTGCCATCGCCAAAAACCTATAAAAAGGGCCACGACCATAATATTGGTGTACAAAAAGCCCAAAATGACCACAGGTTCTATTCACGTCAGCTTTCATGTTTTAATCAATGTGTTCATGTCGGAGACGATAACAATGGGCTCGTGATTTTTGTGGCATTAGGATATGTGTGGACGAGGCAGTAATGAAATCGGTTCATGGCTCTTTAACGCACTCAGTAGTCCTGCTCATAATAATATCACGATTAAATGAAAACTTACCACCATGTGGTCCATCCGACTGCATCGGACAAAATAAAAATAAAATTATGTTATTTCTTTGGATTTATTTGACGATTACAGGGAAGTATGATGAGACAAACCATTCATATTCGTCATGTGACAGGGATTTTGCCCAAATCGAGAAACGCGAAAGGGTTGAAAATTGCCAAGTTCCTAAGGACCTGATAAAACTTACGGTGAATGCTACACCGAATAATCCTTTTACAGTTACTATGGTCAAAACCTGACGACTTTATTGGTTTTAAACAAGCGGCCGATCTATACATCAACACGACAAAACTAAACATTTCCAAAGTTGGATTAAAATTAAAAAAAAAAACGTAGTCGTTAAGACGAGAACAACGTTCAATGAACTTGAAACATGGAACACCTGCGAGGTTCTCAAAAAAGAGATTACAACGCAAAACATTACCGACTCAGTTTTACCAAGTCTATTTGCCGATAAGAAGAGTGACCTGCAACAAGTGCTCCCGTATTTGAAGGAAGAAAATCGAGCTTTCTTCGAAAAATATATTAAATAATTATAATTATAATTATATAATAAATTAATTTGTATGTAATCTTAAACATTAAAATGATTTAATTTATCAAAAAAGCTAGTAACTTGGTTCATTGGTACTTACCTGGTTTGTACCGGTTAAATGTATGGCACATACCATCTTCTACATTTTTCTGAATAAAATATTATCTTTAAAATACAAAGAAATTATAGAAATTCAATATAATTTTGCAACAATTATATAACATAATCTTTAATAAAAAAATTTGGTATAGGTTTTTTTATCAACAATTTTTTGATAAAACAAAAAAAAAAATTGAATAACTCAAAAACAACTTTTTGGCACTTTAGCCCATTAATGATTTCCAGTGTTCAATTGATTGTATCACTTAATTATCAGCAACGGAACACGTTGCGTTACTTTAAGTAAAGCGACACGACTCAACATTTTCAATTTTCTGTTACTGAGTGACTATAGAAATCAAATGTCTAGGTCTTTAATTCAGTTTATAACGTGAATAAATTGGGTAACTTCGCTTAAACTGATCTACATCATCCAATATGTTGTTACATTGTTTTCGTTTGAGGTTTTTAATATTTTCAAACGAGAATAGCAAGTGATGGCTTGTGCCACTGATTTATCAATAATTCAAATAGTTACCAAATAAATTAAAATAAAATTATACCTAAGTCATTTACAGTTGGGTATAACTGATAAATATAGAAGAAATGCTTGTGGTTCATGGATACAAACAGACTGTGACCGACCAAATTCAATTGTATTTGCGGCTTGGCATCTTAACGTTATAATAATATTACGGTCGTTGTTTTCGTTTCTCAAGACTATTAGATTTTGATTAACTGCAGTTTATAGAATATAAGCATTAATATCTATTTAACAAGTTTTTTTATTTTTATAAATACATGTATATGACCAGTAAAATATGTGTGCCCTACCTCTTATGAACTCCACAAGCCACCATTCACGAATAGTATCACAACTCACAAATATTTTTAAACTTTGTGTTGTGTCACTATTCTTAAAGTAGTGAGACATATATCTGTAATGATTGCAATCTAAAAACGATTCGAGTTTAGTTCAACATTTATTAATTACAGAAATATAACAAAGCCAAAATGTTATTTTTATTATATAATAATAAGGAATAGTATATATTTAATATTACAAAAAAATCCAGAACATATTCACATTTTATGAGTAAGTAAATGACAAAATTATTTTAAATAACTATAATAATAATTATGTCCAAAATAAAATACTGAAGGCCATTAGAATGCAAAATAATGACACAAATGGACTTTTACGCTCACCAATTCTTGCTAATTTCCAAAATGTACCTAAAGGCCTAAAAAAAAAAAAGAAAAATTTTAATAACATTATATTATACTTTTTCAGATTATTATTATATTAATACATAGAAGATGTACCTAACTTAAAATATTATGAAGATTGTCATTGTAATTACATACTATTATTCATTCAAATATTATTTTAATGATAACTTCTAAAGATAATATTTCTACGATGTTGATGTACATAAATCTTATTTTGGTTATTTGGTTTATTATTTACAGTTTTTACGCCGGCATGAAAAAATGATTAGATTTTATGTTATACAGTACCGGATAGTTACCTATAAACTATGAAACCAAATTTTCACCATAAAAAAGAGAACCCGCATTGTGCAAAGTTGGTTTTATTTGTTCAATATCACAAATGTTTAAAAGTTATTACTGTTCTAAAGTCTGATAATTTAAGTTTTTCAAACTTTTTTGTACCTAGTTGTGATCTCAGAAAAAAAAAACAAAAGTTGCACAGTAAAAGTTCTACTATTTTTAAGGTGAAAATATGGTTTCTAGATTAAGACTTTTGATTGACTTTGCTCGCGCATAACAGTTTCTTCGTCAATATTGTTTATTTCATGACTGCATAGTAAATATATATAGCAATGGCATACATTTTCATTTTTAAGAAAATTGACTTTAATTTGACCTATTTTTAGTACCAATTATACATTATAGCATGACCTTTTAATAATAATAGTTTATATTGTTTTTAATAGTAAAAAATACTAAAGCAGATTATGAAATTGCGCACACCCCCTTAGGATACGGACCGAAGCCGCTACTGAAGTAAAAAGAAAAAGATAACTACATTTTTGATAATGTCTAAACATATTGAGTACTGAGGAGTATATTATTACTTAAAATATAATACAATAAAATAGTCTAGGTACTAAATGTATCAGATAACTATTGTAATGTAACATATTAATATTATTATGCTATAGGTAAATACAAAAAAAGTCTAATCTTATTGAGATACACATTTTTGTTGCAAAATGTATTACTTTGAACTGTAATGTTCTAATAATTTTCACAATTTTCAAACATTTTTATTATTTACATATGCTTTTAAACGTGAATAGACAAAGTTAAATTAGATGCATAAAATTAAATACCAAATAGTTAATAGGTATTTTACCTTATACTTACCCAACTTTATTTCTGTCGATAATACTTGGCACCAACTGTCGCAGATAAGTACACGTACAAATGGACAACAATAAAATAGTCAAGAGACTTTGTAAATTGAAGATGGCCAACTAAAAAATAAAATTGAAATAAATTAATAATTAAAATAAAACTCATCCAAGAAAAAAAAGCGTAGAACATTTTATTTTACCATGATCACAGCTTAAAATCCAGTAATTTTTCTTCAGGCTTAAAGACGACCGCAATTACAATACAATTATGATTTAAAATGACATTTAAATATATTTCTAATATGTAATATTTATACGTGAATTGTAAATAATAAATTGTAATATTAACTGATAAGACTACACCATAATTGTTTATTGATAAGATAATGAATATACTGTAATCACGAGCACGGATTTTTTATCCCGCTGTAATTTGAAATTGTCTGAAATGATTACAGATCGCCAAAAGAACAATTTGATAATAAAAAATAATACAAATAAAATATTTAACTGGAATCAGTACTGTGACGATAAATTATTTCTCTAATCGAGTTAAAAATTTTATTTTATTTTGATTAAAATTAAATTAGATTATGTTATTTAAAATTGTTTTCCGTTACGAGTCCTATAACATACCGTTCAAAACCGTTTTTTAAACATTTCATATATTTCCATACGACTAATAGTAATAGAAAAACGTATTAAATAATGCTTTATTTTTAACCTACCGCTAGGTATTCTATTTGTATACATTTCAAATAAAATTACAAATTTGTTTTTAGTTGATATACGTACAATTTTCGTTTTAAAAACCAATTTATGAATTCATAACCATATATAAATGGGGCCTATAATAGGGCTCACGGCTGTCAAATTAAACTTTTGCACCGGAAAAACTTATTAAACACCGACAATAAATATATTTATAAAATAATCGTATGTACATACGATCTAAATTCTACTACATATACAAAAAAAAAAAATGTAAATTTTCTCAAACATTTTTCGGTCTTTCGGAGCACCTTTTAAGGTGCAACAATTTAAAGAAATAAAAAGGTTGGGCATTTATTTGTACAGCCGTTCTACGTGCTATCTCAGCTATGCCGAAATTAATTATTTAAAGTCGAGATTTTCACTTCGCCCTAGTGTGTAAAGCCTTAAAATTCGAACACGAGCCGTTTCGTTGTCGCGTAACACTGTCGTATTGTGCACTGAAAAAACAAACCACTGGTCATATTGACAATATTGTCCGTATGAAACTTTAACAGTATTTAAATTTGTCATCATGATAGTATCATGTTATTCAAACAAAAATGTATTTGTTAAATACATATTACGCTGAACTATATTATAATATTATAGTTCAAATGAATTTATAATTTGTTTTTTTTTTTTTTTCCCCCATTGATCTTAGTTATATCGGCTACAAGGCCATTAGTTCTAATATACATACGCTATACATTATACTTTATGCATATATTAAGTCGTATAATTCGATTCCCTTTAAGTAGTTGATGATGTTGATATTCGTTTGGAGGTCGGATCGTAAAGGCTTCGCCTAGTACATGTGGTGTTTGTTTCTTGCGTCTTGGAAATTTAGGCATACGGTTAATATACCTAAATTAACTGTGTATTCCACGGGCGGTTTATAATGGTTTCGGCTTTCCTCTTTGTCCACACGAGGATATATTGTCTTTTATTCTATTTGAGTTTGGTGTCTAGACTTTTCCGGTGTTTAAGCCACTCGGCGTTCGAGGACCATTTGAACGTATTTCTTGGTGTCCGCGTGTGTAGTTTCGAGTTCGGGATGGGGTGTTGGTCGGCTAATTCATTGCAGCAAATTTATAATTATTTTATCATGACAAGTGTATATATATATATTATCAATGCAACGAATGCGTACAATCGACAATTTACTATTAAAACGACAATATCAATGTTATTGACCTTAATATATTACTTTGTGTTACGAAATGCATAGCTAATTCTAACAGCGGGGTTACACAACTTATATTATCAAATCAATAATAGTAGTCAATGCTTAAAAGTTAATACCACATATATCTGAACGTATTATTTTATTTTTGGTTATCGTAATGGAAATTCGTCCACACGTTGGTTTTACAAAAATCTTGTCGGCTGTACAGTTACAAGATAATTGTCAAACACGTGTTTTTTTTTTTTTTTTACTATTATAATTTATCACTTTTGATCAAAGTGATCAGTGATTGGTTTTTTTTTTTTTTTTTACTGTGGTCACGTAAGCTATCTACAATAAATGTTAAAAATAATAGACTCAAAAACACTTTTTCTCGAAATTTGTAGATAAGTAGAACTATAATAGAAACCACCATCCACATTGATATATGGAAAGCATACTCGAATTTAAGGTCCACCTGGATTTACCCATAAAACTGTGAAAATCGTATAGACCCACTAAAGCCTGAATTAGGCTTCACCTGAAGCCCATTGAATATTGTGTTACAACACAGAACACTAAATTGTGGTGTACGAGTAAATGTAGTTTCGCATTTGCTTGAAAAAATGGTGGAGGCATCGATGCATCCATCCCAAAGGATTACATTTTTGAAGAGTTCATTAATGACACGAGTGTAATCTTTTGTAAGTAATACCATAGATCAAATATACTAGTATATTTATCCAGTAATAAAAACGTGTAACATTATTTCCAAAAATATTAAATTAAATTATAATTTCGGAAAACGTGACTTTTTAAACGAGCGTTTAACATTTTTTGAAAAACGTGTACACAGACGAAACCGGATAAAATGTTCGTGTTATTTCGGATTATTCGACGATTGTAATAATATTGGGATATAAGAATTTCGCTATCGAATAAAAATTATATTGTTACTATTTTGTAGTAGGTCCAATTAATGTGCCCCGCAACCGTTGGGTTTACTGTCCTAGAAATTACCGGAGCTACGAATGCCCGCCGATCCCGTGCCTCGGCCAAGTATCTTAGGCGTAGTTTTTTTTTTTTATTATATTTTCAAAACGTTATATCGCTACAAAGGGAAATTCACGTGTTCACACATTATCCCCTCCAAAAAACATAAAAATATTTTTATAATAATTGCGCCATAATATTCCGGGCGACCAAACGCTACACGACACGGCCACACCCGCATCGGCGGTTATTTATTATTATTAGCGTGTAGTATTACCCCGGCCACGTGTAAAGGATGATGCATTTTTCTGACAAACCTACGTATGCACACGTATAATTCAACTTTCCATTTATAAATGTTTTAAAACCGGTAAAAAATATTGTAAAACATTTTTTTTTTTTTTTTCGAACGCCCGCACATTCGTTTTAGGCGTAAACACTGAATGCGTTTTTCAACGCTGGTAACTCGGCCGCCCGATAGATACCCGCCGCGCACTCGGAGAAAATCCCGATATATAAAAATTTACATAATATTATTACACTGCAGTTATATAATTTTTTTTTTTTTTTGTAGAAATTGTCATTCTAACCGTACGCGCGTTTTAACGGATATTTCGGTATACAACACATAAAAGATTTATAAACGATATAATATTTGTGTGTACACTCCCGTAACCTAACCGCCGTTCCCGTGGGTTTACAATATAACAGTTGTGGCCGGCGCTGTTAGTTATAATAAAAAAAAAAAAAAAAAAAAAAAAAATAATAATAATAATAATAATAAAAATACGATAAAACGGCTCTTACCGCGCCACGAATGTGTGTGTCCTCCCACCTAATGAATTAATAATAGTCGAATCGGTTTTACATGTCGGACGTTCGTTCGTACATTAAAAGAAACAATTACAACACATTGTGTTTACGGTGTTCCGATAACGAGATTTCCGCAATTGGACGACGTATTTATATAAAGCGAGGTGTATCCGCGATACCATCCGGGCAGGTAGTGAGCGGTTTTATGCGCGGTTCGTCGACGAATTTTTTCGGGAAAAGCAAAAAAAAAATAAATGGAAGAAAACGATATTGACGCGACAAAAGGTACGATTGCGATTTGAAATAATAAACCGAACGCCGGCCGATCCCTCCCTCCCTCCGCGGCCCGCCACCTGTGAGAATTATCGGAATGAACGAGGAGGAAAAAATGAAAAATATAAAATTTGCGCGAAATTAATTACAATCCGTTTCAGATGGCGCACGGCCGGCACGCGGTCTGCTGGATCGACCGGTACAATTGGACAAGGCGATCGAAATGGTCGGTAAGTGAATTTCCAAATAACCGCCCGGAATAGTGAAAATTAATAATAATAATAAAAAAAAATCCGGTTAATTTACCGGATTGTTTTGTAGGCGTTACCGGGCGTTTTGTGCATGCCGCGTTTGTTATCTCCGGCTCTCTCTTATCGTATTCCAAAAAACATTACCGACTATAAAATAATAATACCAGTAGACGCGCAATAATATTCGGTCTGCGATCGTTTTTGCCGGGCCGTAACGACATTCGATTTGTCTCCGTTTCGTTTCTTTTTTTTTTCTCTTACGGGTTAACGCGTTTAATAAATTCGGGTTCGTTTATTAATTACGCCGCCCAAGACGAATAAAATCGATAATAATATTACGTTTGTACCGGGCGCCGATATGCGTATAATTATCGCCATCCGATATCACAGCTCGGACGAGGTCCGCGTATTAAATACCGCTGACATATCGTTAAAAAAAAAAAAATAAATAAATAAATTACGTTTACGCGATAAACGGCACAATAATTACCGTTTACTATTACTTTATCGGCCTTATTATAGGTAAAGAGTTCGTAACGAAAAAAAAAAAATATTATATCGTGTTTTGTACGCCCGGTAATCCGTGTGTCAATGTCGAACGTGTATAAGCAGCAAGCCGGCGGGTACGTCGTATTGCGGTACGGTATGGATGGGATGTATAAAAAAATGAAATTAATAAAATTAAAAAAAAAAAAAAAAAAAAAAAACCGCTTACCTACCGTTCGTATAGTAATCGCGTTTAATTTGTTATTGTCGAATACGAATAACGCAACAATGTTTTAATTGCGCGTACGTATGTTCTCGTCTCGTCGTATATACGTCCTCTAACAATCATCCCGACGCGACCGACGGAATATCGCGTTTCGCGTACGGCGTTTCCGATATAAAAAATTCGGTTTAATAAATAACAATATTTCTAATGATCGGCGTTTTAACGAACTTGTACAACGTTCGATAAAACGATTTCCTTCTGTGCATTTCAAAAAAAAAAAAAGACACGCCTGCGGTATATAATTGATTTACCGTTCGAATTTAAAACCGTCACCAATGCAATTCGAATAAGTTTCGTAATGGATAATCGGATATTCTATGACTAACTCGATTCCACCGAGGCGGAAATATATAAATATTTTTTATATATATATATATATATATAAATACGGGACCGAGAACATTTTTAATTTAAAACGACAATTTATTAACGGCAGTCAATTCGATCGTGCCACGGTAACCGGTTTATCATATTACGGTTATCACGGTCAACGATAATATCCGATAACAAAAACCGAACGTCCAGATAAGAAACATTACGTTATTATTTTCAAAGGGAATCTCGATATTTTTAACTAATCATTTTTTACGTTTTTGTTCTTAATTACAATCATTACAATACGAATTTTAGTGAGTCGCCAATGTTTTAATTTAATATTAAAATATTGTTATGTCTTGCTAGTTTCATCGATTTGTGTTTCGTTCTCAATGTTTATATATCCGTAGATACGATAATTTTCATTAACAAATTTCTTAATAGCATCCATAGGCGTCGTGAGCACGGGAGAGTTAGCTGCCTACCCCGGGACATTTCCCGCCAAAGTATATATATTTTTTAATATTTTAATTATCATGTTTGAGAAAAAAAATTAAAATATAGACGCGGGCACTAAATTACACTTATTCCCAATATAATTAATGCAGCGGTTCCCAATTTTTTTAGTTGTGCGTACCACCAATTTTGTAAAAAAAATCTTTGAGGCTCACCTATATATGTAAGCACATATATATATATATACGGCAGTTATTAGAAATAAAATAATAAGAAATAAATAATAAACACTATTGCAATCTATTAATAATTAAACAAACTACATGAGATAAAATTACATCCAAACGTTTGATAGCGTTAATTGTATACTAATTGGACACTGTAGATTGTAGAGTGTAGATAATATTGATAAATATTATAACCAGATATATTATTAAGCATATAATAAAAATATGCAATAATATTATTTTAAATATATAATATATATAATATTTAATATTATATGGCCCGTGGGTTAGAACCGCTGTATTAATGAATAACATAATTAATTTTAAAATAAAAATATTTGGGTATAAAATTCAAATACTTAAGCACCTTACTAAGATATTAAAAAATCATATAAAAACATGTTTGTATTAATTAAAGTTAATAAAACACACATTTTGTTCACCATTAGGAATTGGAAAATTTCATTACTACTTGTTATTCATTTGTGGATCACTTTATACTGCAATTGCTTTTAGTGTGACATCAGTATCTTTTATTATACCTTCAGCTCAATGTGATTTTCAAATGAATTCTGCCCGTAAAGGCCTATTGAATGGAACTATGATGTTTGGTAAATTATTAATTTACAACTAAATGTATATTTAACGTAACTTTTCAATTTTTTTTTATTTTTAGGAATGTTAATTGGATCTTTTATTTGGGGTTATGTGGCAGATTCCAAAGGACGGAGATTTACATTGATTGTCAGTATGTTAATGGATGGTTTCTTCAACCTATTATCAAGTGTGTCTCAGGTTTATCCAGTGTTTTTAGTCTGTCGACTTATAAGTGGATTTGGGTAAAACAATTAACGAAAACTTATAAACACTTTCAAATGAAAAAAAACTGTTTGTCATTTACAGTGTATCCAGTACATCAATACTCTTCTCGTACCTCGTAGAGTTCCTTAATCTTAAATACCGCAAAAAATTTCTGACTTGGATGGAAATGTTCTGGACAAGTGGCATAATATTACTTCCGTGTAAGCATTATAGAAATGTATTTATTTTATTATAATATTTAAGGAAGTCTATATATTACCTACCTACTAGATAGGTTTTGATTTGAACAGCTTTTCCAAAAAAATATTAATATCCATAGGCATTTAAAATAATCTGTTATAGGATTGAAGAAAAAATTTATTTATTTATTTCAGGTATTGCATGGATAATTATTCCACATATGTTTGAAATTAAACATGAATATTTTTTATTTAAATCATGGAATCTGTTTATAATTATGTGCTCACTACCCAGCATAATACTGGCATGTTTGTTAATGAAGTTACCCGAAAGTCCAAAGTTTTTACTTTCTCAGGGTAAATATGATGAGACTCTCGATTGCCTAAAATTTGTGTATAGATGGAATTACAAAACAGATACTGGATTCCCTGTAAGTTTTCCATGATAAAAACTATTTTACAGAATTTTATTAAAATATGTTTTCATATTATTGAATCCTTTGTTTTTCAGGTAACTTCTGTAATTCTACCAGAGTTTATTGACAAACAAGATAATAATTTTTTTAGTGGGCTTTATAAAAGTACGATTGAGCTGTTTACATCAAAATTCAAAGCTATTGCTATAATTACTTGCACCATACATTTTTGTGCTACTACCAGGTAACAGTTGGACAAATGATTATAGGTAACTATAAATTACATCTTCTAAATATTATTATTTTTTTTTTTATTATATATATATACAAATATATATTTATAGTTACTACATGCTAATACTGTGGTTCCCAGAATTGATGAATCGATTTCGGTCATACGAAACTTTATACCCAGAAAACCATAATAGGACAACTATGTGTGAAATTGTATCTATGTTTAAAATTGAACCTGAAGTAACAGATACTAAGTGCAATGATCATATTGATGAGTCTGTGTACATGAACATCATCATTATCGGTATCGCTTGCATACCAACAAGTCTCATTGTGCCATTGTTTGTTAATAAACTTGGACTCAGGTTTTTTATAGGTTCTTAACTTTATTATACAGTTTATTTATATGTACATTGAATACAAATATTTTATTAGTGTTATTAAGAATTGATTAATACAGTAGACTCTCGGTAATCTAGCAGATATCAGACCAGAGGACTGCCGGATTAACAAAAACGCTGGATTGATGGAGATTCACATAAAAATGCATTTCTTCTTGCAAAAACCATAAATACAAGGCATCTTCAACTTTGGGAAACTCACTAGTATTTAATGTAGTATTATAGTACTTTCCAAACTTTTATTGTTTTTGAAAAAAAAGATTTTATCTTTTCGTTTTTTTTTCTTATATCATGTATTGTAGCACGGCCTATTTCAAATTTGTTAATAAGCTTCACTAAATTGTCACCTTTTTTTTATTTTATTTAAAATTTCAAGTTTCTCAACTAAAGTTAAAGTAGTATGTTTTCGCTTTTTTGGTTGCAACATTTTAATTTAATACGTAATACAACACAATAAACACGCACAACACGTCAACGTTAACTGAATAAAAATAAAATATCTAATAGGTTCATTCGGACTTAATCATTTATTTTAATCGTTTACAATAATAATTTTATAAATATAATGAAAAAAAAAAATTTATATATATCCGGATTACTGGAAGTACCAGACTATCGAACAGCCGGATTACCGATAGTCTACTGCCGGGGTTGGCAATTAGTTTCCACAAGGGGCCCGGATGATTTGCAAAATAAAATTTCCAAAGTCCACAAAAGCAAAATAAAAAAAACAACTAAACTGATTAACATCAGTTAATAGATTTATTTATTTTTTTTATTAAAAACGCAATCTAAAGTAAATAATTTAATAGAATAGAATATAAAAATATACTGTGAGTTTAATGAGAGCAATGCTATTGTTTGTCTCAAGCTAATTTTTTTAAATTTAGTACTCTCGGAAAACAACTAATGCGCAGATTGTTTTCAAGACGAGGAAATCAGTTGATCTTGAACAAAATTTTTCTTTGAACCTGTCATTTTGGGGAATGGAGTTTCACATTTTATGTATGTGGAGACAAACCTAGTATAGCTAATATTTATTAAAAGTTTTATACTGTTCATACTATCCGAAACTTGCTTAGTCCAAAAATTCAGTTTTGTAATGTCTAAATAAAATAATTTTAGTGGTCCAAATCCGGGCCGCAGGCCATCTATAGCCAACCTCAGGTTTACTGTATATATTTAGTTTATTAGTCAACATATTATTATAGTGATACAATATCATTTTATCATTTTAAATTCTGACCATTTTGTTTAATTATGTAATTTTATTAGCATATCGTGAGGCTGTTGAAAAAATGAAAATTGCATAATAAATTAAAATATTATAACCTATAATATAAGCCATTAATAAACAAAATCTTTAATTCCCCAATATATTAATTAAAACTTTTTTTAAATAATCACTTGAACAGTAATTGTAAATACCTCTAACAAATTTGTAATTATGTTTTGTTTAGTAGTAAGTTTTTTGGGATCTGGTATATCAGCAGCATGGCTATACTTCATTACTTCTTCAATAGAAAATCTTGTATTATCTTCTATATTTGAAGCGTTTTCCAGTATTGGCATTAGTCTGTTGTATTGTATTACTGTAGAGTTATTCCCAACAGAATATAGGTAAACTTTCAGTTAACCTGGATGTACCTATATATATTTATCAACTCGAATTTTAAATATTTTGTTATTTTCAGGGGTATGGCTGCATCTATTGGTACTATGTTTGGTAAAGTTGGTGCACTTATGGGCAATATCCTAATTGGACTTTTTATTGATGTCCACTGTATAGTTCCCATTATTGTTTCGTGTTCATTTTTGATAAGTGAGTGTTTATTATACAATAACAATACAATATTAATTCACTGTTTTGTTTTAACTTTTAAATATCTACTTCAATATTATTGTTTATTTATTTTTGTAATCTATATTAATTTAAAATTTAGTTTCAGCGTTATTGATATTGGTACTACCAAAAACTCGAAAGACCAACGTGATACTTGATGGAGTACGTTAAATTATATACGTTAACTACTTAAAACAGTTATTGTATTCTTAGTCTTGATAAATTTATTTTGTAAACATTTATACATAAGTTATTAAAATTAAATTTAAAAAAAACATTCTAAACTAGTTATTCTTATATACGTAATTTTGTGAATAATTTTATTTATCAGAGTTCATTTTTTTTATTTATATTTGATATACTTTTGTAATTAAATATATATATATATATATATATGTATACAAGGTGTGACACAAAATTAATGAGACTTTCTCAATAAAAGTATTTTCTTTTTAAAATTTTACAATTTAATGTTTATCACCCTCAAAGTAGTTTCCCTCGGTATCTGCACACTGTTCCATACGTTGTTGCCATTCTTGAAAACAGTACTGTCAATCACTTTAATTCATTCCTTTTTGAAGTTATGCTGCCGTTTTTACATCATCAACCATTTCATAATCGGTTCCTTTTAATGAAATTTTAATTTTTGGGAACAGGTAGAAGACACAAGGGGCAAAGTCTGGTGAGTGGGGGGGAGGGTGTTGAAGTATAGAAATTTGTTTATCAGTTAAAAAATGTTGAATTGAAATTGCATTGTTTTGGTGAAGAACCCAACCATTCTTCCACTCTGGTCGCTTCTTTCTAACACGTTCTCTCAATTTAATCAATACTTCTATTATAATAATGACTATCTGTCCGCTATGAACCTGTGGATTCTGTGGATATCTTCAAAATTTCCGTTTGTTAAAGACGTGATAGGATGATCAGAGTGATTATCGTCTTTTCAACGTTTTCTATTCCATTACAAAACCGTTTATGCCATTCAAAAACCCAAGTTCGTGATATGCATTCTTCACTATAAACTTCATTTAACACTGGAAACGACTTTGCCACAGTTTTCTTTAATTTAGCAAGACATTTAATGTTAACACATTATTGGATTTTTGATTTTCTAACATGTTTCCGGCTATACTGTCAAACTCACACTATTTCAAAGGCAAATAAATATATGAAGAACGAACCAATTTCATTTATACTGATAGTATACTTAGATAAGTGTTTCTTAATGATATTTTAATAATCGCTATGTAGATAACTTTAATAGTTTGGGTTTTGTTGGAAAAGTCTCGGTTAGTTTTGTGTTACACCTCGTATATAAACGTATAGTGTATACATATTCGATCAACATATAAATATATTTTAAAATTTTTGACAGGTAGGCATGTATTAATTATAATTTATTAAATAATCGTGAACATCTCCATGTCGGTAGAATACTATTATAATTAGTATTTAGTATTGTACTTATGCTCTGTTTTAAAATTTAAATTAGATAATTATAATTTATAAATGTTACAAAATAATGTATTCCAAGACGTACGCTTAATGTTTGTAAACCGCCTATTATTATAACGAACATTTTTAATAAAAACAAAAATAACATACCTATTTGGTTTATTTTAATTTTTGAAATCATATTAACCATTTATTAAAAATCATATTGTTTAGTGATTTATTTATGTAATTTATGTATATTTAAAACATTATGGTAATACAGCATTATACATATATTAAACAATTTAACACAAAAATTTATTACAAAACATATATATTGTTTTGTTTTTTTTTATGAGAAGCCGCAAGATTGGATGAGGACTGTTTACACATTACTACTCCCCAGCATTGTTTATTAGTTTATTACTCTACAAAGCAACATACAGTTTAATTAAATATTTAGTTTTAAAAAGAAGGGCCCCTACAAATTTTACTTTAGATGCAAATTAAATTTTATTCCCATTTATGAAATGTATACTATACCAGTTGCGCCGAGAGAGCGCAAGTCGGCCGCGCATTCATATGAAATCGCTCCACGGTTACGAGGTCTAATTTCTCCCATCAAGTGGACTATGATACACCGTCGTAAACCACCGGGCGCTTTCGTCTGTTATCGAACTTTGCCAGTTCACGACTATTATTAATTATTACTGTATACACCGTGATCAAATTAATATCTAAATTAACTTTACTGTATAATTTTAGTTATCATTTATTTAGTGTGAAACCGTGTTAAGTGTTTACCATACGAACAAATAATTATTAAAAACCTTGATTTATTATTTATACAAATAAGCAATGTATAAAATTGACCATATACATAATATAATAATAATAATAATAATACCATAATACATCACACATACAAATAATATTTACAAAATAATACATCATACACATAATATTTACAAAATAAAATATATCGTCTATGCAACGTAGGTTAGTTGGTACATAATATTTTATTCATTATCAAAGTCGTCGGACTCGGAATCAGAAGTGTTTCCGGTAATGGTTAAGACATGTTGAGCCGAGGGTTCCGTATCCAAAATGTCATCGGTGATAAAGTCAATCTCATATAACTTATCCTCTTCTTTAATAACGTGGCTTATAAAATTTTTCCACATCTCAGGTGTTACTCGTTCCACGCCTTCATACAACAATTTTTTTACATCTGATAATTTATAACTTGTGTTGTTAATTTTAACGTGATGTTTTACAGAGGACCATGCCAACTCTATAGGATTTAATTCACAGTGATACGGAGGTAGCCTAAGTACAATTTTATTGTTTTCCTTTGCCAATTCATCAATTACGTACTTGTTACAATCGGTTCGAAATTCTTGTGCCTCTTCCAAGAGTCGATCTTTGACCATTGGTTTGTCGATTAATTTTCCTCTAATAGCCATCCATTGAATAATTTTTTCCTTATTCCACGAAGCTTGGGGAAACGTTTCTTTTTTAACCGAATGGTACGACGCATTATCCATAACGATCACTGAATTATCTTTTAGCAGTGGTAAAATATTACTAAACCAGTCGTAAAATGAATTTGATTTTTTTTTAGATTCGAAAACCAAGAGACCACCAATGACGAAACCATCCGACGATCCTATATGAACAACAATTAATCGTTTTCCTTTACCAGACGGATTTTTTTGTCCAGTAGTTAGCCCTTTTACAAATGCGTCTCTATGTGATTTTACCGTTTTATCGACCCACGATTTTGAAGTCGTTTCTCCAACGTTTACCCAAGTCTCATCAAGGTAGTAAATTGAATGACCATGGCTGCGATAATATTTAATTTTTTCCAAATATCTTTGTCGCCAGCAGACTAAATCACTTCGTTCAGTCAGTGCACTGTTACGATTCTTCTTGGTGTATGTGAAACTTAAATCTTTTAAAACTGTACGTAAAGATGTGCATTTCAAATTTGGCAAACTAGGATCGTCATTGATGGAAGTAAGAATTTTTTGCAAAGTTGGAATTTCTTTTCGAAACCAGAACCCATGAATTTTTTGCCTAATAGCATTTTTGTCGAACTCATCAATTTTTTCAGTAATTGTTAGCCTTATTTTCTTTTTATTAGGAGAAGAAATGGTACCTTTTTTTTTATAATCTGATAACGTTGTTGAGATGGTGCGTTGACCAATACCGGTATAATGTGAAATGAATTTGATGATGTCAATGTACTTCAGCTTTTGGTTAACTGGCAGATTGGCTTCCTCGATCATTTTTGTTTTATACATATTTACGATAATTTTTTTTTTTTGGCTACCAACAAACTACAAAAAATGTTTGATATTATTACTTAAATTATGATATAATGTGTATACACTATACAATACAAATACATAATAATATCTGATAATTAAAGTTAATATTACATTCTGAATGAAAAGAATGAAACTATAAAGAGTTTAATAATATATATATATATATATCGATAATAATAATAATTTTATTAAATTGTGCTTACCTTTCCACATGGATTTTTTTTGAGTGGTGAGCCATCATCAGCATTTACCTCTTCCATTTTAAAAATATTGATAAACACAAATTTTACTAAAGGAAAATATCAGTACGATAAATTATATCGTAAATAAATCGTACGCGGTGTATAAGCGAATAAAACGCGGTTACCGCAAGGCAGTGGTTATACTGTTTACGAGTCACAACGACGCGACGGTCGACGGTGTGAGCCGATCATCCGACGGTGGGAGTCACGTTGGTGGGGGGATATGCGCCGACTACGACGAGTTTTGGTCGCCGCCGACTTGCGCTCCCTCGGCGCAACTGGTATAAATACTACTTAATACGTACAATAGTAGTCCTATGAATGATAATAAACATCTAATACGAATCAATAGTGACTACTGGAAAGATACGTTTTACAGAAAATTCGATTAGCTAACGTAACTCCCGAGGTAGGTATAGGTAATTTGTAATAATCTCAAGTTTTAACAAACTTTTTTTCCGCCCGATTGTTACTTGTCAGCACAGATTAGAAAATCGATTTGGAAAAGCTCCAGTATTACTTTTTTAGTTTACCGAGCACTTGACTTAACGTCGCTGATTCATACACAATATTTCGGTTCATCAAATAAATCACACTCTCAAACATCTATTTCGTCGCTTAAACTTGTATAAACGTTGCAAGTACCCATCGAATGTCTTATATCGTCCAAGTTCTAAGTTTTCCGATTTTCTATAAAAAAAAAAACCCCGTCATATCTTTTCTTTTTTTTTTTTTATACACCCGATATTGAATTATCGGCAAACCAAGACGATTCGTATGGAAAATCCACCATTAGAAAACTAGATGATCGCGATTATTCGTTCCTTGGTATATTAAGTATTTACTTATGGTAGATATCCTCCGTAAATATAATTATTCTTAAAAAAAAAAATGTAATTATTTTGCGAGATCCGTGGAATAAAAAAACCGCGAGTCCCTATAGGCGTATGCCCCGATCCGATTATCCGAGACTGCGATCGGTCGAGTTCGAGAAAAGCTGATTTTTCCGACCACCGTCGTGGAACCGCGACAACGACTAGTCGCGTTTGTTCGTTCTCCGCAAAGAAAAAACGTTCTCTAAATAATCGTTTCTCACATAAAAAAATATTGATAAAACAGTATTTAAATTGTACCCCCACAAAAAAAAAAAAAAAAAATAATAATAATAATAATAATTTAAGTAAATAATTAATTAACTATTTAATTTTTATTGATAATAACCAACCTAATTTTTTTGTTTTACAATTATTTAGATTTTTAAAGACTCGCCAGAGGTAACCAAAATATATATATATTTAGTTTTGAAGTTATACCCTTCTGGCTGCATTGCATCTAAAGGATTATTATTACCTTACTTGCATTCCAGTGATAACTGGAATATTTTCACAAAGCGAAAGGATGAAACATTTTTTTATCATCAAATATTAACGTCGTCCAAATGGAAAATAAAAATAAATGCAGATCACTGTATCATTAACATTACGTAAAAAAAAAAAAAAAAAATACTCCACTCTTTTATTTTCATGACTCTCCTATTCCAGTTTCTAATCAAATCAAATACTTAGGAATAATTTTAGACAAAATGCTAACCTTGGGGTCCACGCCTAAAATCCAAGCGGAAAACACTCAATGCACTCCAAAACATTTCACCTGCTTCGTCCTATAATAAAATCAAAACTATCAACTGAAATAACAATAATTATGTACAAGTCTCTGCTGCTAAGACCAATTTGGGCCTACGGTATTAAAATTTAGGGAGGTGCTAAACCTCCTCGAATTCGTACTATCCAATCGTTCCAATCCATTTCTCTTCACCTCGGGTCCTTGGTACATTTCAAATAGTTCCCTTCGTGTCGACCTCGAACTAGAAAACGTATTTTATTTATTTGTATTATATAAACGTTAGGTAGTTAAAACAAAACACTATTCAAACTTCCATCGTAGGTTAGGTTCCAACATTCGAACTTAAACCCCTCTGGTCTCCCGTCTTTCTACCGTTACTCTTCCTGATAATCCGTTTAAACAGAAAATGGTGTCGTGATCTTCTTTAACACTCCCCTCACAGAGGGTTATATTACTGGCGTGGCCTCCCTCCTCTGCGCTTTTATTTTTTCATGTCATGTAAATTGTAATTATTTTATCCTATTGTGAATATATGTAGCATAGATTGTACATTTTTTAATAATAAAGAAAAAAAAATTTAACGAACTTAATGATGTACTATATTTCTTTAATATTTGTGTACAATTTAAGTTTAATATTACGAAAATTCTACACTGCCATATTAGGTACTCGTGAAATCAGTGTTGTGTAAGTACGTTTACAATGAACTGAAGTCGAGTTTAATAACTTCCCTGCAAAAAAAAAAAATGAATTACTAGATACGCCCTCTATTAAACAACTAATATTTTTATTAACGAGTATGTTTATTTGTATTATTATTCCAATACCTATTCATATTATATATGCATTTTGAATAACCGACTATCACACGCATTCAGGAATGTATCAGGATCGAGAACGGAGCTGCGAAGGAACGTTATTGGAATTTCATTCGTTTTTCTTTTTTTTTTTTTGACATTTTGGAGGAACATGAATGATTTGTTTGTTTCATTCCTTTTTGTCTTAAATACGCCTAATTTAAATCGTATGTAGATCTAGAATGAAGACACCAGTAAATGACACGATACCAATGAATGGCACTTGCATTTAATACCTATATTACAACTAGCAGCTGTTTCGCAAGTCCGCGTTATCCAGAATTTTTGCTAATAAATGATACCCAAAAATGGACAAAACTTTTTGTTTTTTTTTTTTTTGTTAATATTTTAACCTATTTTAAAAACGGGACTCTCTTCCCCGTGACAACTAAATCAAACAAGTAATAACAACTAATATTTTTTCATCCAAACCACCGAGGAAACCAACATAAATCAACAAAAATAATTCAATTTTCGCACCAAAAATACCAATTGACTCTGATCGAGTTACATTTCTTTAGCAACGGATTTCCGTTGCATTCTTCTTGTCGCAACATCAGGGGCGGTCCTACAGAGGGGTCACGAGGAGAATATATCCCACCCTCCGCAATCTAATTTGCCTTCAATATTTATAATAATCTATAATATATATATTACATTGTATATATACAAATATATTGTAAATACGAGTATAAGAAAATTGTTGTTAACAAATTTCTTCTCCCCGTGACAAAAATCATTCGACCGCCACTGCGTGTCGCAAAATCCAGCTGGAAAACAGTGTACAAATACAATTACACGTTTTAAATTGTTGAGATTTTCAATTACCTTCATAAATTCCGTTTTAAAATTTATTTGAAATTATGTTTATCGTTTAAAAATAGATTACGAGTTTAATTTATAAAAATTTGCCCGGCCAATTTCTCCTTTATGACATTATGCTGAATTCAAATCCGTTATCAGAATTCGTATCGCTTCATTACACAGCCGATGGACAAAAAAATTGTGTCTAAATATTCCATGCCGCTGTATGTGTTGGGGACAAAGAAAGATACGGGAAATCCCGTTCAATCGTACAATTCAATAATAGTGATTTCATTGATGGCGTCATTTCAGTAGTTGTTTCCCCTGGGGTGTACGAGCTTTTTTTTTTAAGCAGGCCAATTTCAACATTACACCATCATATAAATGTATTATGATAAATATTCTTTCTTTTACAATCACAATTGCAATTATTATACACATCAACTATGTACTTAGCAAATTGCCAGCGATTGAACGCTTGCTATATAATATAATATACCCTTTATATCAACTGAACAACCAAAAGTAACCGGCCAAGACAATTTCACAATTTCACTCAATTACGTAAATAAAATTACAATTTAATCGTAATAATCGTCTAAATAACAATGGTACATAATTTCGGCAAGGATAAATTGGACTATTTTAATAGTAAAGAATGCAACCGCCCCAAATGACGTCACTGTGTACGCATCATCATTGATAAATAAATACTATAGTTATCAATGGTACTACATATGAATACTGTCAATGAAACCATCTACAACCGTCGTGGTATCGTGATCAACTGAACTTTTGACGACCCAACACTAGATCGCGCCCTATATTACGTTCTGTACAGTTTCAAAATTAATATTTAAAAAAAAAAAAAAACCATATAATAATATATATTATGAAAAGATTGTGCTTTTTTTTAGTGGCGTAGCCCGGGGGATTCGGGGGTTATAATCCCTACCGAAATGTCTTCGATATTCATTTTTTTTTTTTTTTTTTAACACAATGTTTATTTAATTTAACTCAATAAAAATAATATCCTATTAGGAGAATACGGATTTCAAATGTAATACCCTCACGTAATACTTTCCCCGGCTACGCCACTGTTTTCTTTCGATTATTTCAATTTTGTATCATTATAGTATACTAGCTAATCCGTCGCGCGTTGATACGATCTCAGAAGGAAGAAAATTAAATGAAACCCTAAAATTCAATACACATTATTGTTTTTTTTTTAAAAAAACATTAATTTATTCGAGTGCTTGTGGATAAACGATATTTTTTGTTTTTCCTTCTGGAGCGTATACGAATAAATCAGAATTTTCCGAAGCGTGAGCTGGCCACAAACAGTTGCCCCGTAAGAACAATCGGCGGTCAACTGAAGACGATTTACGTTCTGGAAGACGGTCGAAGTCATCCAGAAATGTGGCGAAATTTGCGAAAAAATGCGAAATGGCCGCCGATTAACCGTTCGTGAGTTAACAAAAAGAATCTTTTTTTTTTTTTGCACTGGCAATACATCCGCCTTCCGGAACCGCCGTAAGGCATTACTTCGGGAGGCGGATCGCCATCATTTATTCAATGAACCACATATAACAATTAATTGCACATAGAAATAATCCCGTTTTCCCCTATGGCGGGGCGGACTCACATGTCAAAAAAAAGAAAAATTACAAAAATCCCGTGCCCTACGATGGGATGGGTAGTAGCCGGGCCGAAGCCCACTTGCTGCTCTCACAAAGCATGGCCTCCTGGCCGGCGGTCTAGCGACTACGCTCGGCCCCGTATATGTCTACTGACATTGAAAATCAATTAATTGAACTATCGTGTGATAACAAATTGAAACAAACGTTTTGTGAAATTTCATTAGAAATATTTTGGGCACACTTATGCACGGGAAATCACGCAGAATTAGCAACTAAAGCCATCTCAATTTTATTAATATTTCCAACGACTTATTTATGCGAAAAGGCGTTTTCTACTATGGCAAATTTGAAAACGTCAAAAAGAAATAGACTTGAAACTGAAGATGATTTACGGATCGCGCTTAGTCAAATCGAGCCAAGGTGGAATTTATTATGTGAAAACACTCAAGGACAAAGTTCACATTAAAATTTTTGTATCATATTTTCATATGAATTTTATACATTTTCGATTAAGTTTTAATAATAGTACTGCAAAGCATTAAGCAATTTTAGCTTTTTTACAAAGCTCACGTGGGTCGCGAAAAATGTAGGCCTAAAAAAGTGGGTCGCGAGTCTAAAAGGGTTGAAGACCACTGCTCTAGAAGAAAGCGCATGCCGTCGACGTTGAGGACTTGGCGCTGCCGCTCTGCCGACTTCTCCGCGATGACGGTCTCGGTGAAGTCGACCACGGCTTCCCAATGGTCTGGGGACTGCAGCATGAGCGACGCCAAGTCGCCCGGTTCGAACGGACCGATCCTCCGGACCTGGCGCTCCCTTTCCCCGTCGAACGCCTCGCAGCGCATCAGGGTATGGAGAGCGTCATCATCCACTTCGTCATTCTCCTCACTGGGAAATCCGCAGTGAGAACACCCGGGGGTCGGAGCTCGCCCGATCCGGTGAAGGAACGAGTTGAAGCATCCGTGCCCCGTGAATAGCTGAGTGAGACGGTACGTCATGGAACAGTGCGGTCTTGTAACCCACCGCACCAGAGCGTCGGGGGAATGAGCGTACGAGTTAACGCGCGCCCACTCCCCAACAAAGGGAATCTCAATTGAGTCTTGTCGTGCAAATTTTACAGGGAAATGTACAGATGAGAAGGGTCGCGCTGCCAAATTCGTTCCGCGATTGTTCACCACGACAACGCACCGGTACATTTAGTACTGTCGATTCGTGAATTTTTAGCTGATAAAAAAATTGCTGTGGTCCCGTGGACTCTCCCCCTATTCTCCTGATGAGGCCCCATGTGATTTTTTTCTTTTCCCGAGACTAAAATCTGCGTTTAAAGGACAACGATTTCAATATGTAGAGGAAATTAAATCAAACGCGGCAACAGAACTCATAGCTTTAACTTTGGGACAGTTCCAAAGGACTTTTGAAAAACGGCAAGATTGCCGGGATCACTGCATATCGTCCGGAGGAGAGTATTTCGAACGAGATATCTTTAAATAATATGTAACTTCATTTTTGTAATTATTAAAAATAAAATCCAGGTACTTTTTAAACAGAACTCGTATGTATGTAGGATAGGATGTAATATGTCAGAAACCGTCGCGGGAGTGTACTCAACAACTTTCCAAAGTTTCATGGCGATTGGATGAATAGTGTAAGAGTGCTTAAAGAACAAACATAAATACATTTTCTTTTATATATACAGATTATTATCAATACGACAAAACGTAGTCAGATTAGGTACAATAAATATTAAATACTAACAGTTGAACTTCCTAATTGATAAAGGAAACTCAGTAATTCAAAAATAAATACCTAATACTTGAAAGTTGAAATCTTGACCTGGGTATCTTGGCGTGATTTTTTCCCATTGTTCTTGTATGTAAACGAGACAAATAAGAAGACTTCAATATTATTATTTATTGGCAATTATAGTTTTTGTTTTTTTTATAATAACAAAGTTATTTATTATTAGAAGTGGAAATTATCAGTAAACACACGACATATTTTATTTTGCGTCTGTTATTCGTATAAGTCCTAAATAGCTGTATTATAATATAATACTAAAAAACAGTTAATTAAATGTTCTTTTGTATTCTAAGCGTGTTAAACAGTTAGAAATTATCGTACATGAAGTTTACACTGAATACTACTTATATTAGGCCTTTCTAAATGTGGTACAATTTTCAAACATTCTGGCGTTTTTTGAGTTATAAATAGTTATTTTTAATTGTCGAGTTCACCTAGTTTTTATTTGATTTCATGTGAATACAATTATTATGGCTTCACAATAATTTCAAAAATCTTATGCCACGATTTTTTTTTTTTCATAAGCGTTTGACTTTCAGATTTTAACAGAAATCGTAAAAATCACTGCTTTCGCGTATTATTTCGCGATATATGTGGGTAAAACTTGTTTGGCTCTCAAAAAAAAGTTCAACAATTTAATACGAAAAGACACACGGGCCAGTTGCAATTTATTTTGTACTTAAAAATTATAATTTTCAATTTATAAATGTACAAAAACACGTTTTAACGAAACATCGTTAAGAAACCGTATACAATGATTTATCGATAAGTATGTATCCGCGTCTCAGGTTTTTATATATACGAGGTGTGATCAAAAAATACCCGGACTGTGTTAATAATAGTTATATCAATTAGGATAACGAAACCCCGATAATATCATTCGATAAAATAATTTTTAACGACAATTCGAGCGTTGGTTTGAAATCAATAACAATATTTTTACGAAAACATGTTTTCGTAAAAAAGTCATGCCGCGATTTTCGTAATGGAAGCAATAGATGAACAACGTGTGTGCGTACAATTTTGTTTTATAATTAGGGAAAAGTTTTAATGAAACTTTTAAACTTTTGCAGCAAGCTTTTGGAGATGATGTTCTGTCTCGAACAACGTGTTTTGAGTGGTTTAAACGGTTTAACGAAGGCAGAACATCCGTTAAGGATAACGAACATGGTAGACCCTCGACCAGTAAAACAAACGAAACTGTTGCTCGTGTTCGTGAAATTATTCAAAATAATCGCCGATTAACTAGCGGAGAAGTTGCAGACGACGTCGGAATATCTCATGGTTCTTGCCAAGAAATGTTAACCAAAGAATTGGACATGAGCCGAATCGCGGCCAAATTTGTTCCTCGTCTCTTAACCGATGAACAAAAACAAAATCGAAAGACCGTCTCTCAAGAACTTTTTGAAAGAGCAGAAACTGACGTAGACATTTAAAAAAATATTATAACAGGTGATGCAACTTGGATTTACGGGTATGATGTTGAACTACTCTATTTTCCCCAAGGTAAAACAAAATTGTACGCACACACGTTGTTATTCTATTGCTTTCATTACGAAAATCACTGCATGACTGAAACATGTTTTCGTAAAAATGCCATAAAATAAAAATAAATATTGTTATGGATTTCAAACCAACGCTCAAATGTTCGTTAAAAGTTACTTTATCGAATGACACTATCGTGGTTTCGTTATCTTAATTGATATAAATATAATTAACAGTCCGGGTATTTTTTAATCACACCTCGTATATATAAAAACTTTATCCCACTACAACTTTAATCCAATAATAGTTTAACGATATATATATTTAAATATATAGATGTTTAAAATAGGAGGAATACCAATACATATTTGAGTATTTTTAGGCCTGGATTAACGTAGGAAAGGTAGGCATGTACCTCTACATCCATCTTTTTACATATATAGGCAATGGTGGAGGCAATTTTTTTCCCTAGTAATACGTAATAACATGCCATAATAATTAAGCGTATTAAAATGTTTTAATTAACGAACGATTGTAATTCTAAATTTTTAAAACACATTTCTGCCAGTTCTCCAGCGGGCTGGTAATAATTCGTTAATATAATACATCATATAACACATTAATAGGTTTCTCCTACCGACATAATCGGTGGGGTTTAATCAGTTCACGACACGCCTTGTTTTTTTTACGATTGCATATAAACTTCAAATTCGATAATAATAATATTAATTTTTTAGGACACAACTATATTTGACAACCACCCTCCCCTTGTGAAAATCCTGGCCACACGCCTGAATATTACATCGATATTACATCGTTACTAATATTATCGGAAAAGTATCCTGCAGGCATATATCGTAATACAGTGGAAACACTGAAAATTGTCTACATAATATAAATGGAACACCGGGGGCCAAAGATAATTTCCCTTTTATCAAGTATCTGTTTTGGACAGGTTTTACTGTATTTTACGTATTCAACGTGTACAACAATAAAACGACATCATCATTATAATGCATATATTCGATTAATAACTTTTCTAGTGCAAAACATGTCGACATAATAATATTTCATTTAAACGATATTAATGTTATAACATGCTTGCACAATAACCAGTCGAGTATACAATACGCAGGTACAAATTATCAAAGCTATGCGAGTTAACTAATTAAAAAAAAAAAAAAAAAAAAAAAAAAAAAAATACTAAGCTTAATTTAAGTAACTATGTTATTTTACATTTTGTTTAGGAAAATAATAACTTAAGTTACTTTTTTACAATGTTTTTACTTAATTACACTCGTCGACGTATTTTGTACTCATAATATTTAAACATTTATATATTTAATATACAAGATTTGTGTGGGTTTTAACGATGATATTCCAGTAAAAATGCGTAATTTTCGTCGACAAATAAATGCAGAAAATATAGGTATAGGTACGCAGTTATTTTTCAATAAAAATTCGTAAATATCTCTGTAGAAATAACTTAACTAAATAACTAAGTAAGTTAAAATTATTTATTGAAAAAATTTGTAAATTGTATTGAAAAAAAAAAATTAAAAATGTGTAGAAGAAGAACAAAACAAAGCCGGGAGTATTATATAAGTTCTGGGTAAGTAGAACCGGTTCGATTTAAAAAAAATTATTATCAAGTAATTATGTTTTCGCTTTTGCTGTTCTAATGTAGGGTCGACAATTGGTGTGACACCGCCCCCCCCCACATACAGAGTTTTATAATTTCAGTCGGCATAAATGAGTTCGGATACTAAAACCGACAATGTAGCCATGTGATAATTGATTTTAATTTTTTTTTTCAGTCGTTACCGTTATCTTTAATAGTTTATCATTGATAATAAATTATTTACAACTGTTTTGATAATATTTTGAAATCAACTGTCACCCGAAAGCTTTTGTAATGATTATAGGTCTATGAATAGAACTAATAAGTAACTTTACAAGTAGAACAGTTTAAATACCTAGTTTAATCAACCAAGATGGCAGATGCGTCATAGAAATAAGATCCAGAATCGGACAGGCAAAGTCAGCATTTATGAACAAGAAAAAATTGCTATGCTCCAATAGCATGAATATTAGGGTGAGGAAACGCTTCATAAAAGTATATGTGTGGAGTGTGGCGCTATATGGCTGCGAAACCTGGATATTAAATAAGGCAAAACAACGAATCCTCGAAGGCTTTGACATGTGGTAATGGAGTAGGACGCCGCGAGTGAGTTGGATAGAACACCGTACCAACGAAGCCAAACTCAGTGCAATAGATGAACGCAGAGAGATACTCAAAACCATCAGAACAAGACGATGGAATATGATTGGTTACACGTTGAGGCACGAAAATAAACTAATTTATAGAATAATAGAATGGGACATTGAAGGTAAGAGGGATAGAGGACGTCTAAGAACTTAATTTGTCAAACAAATGATTTCCCAAATAGATTATCAAATTACACTGAACTGAAGAGGTTAGCTAGGGACAGGGAATTGATTTAAAATTAGAATCAATAAAATATTTGAAAATAAAAAATTATGTTGAAAAATGGGCGTCGGTAAAACGACAAAAGAATCAATTTTTTTTTATTTAATGTATAAAATATTGTTTGGTTTTGAATGAATTATTGTAATTTTAGGAGTAGTACAGTGTACAATAATTATTAAAGTTGATTTAAGAAAAAAAAATAATCGTTATTTTTACTCTATACATACCACCTCATAAAATACGGGTTCGCGCCGGATCTGACCTGAAGATGATTTTTTTTTTTTAAATCGAAACTTGTATAATATTTCAGGCTTTTTATTAAGTATTAATTTTTAAAACGATTTTCGGTTTTTGTAAAAGAATTCACATAGTTTTTTTCTAACCGCATAGTCGAGTTGTAACTTGAATGTAGGTAAACTTTTTCAATTGTTGTTGCTGCCCGGCTTTTGCGAATTATTAAGATGTACATTATCAGGTGTAATATATTATTAGGAAACCGGTATTATAGGAGTTTTTGTTTTTTTTTTTTTTTTTGTTATATCATAAGTACATAATTACGATAAATTCGGCGTGACGCGAGAAAAAAACAAAAAAAAATCGCGTCAGGAAATCGTTTCGCTGGTTTACCTCGGGCACAAGCATATTTACTACGCGATTGGCGGCGCGGGGCCCGTAATAATATAACGGCGCGCGCTGCTGCCGTTATTAAATCGTCTGGCGGAGGCGGATCGCAACTGCAATGTTATTAAACGAAACATTGAAAACAGCGCTCCCGGTAGGCGGCGTGCGTAACCAACGTCGACCGGCCCGCCCGGCCCGCACGCCGGCGACGCCGCGTGGTTTTAACGCGGTGCCCGTCGTCGCCGGTTCGTTCGCGGCCCGAAGCCGCGCAAATATCTATTGTCGCCCGGGTTCTCCGCCGCCAATTACCGTTCGAATAAAACGTATTTATAAATATTTTTATTATTTCCTATATAGTAAAACAAACGCACGATAATCTAGTAAAAAAAAAAAAAAAAAACCGTTATATTTTATATAATAAGTCGCGGACGCAGGTCGCCGGCGCAACACCGAATTCCGCCGTTTGAAACCGTCCCAAAGAGTCGCCCCACGGTCTGCCGCCGCCGCCGCCGCTCTTCGTCGCCCGCCGCCACTCGCTAAGTCACCCGCGTTTTATTTTTATAGTATTTCGGCGGCGAACGATATTAAACTACCCACCCCCTAGCGCCGCCGCGACGTCCTTTGAACGCGTTTCGATTACACGCCGCCGCCCCTAGGCGGTTACGCGAATTTCTCCTGGCCGTCGTAAAATCCCGTCAATCTGAGCTTAACCGTGTCCGTGTTTTATGTAAAAGACGGATTACCAACATTTCACGGCGCATCTGAGAACCACCTTCGTCCGTGTCGTTTGGCGTGCTAATTGTTGTATATGCGATTTCGTAGGGGTAAATTGAAAAACTAAAAAAAAAAAAAAAAAAAAAACGGAAAATTTACAGGCAGATCAATTTTATTATACGAAAAAAAAATAAATTATTTCCGGGGGATAATATTTCTAGCCAGTAGCGGTTATAATTGACGTTTACGGGGAGGTAAATAGTAAAATACCCACACACCGTCGCCGCGTACAAAAATAACTTAAACTAATAAAATGTGCGGGGGGGGGGCATAAGGTGATTTTTCTTCTAGAATTCTCTTAAAATATGTTGAAATAAATTGTACTCGCATTAAACCAATGATGCGTCTATCAGGATACCGATTATTTGTAATCTGGACCGAAACTAAGGAAATATATAATGCTCCCAATTTACAAAGCTACGGTCCAAGGATGGAGGAACGATCCACCTACCGTCCTCTCGTTAATGCCGCCAATGTTATCAGCGGCCCCCCCCTCTATGAACTTAGATATAGGTAAATCAAATTGTTTTTGGCTGAAATAAAATTATATAGTTGGTTTTTGTTCGCGCCATTATTTTTATCGTCGATTATTATTAACAGCTAAACGACTATAAAGTAATGAACTATGGTCCATCTATTTTTCAAGTGCAATAACAAAATCGACGTTATACACGATACGCGCGAGATCGGTGTGACGTCATATGCGTAGATCGAATATGTTTGTTGGATCCAAAACGTACGTGTAAATATGATTTAAAGTAACTTCAATACTGATAATAAATGTGAAATAGCCACTGTAATCACGCGTATTCGCCGCCACGCGCAAGTTCACCGTGTAAAACGCACCCTTTTTTTTATCACACAAATATTTTATCTCGATTTAGCGATTCGATTGTAAAAACTGTTTTGAGCGTGACATCTATAATCTATAATCCGTATCTACAGTAAAGTGACCGAAATTTCACAGGACATTGGGAAGAACTTTATTTCTATCGTAACATGCCCTTTTTTCCTATTTTTCTGATAGCACTACCCGAGAATTTTTTATAAACAATTTTTAAAAAAAAAAAAAACAAAATAACCGAAAGTTTTCATACTGATAATATGTATTGTATTTATGTTATCAAAGAGAATAATCACGCCTATGACACACATAAAGGACATTTCATGAATGTACCGCGACATGTTAGTAGTTCTACTGTGAATGCGAATGAAATAGTTAATGTAATAGTTTTCCCGCGCGAAACGGTGTTTCGTATACATTTTATATCGTATCGTGATTACACAAATAATACTTGCGATAACGACACGGGATGAATTAAACAATTATTTGATAGTTAGACTAGATAGTTAACTTAGATAGTTAGTTTGAATTGATAAATTATCATATTTTTCAAAAACGTCGTCAAAATTGCCTATACGCGACTCCTTAAATGCGCGCGGTATCGTGTCAAAAAGTGCGCGATTATTTTTTTTTCTTCCCAATAATCGATTGTTTTAACTATTTTCAATTATAATCGCTTAATCGATTTTTCTCGGTTAGTGGATGTTTTTTTGTCGATTAAAAACTAATCGAATAACCGAATAATCGAATATCCGAATAAATGACTAACCGAATTATAGTGTATTGTGACATTTTGGTAACTATTTTCTATAAATACGGAATGAGTTAAGTTTTTTCCCGTTTTGCCAACATATCTAGCTGGTTATGTCATACATTTATATGAAAGTGAATTTGAAATACTTTTGAGTTGATCAATTTCCATTATTTATTATACGCCTATTATACGCAACCTCTTATAAATACGGGCGGTACCGGTTCATTATTTTTTTTCCTATCTAGTCTACGAAAATATTTTTATTTTCTACATTAATAGACATATTATATCGTCGTGAAAAACGATATGACGTGAAAAACCACCTATGTGCCAAATTTACAATGTTGAGATTTTGGTACTTCTGAATTCCGACAAATAAGCTTTATTATGATGAAATCTCTCCTTTGTACTACATTCAATATAGAATCGATGAAAAATAAAAAATAAAACTGCTTATGTGTTATCTACTATAAATAGTTTATAAAATACCTCTGTCGTGATAAAAATTATATTTGAGATAAATGTTATCGTTTTAATAATAATATATTTTTTAAATAAATATGACCAAATCTATTGAATTAAGTTTAACATATTATTAAACAATACGAGTATAATATTATAATAAAATATATACAAAAAAAAAAAAAAAAAAAAATACTATTGTTGAGTATGTGTTATTAGGTTAAGCTAAGTTCGACGCGAATGTATTGGTATGAATTAAATAAAAAAAACATCTTAACGAAATATTTTTATTTTGTTTATAAACATCATGTGCACAGTCAAATGTACCGCAATTGATTTGTACTTGATCGCTTAAAAAACACAGTTCTATCATCGAATCAGCAATACATTTGCTTGTAACTGCTAATTACCCGGGTAAAAAAAACCCACACGTAAGTTTTTTTTTTACGTTCATTTTTTTGATCGTTTTAATTGTACTCTTAGTTATTTTATTACATTTGTTATCGATCTGTTATATAATCTATTAATAGTCGTTAGTTCCTTATTAATATAATATATTTAAGAAACACATAGTTAATTTGTTAAATAAAAATTTTAACGGTTTATAATATATATATATTACAAATTGTATATTTTATACATTTTCATTAAATTTAAATTTTAAGAAACTCATTGAAATTTAAACAAACATATTATGTTTAATTAAAATTCCACATTTTAAAATAAAAAACTTAATTCCTCTCCCCCCTCCCGGTGGGTTTAATTCCCCGGTCCAACCTATTAGAACCCAGTGGGCCCATCACTTCGAACCCGGCTAACAACACATTTTGGGTTTCACTTAAACAAAAAAAACTCAATTTAAAACTTAATGTTATTTACTACGTATTGTTTATAAGTTTATAACGTTATTACAAAATATCATATTAATGTAGTGTTCAGTCGAAGACATCATAATCTAAGTTTTTTTTTAAATTTTTTATCTAGAATAGACGTACTTATTTACAACAATTATGTTTGTTGACCTTAACTATATAATACTGCAATAATGATAATACAAATTAAATCACCGGGTCCTCGTTTGGCCTTCAATATCGTACGTTACGACGAAATCCTCGTGTAATACGGCAGATAATAACCGTCTAATTAATCATACAATGTTTATTAAAAAGTACAAATTAACGAATAGGTTTTTGTATATTAATATGAGGCTAAATATATATTTATAAAAGTACCCGCGTTTACTGTCTCGGTCTATCCAACGGGCAACGTAGAAAACATTACGTTATTTCAAACATAAAATTGTGGCGTTGAGGTCGAAATTAGTGTGTTTAAACACAGACCGCACGGTTTAAAGAAAAGAAAAAACCTAATTAAAAAAAAAAAAAAAATAGCAAAAACTATCACGGCTTTACCGTTTGGTTTGTTTGAAAATATTTTAGACAAATGTTGAGCGACAATATTATCCTGTTAAATTTTGTTGTTGTCTGACGTTGAAAGCTATTAGTGGTTTGCGCGCTGTCGATCTGCACACGCGCGACTAGTCGTATTCAACATCAAACGTAGGTACCGACACACGTAAAAAGGGTTCTGGAAATGGTCGTTATTTTTAACGAATTCCACCGAAATTGATGGGATAAATTGAAGACTGGAAATTAATAAAGGGCTACGTGCCAGCAAAAAAAAATAAACAATTGAGTTAGACTCGAAAAACCGAACTATGTGCCATCGTCAACAACCTATAAAAAGGGCCACGACCATAATATTGGTGTACAAAAAGCCCAAAATGACCACAGGTTCTATTCACGTCAGCTTTCATGTTTTAATCAATGTGTTCATGTTGGTGACAACAACAAAGGACTCGTGTTTTTTGTGGCATGAGGGGACGTTGCAGTAATGAAATCGGTTCATGGTTTTTTAACGCACTCACTAGTCCTGCTGATAATAATATCACGATTAAAAGAAAACTTACCGTGTTAGATGACACGTGGTCATATAACTGCATCGGACAAAATAAAAATAAAATTATTTCTTTGGATTTATTTGACGATTACAGGCAAGTATGATGAGATAAATCATTCAACCTGCTGTGGGTTGAAAATTGCCAAGTTCCTAAGGACCTGATAAAACTTACGGTGAATGCTACACCGAATAATCCTTTTATAGTTACTATGCTCAATACCTGACGACTTTATTGGTTTTAAACAAGCGGCCGATCTATACATCAACACGACAAAACTAAACATTTCCAAAGTTGGATTAAAATTGAAAAAAAAAACGTAGTCGTTAAGACGAGAACAACGTTCAATGAACTTGAAACACGGAACACCCGCGAGGTTCTCAAAAAAGGGATTACAACTCAAAAAGTTAACGACTCGATTTTACCAAGTCTGTCTGCCGAAAAGAAGAGGGACCTGCTGTAACAGACGCTCCCGTATTTGAAGGAAGAAAATCGACCGTTCTTCGAAGAATTAATTAAATAATTATAATTATAATTATATAATCATAAAAAATTAATTTTTATGTAATCTTGAAAATAAAAATGATTTAATTTATCAAAAAAGCCTGTAACTTGGTTCATTTTGTGCCGATTAAATGTATGGCACATAGCAGCCCACCTTCTACATTTTACTGAATAAAATATTATTTTTAAAATACAAGGGGAAGGAAATTCAATATAATTTTGCAATAATTATATCAAACATGATCTAGATTATGAATAAAAAAAAATTTGGTTTAGGTTTTTGTATCTAAAATTTTTCAATGAAACAAAAAAACGAAAACCATCGAATTACTCAAAAACAACTTTTTGGCATTTAGCCCATTAACGATTTCCAGTGTTCAATTCGAGTGGTGGTGGGGGGGGTACATCGAGCCCAATAACATCGATTTTGTAAACCTCAATTAGGACTTAAAAAAAAAAAAAAAAAAAAAAAAGAGTTCACGCACAACGATAATAAACTGCGGCGTTGTTCCGATATAATATGAACATAATACCAATCAATTAATACACGCGAACCGAGTTTTGTAAAGTGTCGACTGGATTTTTCTTTTACCGTTTCGCAAACTATTATCGCCGCTAAACGGTTTACCGGGTACCTTAAAACTTAAGTTTTACAACGTGAAATTCGTTAGTGAACACTTACAATGGGTTGACTTACACTTACAGTATGTTGACCTTTTATGCGAAACGTCCACTGGGCGACGGTGTGTAGTTATAAACACATTACGCGGTGTACGATTGACGTGAATTATCCAAAAATGTTGGAGGCACTTCTTATGCGTCTCTGCCTCCTCCACTTCCCGTCCAAACTGTCTCACTATAATTATTACTTATAACATCTACCCGTACAGGGCGTCTCACGAAGGTACACCAATTGCAATAATGAAGACAATAAAATTATTGGTTTTTTTTTTTTTTTTTTTCCCACGACTCGCAACAACTACTACGAATATTTGTATTTTAATTGCATTGACATGTTTTTAGCGAGAAATTAAAAAAAAAAAAATAACTTAATTTTATAATTTTCGAAAAATGTATAGTTTTTCATGTTATATAGTGTTTGTGCTTCTTCGTTTCGACGTTTTTTTTTTTTTTTTTATTTAATTTTATTATAATTTCGTTTGCTGATGACGAGTTTTGTTTAACAAAACCGTCAAAATAAAATATCAAAACACTTATATGTTTTAACTGAAAAAGAATATTTAAAAATGAAAAATAAAAAATCGAAACGTCAAAATATTCAGACGAATATAGGCTCTATAAAACGGCTATTGTCAGATTTTTCACAAACTATAAATAAAAACGAAAAAGTTATAAAAATCGTTTAAAATTTATAAATTTATAATAAATAATTAATATGTGAATATTTATAGTCGTTATCTCCGCGAGCCGTATAAAACGAAATTCGATTGTTTTATAGTGGTGCACAGCGATATAATATTTCGATATCGAATCAATTTTACCGATATCGATGTGATTAATTTTTCAGTTAATTTAATTTTATTTCATTTGATTTGATTTGATTAACCGAATGTATTTCGATAGCGATATCGCTGTGACAGGATTTGTACGATTATTCTCGTTAGGTTAGGTTAGGTTAGGTTTTTTCCCGTCGTCTACGACGAGTAATCGTCAATTTATTCATAATTACCCGTATTACTTAAATTAATTAATAAATCCGTGAATACATTTTGTAAGTAGTATTGTATTGTTATTTAGTTTTATAAATTATATCGATATATCGTTTTTCGATATCGATAATTGAAAATATATCGTTGTGCACCACTATTGTCTTCATTATTTCGGGAGATATCGCAATGGGTATATCTTGGTGGAACACCACGTATATATATATATATATATATATATATATATATATATATATATCGTAATATAATAAAGATATAAGCAGTGGCGTAATTGTGGGGCCCCTCCGGCAAGGGGAGGAACACTTGCCCTCATTTTGCTGGTGGGAGGGTTAAAGTATAATTTCCCCCCCCATGACAACAGTACAAATCTCTAAACCCTCTAAAATAAAGAAAGAATACAATTAATAACTTTTTATATTCGTAAGATAAAAATATTTTTTCCCTCAAAAAATTTGTTTCGTAATAAATTTTGTATATAATTTTCACATTTCTCCTGTTGACGTATGTCAACGTTATCTGGATTATAATAATAAGAAAACTACCATTAAAAAAAAAAAAAAAAAATGATGTATTCTTTCGTTTGTTTTTTAAGTTTCGTATAATTAAATCGTTAAATCAGTCTATGGTTATTTTGTATACACCGAGTAAAAATATATTTACACCATCTCTCGTGGTTTCGAGTTTGGCGAATAAATCATTTTGCCTCCCGGCCCTAGTTTTTTTTTTTACCTAGTTACGCCCACTGGGTGTAAGAACTTAAATCCCGTATAGATGCTGACCGTATTATAAAAAAACGTTGCGCGCGGACTCGAGTCCTTATAAAGAGGAACACGGATGTTTTGAAGAGTGAAAAATAGTTTTATATACCTACATACGTATATACTGTATAAGGTATAACCGCGCATACATACCATCGTCCACTTATACCTACACTACAACAACCGTATGAAATTACATTTTACATTTTACATTTTCGATGATAAATTACAGTATTTTATTGGTCTTTAAAAATCGTATAATATATAAACACCAACAGTGTTAATCGATTTAATGTTTAAACAAATACGTCGCACACTTCGCACCGCGGGTTGGCCACTATAATGGGAAATGCAATTTACGTATGCACTCGACGATAAACGGTTTCGAGCCGAAGTTCGGTTAAACCGTGTTTTACAAATTTAAAATTGTATTAATTTGTAACTGTAGTTGTATACGAAATAATTTACAATTATTCGTGATTTTAATGAATTTTAACTCAAACTTGAACTAAAAACGCTGATTTTTATCTATATACACATTTTTTTTTTTTTTTTTTAAAAAAATCGAACATTTCAAATAGTTAATTATAACATAAAAAAATGTCAGAATAATTTTAAAATTTTACCACGTCTATAAAATACTAATACAAGTATTCAGTGAAATGTCAAGTTCAAACGATTATTTTTGAAAATTCCCGTTTTTTCCCGGTTTCCCCCACCCTCCTCAATATTAAGAAAACTACAAGGAAAATCAAAAAATGACCTCCCCGGTGCACTGACTAGGTAAAATTTGCTACCCCTAGAAAATACCCCTGAAGTTGATGATCGGAGCAAGATTACTGGTAGACAAATTATTAACAGACACAAAAAAAAAAAAAATCACGCACACAACATTAGGCTAAGAATAAATAAAATATCATATCAGTTTATAAAATTATGTGTACAACGTACAAAAAATAAAATAAAAATAATTCCGTTTAATGTGGAAAATACGATTTGACATCGTAAAATATTTCTTCTGCTATTATAATATTATTATACTCATCGCGGCCACATCCAAAGTATTAGTGTTAAGTAGATTAAAAAGAGCGGTTCAAATGCGGTGAGCCTGAGCTTTACCTATAATACGGCCGCCCAAACTCGTTTGGGTTTTATTTTTTATTGTTTTTATTGTTTTCTTAAATAAACTATTTTGAATATATATATATATATATTACCATGACGAAATTATCGTTTAATCATTTTACACGATAGCAAAAAAAAAAAAAAAAAAATTCCAATTAAATTAGAATATTTGTAACAATATCATACATTTTGTTAACATTTAAAATTTTCTTACGTTTCAAGGTAAGTACAGTAAAAATTTGGAGAAAAAAATATATATATATTGTGGATATTATACAATAAAATTGAGAGTAGTTCTTTTTTTATATATATATTTATACTACCTAATTTACATTTTTAAACGCCGTCTGTGTAATATAACTTATGTATATTTCATTAAAACGTTAAGAGTAGGCATATTTTATGTTTTTATAATTATTATTCGATAAGTATTTCAACAATAAAAAAAAAAAAGAAAAAAAAAGTAAAGTCGGAACTATAAATAGGTACCTTTTTTTATTTCAATATTGCCCACACGGACGAATTATTTTATATCTATTGTAAACATATTCAATATTCATCCATTTATTTTCATGTGATACTTCAGACATGACACAATGACATATGCATACTTGCATTATTAACCACTGCTTCGTGTTATACAATCCACTATATATTACTCAATTGTGCCAGTGTAAATTCATTTCACTTCGTTTACAAAATACAATTCACACTCATACATCAATCACACCACATTAGCCCTGGAATATTGTCTTTTTTGTTTTTTTGTTTTTGGTACCTACCTGATGATGAATTAAAAGAAAAAAATAATTTAAAGGTTTAAAAAAAAAAAATAGATACATATATATATATATAATACAAATAAAATGAGAATACACGAGGCTGTGACCAAGAAATCCTCCGATTTTTTCATGACATACTTTAAACGATGCGTATTTATCGCCTAATGGTAATTTATTTGAAACAATTTTCGAAATTCTCAATCTATTTTTCAGAAAATTATCTTTTTATTTTTATTTTTAAAACACATTATCGATTAGGCAAATGCTCTGATTTTTTTCAAGCGGTAACTTTGAAAGACTTCGCGGCGCATTTTTCGAATTCCTTTTAAATTTTCCATCATTTTTTGCTTCTCGGAGAATATTTTTTCGGACGGGTAGTAAAAACAGTACAAATTGTTCGCATCGTATCTTAAAAGATATTTTGTCCAGTGGTACGCTGTTCGGATAACGTTTCTAAATTCCCAAAAGTATTTCTATAAAATTAAAAAAAAAAAAAAAAAAAAAAAAAAAAAAAAAAAAAAAAAAAAAAAAAACAATAATCAACAATTATTATTGTTATATTGGCTGTAATAATATTTCCTTGTTTTTCCTTATATTGCATATTGGTAAACGGCACCTATAATAATAAATGTGATCGAAGTCTGTCGTGCAATTAAACGCCGTACTCGTATAGCGTGATTGTATGTCAAGGTCGTTGTTTACTATTCGAAAACTCACGATTCGAATCGCGAGGACACGCGTAGTTTACTAGCACTTTTATTTTCTATATATATATTTATTTATTTATTTATTAATTAGTATGTATCAAAAAAGTAATGCAAAAAAGTCAAACCTTAATAGAATCCAAATTCTCCAAAATATTAATCTACGCAATATCTCCAACGCCCCGCCGTATGTGTCCAACTTCTCACTCCATTCGGATTTAAAAATCAAAACCGTTACTGAAGAAGCTTTTACACCTTCTGTAAAAGATACCATTCAAAACTCCTTTATCATCCCAATCATCTTATCTTATAATCAAGGCACACTATCGATTCCTGGTAACCCATCGGAGCGGCTAAAAAGTAAGTGGTGGTGTAGACACCTCCTCCTTAGTAATTAATAAAAAAAAAAAAAAAAATACAAATATTATCCAAATCTTTAATTAAATCGTTCGTCAGGTAGTGTCATCACTGGGGGTGGTTTCTTCCTTCATGCTTTATCATGTTGTATATATTGTATATGTTATTGTAACAATATAATACGAATAAATAATTATAATATAATATTTTTACATAGTCGACCAAAATCAGAAGTGGTTCTTGACAAGCCTCAATTTGGGGGAGGGGGGAGGCGGATGAACATATTTCGCATATTGCCTATACATATACACAGCACATCCCACTTTAGGTGCTTACAGTACACTACTTTTTAGAGTGATTAAATTTATAATTTTTATACATTTAAACACAGAACAAAAGAGGTTGGCACAATAATTCACCCATCGCCCCTCCCCCTCGAATCGCCACTGGCCAAAACACCGAATAACGACCAAAATAGCTTCTCACCATATGGATAATATATAATTTTAAGTAATCAATAATAACGAAAGTAGAATGAAAATATTACATTACGAGTAATCCTACACGTTTAAATATATAACAGTTAAACGCACATAATTATTTAGTGTCTACATTGTGCTCTTCTGTTATCAGTAAAAATTGGATCATTTGGAACCAAACGATTTAATAGTGCCATTAAAAACACATAATATTTGTTTTAACGCTCATATTGTATTAAAATACGAGCACTTACGAACCAAGGTTCGACTATTATTAAATAACAGTTACTCAAATGAGGCGTTTAACAAGAAAACAAATGTCTATGGTCACTTAAAACGTATAATACGTATAAAAAAATGTTTAAGTTATTAACGTCACATTTGCGTGTACATTGTTATTTGTTTGGTCCCAGTTATACATGATAAGGTTTATTATCACACTAGTATATGGCGTCACACTAATGGAGCGCATTGACGCTTTATAACATTCCGGATCGATGAAATATCTTTGATATTCAATTCTACATAAATCTATTTTTAATTTTTAAACATATGGATGGAATTTAATATCTGTTCAATAATAACTCATATTTATGATAATAGCACCCGGACGTTCGATACTTAAAGATTATTACCGCTTGTTGAGAACAAATTTAGACATTCGTACGTCTCTTTAACATTAAAATTGTCTAGTAATAAATCCCAAGGAAAATAGGAAATAATATGTTTTATCCTTGTATCTTGTTCGTATTTCTATTGCTCTCTTACGTGCAATAATATTTTTTTAAGAACTGCGAGAAAAAGTCCTCCCAATTCCAGGATAATGTTAATAAAAATCAATATGATTTTTTTAAATGTAGATCGTCTTAAGGTTATGTAAAGCCCGATGGCCCAACATATTCCGGAGGCCTATAGATGTGTAAATATTTAAATTATGATATAAACATTTGTTCAGCTTAATATTATTGTTTCGATCTCTGTTAGTTTTATGTTTATTATAATTTCAAAAATGTACGGTCAAAATAAGTACTTTTATAATAATGATTTCTAAATTAACACTTTTTATAATTAAAAAATCAGTGCAATTTATAAAACAAAAACTGAAATAATTGTCATAAAATAAGTATATACATTTGTGATTTTTAATCTTTAAATACTGTTTTATGGTTTCTCCCTGGGATTTTCATTCGCAAAGTCTTCTCTACCGTTTTCATAATTAAAACTCGATAATCGTTCGTGTCCGACACTCATTAAAGATAAGAAGTTTAACTGTTTCTAGCTCTTCTTTAATTAAATTTAACTTGGAAAATGATCCATGAACCCACTATAGTTAGTAATCATTATTTAAGATAAAAAAAAAAAAATTTAAAAAAATACGTCCTGGGAATTTGCGGGGCCCCGAGCAGGAGCGCTAAACGGTGGAAAAGTGTTTGGGAGGCGGGACTTTTAATTATTTATCGGGTAGCGATGTCGTGGGACACCTTGTATATAAGAGGGGCGGAAATTCGTTAAAGGCTGAAAACCACCGGTTTAGACGGGGAAAGAAATTTTTTTTTATTAGGAAAATAACATTTACAATCTGTACAATATTAGCACAATAAGCAAAAATGTGCAAGAAAATAACATAAATATAAACATGAAAACAGTGATAAGGGAGGCCATCTAGTGATAGGACCCTTTATTAAGTACATTTTTTTATTTTTTTATGATTGAGTGCCTAGAACAGGAGATCGCGGCACCAGCGTCTTTTGAGACGCCGCGGAGGATCGTTCGGAAGCGTAAGAGAGTATTGATTTGAAACGAGTGGGTTGGAATGGAGAAATAATCTGGAGTGGAATTTTTTTGTAGTATGCTTTGGTAATGTTATCGACTGTCTCGATATATGAAGATAGTGGTTTCTGACGAACCGAGGAGCAGAAGTTTTATGGCGTAGGAAAATCGATAGGAATGATTGGATATTTATTAATTGGGCTGGCTTGGCACAACCCCAGATTTGGGCACCATAAGCCCAAACAGGCTATCATAAATTTATATATTAACAATTTTTTTTTTTAGAGGAAGATTGGATTTGAGTATTGGACGCAATAGGTGTAGTCTGGAATTTAATAATTTTCTATTTGCTTTGAGATGGGGACCCCAGGTAAGTCATTTATCTAAAACTATACCAAAATATTTGACATGTGACTGTGAGGGAATAATAGCTCTTTTAAATGTTAGAGCTGGAGAGTTTTGTTTTGGTTGAGGGTGAAAGGAACATGTATGGACTTATCGGTGTTTATTTTTATATTCCATTTTAGTGCCCAGTTGTCGATTAGGTTTGAGTGGATTTGTAGAGCGAGAGAAGCTTCAACGGGGTCAGAATTGGACGATAGTATTGCTGTATCGTCAGCATAGATAGGTAAAATAGTATTATCGGTTTTGGGGAATATCTGACGTGAAGATATTAGAGAAATCCGGAGACAAATCACTTCCTTCGGGGGTACCCTCGCTTGGATATAAAAAAAAGGTAGAAAAGTGGTTTCCTCGGCGAACAGAAAAGGAACGGTTTTCAGGGTATGAGCGAATTGAAAAAGTAGAGTTTAGCTTGAAGAGCAGATCATCGTGCCAAACTCGGTCAAAGGCTTTTGCGACATCCAGGACAGTATTATTTTGTTGTCGAACGGAGAGGCAATTTTGTCCAACGGCGTTAGAAATTCAAGTGAAAAAATGTATCGGCGAGTAGAATCGTCAACGCGTCGTCACGGTTTATGTCCGATTGTTTTATAACCGATACTCGCGACGGTTTTTTTTTTTTTTTTGTTTTTTTTTTTTGTATTTTGTTTTGTTTTTACTGCGCTCGTTTGCCGTACGGGCACTAAACGTCGGTGCCTGAAATCGCACGTAATGTACGCTCTTAATTATTTATCGAGTAGCGGCCCTGTCGCGGGGCACGGGCACGGGGATGGCGGCGGCGGCGGCGGCGGCGGCGGCGGCGACGGCGACGCGCGCGCGGAAAACGGAACAAAAGCGATCGCGGGAAATCTGTACGGTTCCGAGTGGCGCGCGTTTTAATCGTACCGCGGCGCCGCCGCGCGCCAGGAGAGGTCAACGACCAGCCCGTTTTTCGTTTGTCCCGGCAAAAATAATATTATTATTTTTAGAAACAACCTAATGGCTTGAATACTCGTGTGTACACCGACTACGCGGCCGGCCACATTGCGACAATCCAAATATTGGTCCGTATATAATTATTATATTAATATTTTTTTTTTTTTGTATTTTTAATTCGTGTTTTACGTCGGGGGCGCCGCACACCCCAGCGCGGCGTTTTTTTTTTCCTCCCCGAGCTAGTAGACTGGGCGACATACGTAAAAAATGCAGCCCAGTGAAAATGTTCTGTCGCCTAGTTGACAGTATTTTTAAACGCTGGACGCGACACGCAATTTTTAAAAGAAGAATTTTGTATTCTAGGTAAGAAAAAAAATTAAAAAAAATTAACCGGGTAATGATTACAGCATATTCGTCGGTACATATAATAATGGGGCGATATTAAATGCAAAACGCATTTATTACTATAGAATACGATACAATTTTATTGTCGCTCAGTGGAAATTCCTCCGAAAATCCACTGGCACACCCGGCTTATATGCGCATACCGATACATAAATGAATTCGTGAACACATTTTTAAATTTAACCATTTTACGACGGTTTTATTGAGACAATTTGAGCATTTCGCGTTACTTATAGTAATTTTATATTCGTGAAATTCAACTTTACCGAGAGATTTTACTTGTTAGATATTCAAGAATATTCGCTTGTAGCTCGAAAAAAAACATTCAACTCGGGTACTGTATGATGGTAGTTATATGAATTCTAATACTTTTTGGTATCCGTAACACTTCTTCGTATACTGTATTGTTCGTTTATCGATTAGGTGTGTAAATATGCAAATTATTATTTTCCGAGCTAACTCGAGAACGGCGGGCCCATAAAATTGCCCACCAGTGAAGCAGGTGGATCTGAATTGTCGATGGTCGGACCTTGTGGTCAGTGGCGTATTTAGGCCGGGATCCCTAAGGTTGGTCCAAGTTTGGAGGGAGGGAGCCGGGACACAGGAGGACCTTTATTATTACATTTAAAAAAAAACAAAAACAAAAACACTTTATTTTTTATAATATTCGTGTAGCAACTAGAATAAGATAAGATAATTAGATTTAAAATACGAAATAAAAAAAAAATGTATATAATTTTTTATTTTTTGTAAATATTAGCTCGTAGAATCACTATATTTAATAAACGATATTTTTATTATAATTTAAAGAGGGCCACCGCGTTTCACGGTACGCCCACTGCTCGCGACAGTCGTCGCAAAGCAAAGTTTTTACGCGAAATTGAAGACGTTTGAATTCGTAAGGGCATATGTCTCGTGGTGGTTACCACAGTAATCCTCGGGATTTAAACAATATCTTCTCAGTTAAAACGTCACTTTCAATCGGGTACTTTTTCAACGACTTTAATCCGCCAATCTCGTGCCCATCGAGGTCATACTTGTAGTTGGTTTGGTGTTTAGCGGATTGCCCATATCGTTCCGTTACATAATTTTAGCTCTATCGGCTCTATTCGCCGGTTATTTACAGCAATTAATTAGGCTTAAAACTTGCTCATCTATCGTTCAAAACAAAAAACAAAAAAAAAACGCAAGTAGTTTTGGAGATTACCCGTGATCGACTAAATGCCATTTTGCATATTATATACCGTGTGTTCGCGGTATTTATTACCAAATTTTCAATTTTTCCGGTAAGCGCGTGTACATTACAACTTACTTTTTTTTTGTTTTTAAACGACAACTATAATTTTTTTCTCCAACAGATCCGGACTGAATAATTTCCGTATAAAGTGTATTTATTTTTAATTGCAAAATCGGCGAAGTTACGGGATGTTGAAATTTGATATTTACAGATAACCGTACAGATATTCGTACCTATGAATAAAACGATTTATACGGAGTATTTGAGTGTATGTACGAATTTTAAAATGGAAAATATTAAAAAAATTTAACGGTTCGGCAAATCGTTTATCATAAGCAAAAATTGCGTACAAAACTATAATAATTTGACGACGTAACGTTATTGTTGAAATTGATTTATTCTTGACGCGCCATACCTACTTGGCATCATTTCTTTTGTTATTTTTAATGTTAATTATTTTGTAATATTTAATCGGGCATTCTAAAAATAATTTTTTCTATGGGAAATGTTTTGAATACAGCCAAGGCCAACGATCTATTTATTTAAGCAATACGATTTTTTTTTGTTTATCAAAATAACGGGAAATATATTCGTAAACTACAGTAAAAACCGACGCGGCAAGAAAAAAAAAAAAAAAAAAAAAAAATGACTGCTACTCGTCGCATCCATCGAATGTATTTTATAAAATGCGTTATCAAAATAATGCAAAAAATTTTGACAATTCAGAACATTTATGAAATATATGATTTAGTTTAACGTGTACGCGGTGACAAAACTTGGCACCCGTAAACATCTGCTAAACAGGAAATAGCGGATAGCTAAACGGAAATATTTAGTTTTATTTGCCTAGAACAGTGTTTCCCAACCTTTTTACCACCACAGACCACTTCGACAATATTTTATAGGCCACGGACCACCTCAATTTTACGAAAACTAGGAATACCATTTTTTATTTTTTTGCTCATTTACAAGAATACACAAAAAATTTATCGAAAAATGTTAATTTTTATTATTTTACTTAACATTCTATCAGTATACTTCACTAATATATAATTATACTTTACTACCTACTGAATAATTTACTTAGTGTGATTTTTGTGACTGCATTCCTTTGACCAGTTTTTCAATTCTCGGATGAATGTTGCTTATAGCTACGACGCATGTCGTCACTTACGTCCAAGCGATTCCTCTGTTCATTTTTGATTACAAGTAGACTAGTAACAATTCTTGTTTACACAAATATGTAGTTGAAAATACTAGTAAATAACGTAAGGCGATTTCCCGGAGTTGAATATGTAATGTTGCCCTTTTGCACCGAAATTCCTCAAGGTTCGCTATTTAAAAAAAAAAAAAAAAAAAAAATTAATTTGTAATAGAAATCGAAGAAAAAATCTATGGGGACCGCGGATCACCTACGACTGGCCCACGGACCACCCGGTTGGGAAACACTGGTCTAGAACAAATAATAATAATTACTTTCTTGTAAAATTCGACGACTCGATCGGTACAGATTTTATCGGTTTTACAGGGGGAGCTTTTTTTTTTTTAGCCATGTACGCCACACGAATCACTGAATATCACTCACGGTGTAAAACATTTTAATATAATCGAGCGAACATATTTTTTTTTTTTAAATATTTTATCGGCAACGGGTCGTAACCCTATGCCGGTTAAAACGACCCTGCAAACCGTTTAAAGTCACAGGTTGTTCTTTTACCGTGTTATAATGACTTCGACACGACGTCAACTTTTACTGCGTTCGTCAAGTTTCGTTGTGAAAATAATTTTCACGTTGTACAATGCACTCGACGCGACCACATTATAAAAAAATCCCGCGAGTCGGCAAATCAATAAAACGATTAGAATGTATTGTTATTTTTTCGTATTATTGTCAGCGGGTTGGCCAGATTGAGGGTGGGGCTTGGGGGTCACAGTCCATTTTGTCGTTAGTATTTTTTATTTTTTTTTTATCACAATATAATCGTTTCGTGTTCGTGTTACTTACGCGGGGTGTATGCCGTTTGTTTTTATATTCGGTTGACATATATATATATATATATATATATATATATATATATATATATATTATGCAAGTAGGTACGTATATACTTTTAAGGGAGTGGTAATATACCGGCGTTCCTCGCTCTTGTGAATACCACGGGGAAATTTTAACTAAAATAGCTCATATGAAAAAACAAAAAAATATTTTTTTATTTTGTTCGAAAATTGCGCGGCGTCTAGAAATCGACGCTGAACTAAATAAAAAAAAAAATTATCAACAGATATCGTCGCCGTATCTATCCGCTGCGTTCTCTTCTTGTCCGGTTTCCCTCGATTTTACAGAAAAGTGTAAAATCGAATGTTTACCTCCTCCTTAAACACCAACTAGGCAAAATCTTCACCGGAACTCACCTCTGATGATGTCGGATGTCTGGAGCAAGATTTATGGTCGACAAGTTATTTACAGACAGAAACCCTCCCTCCGTCCCCATTTGAGAAATCCTGGCTAATAAAAATGTCACGTGACTATATCGGCAGGCAAAAACGTGCATACAATACAATAGTGTCTCGGAGACTCGAATCCAATAGTTCTCGGGCACGCATTTCTTCGATAATAGTTGAATAATTTTTTTTTTTGTTTTTTGTATTTTTAACTTCCACTCGTATAATACCGGTACCGTTAAAACATTTCGAATCCGTTGAACTTTCAACCCGGTGTAGTGCGACGCCAGTTTCAATAATTGTAAAAGTATTTAAACGAGCGTATTCGATTTCAAACACGTATACATTTTACCGACGACTATTATGTGTAACCGATCTACTTGAAATACCACTGATGACAGACCACTCTAACTGATTACCGCCCGCTTACTAAAAAAATAAATTAGTAATTTACACCGGTCGGTAACCGGAACGGGCAAATTCAACGGTAGGTGGTCAGGGTAGGTACCCCGTCAAAAGTCGGACAAATACTTTTTTTTTTTTTTTTTTTTTGTTCGGAAACATGTTTTATCAGGATCGTATTTTACTGGACAATATACGGATCGGGATTTCATTCTGGTTCTAGAACGCATTATCGTATCGTAATTTATATTGTTGGATACGCGTTAGAAATAATGGACAAATATTTGTTCGGGAACACCGGTAGGTATTATTCTGCGGTCGACGTCGCGTTACCGACCAGACGTTTTCCGGGTAAAAATTATTTACTAAAACAAATAACTAAGTTATTATTTAGCGTTTTTTTTATATATTAAGTTATCAAAAAAAAAAAAAAAAAAAAACAAATAAGTAACCTTAACTTTTAACAATTTCCTTTTTTTTAACCAGAGACTGTTTAATTTCCCGACACAATAACGTTCCGGACGAGGTATTTCGTCGGGCGAATTCCGGTTCTAAATATAAAATATTTTCCAACAAATTATTGTCTTTGCGTCAATACCGTTGGTTTTTTACGCGTCGACGTCGGTGGCCTATAATTTGTTGGCCGCCGACACGTGAGCGCCCACGAGCACGACGCAAACGACACGAATAATATTACAATTATTTTATACGAATATATTATTATTACGGGCAGGGGCGTTTATTTAGCTGTTTTATTTTTTTTTCGAGATGATGGGGGGGGCGGGGAGTGCTGGGTTATTTAATCCATGCGAAATTCCCCAATTCTCGCATATTTAGAAACACAGAAAAAAAATATTATAAACCATAGAAATTTAGTGTAAAATTGTAATAATTAACGTTAAATGTTTTTTTTTTTAGAAAATTCTTAAACGAATTACAATACGCGGCAATAATAATAATTCGTTATTATTATTATTATTTTTTTGTTTTAAACCGCCCGAAAGCTTTTATTGTAACGATCGAAATATTTTTAACAATTATTAATGGTCTATATAAATACTTGTAATGTATTTATATATACAAAAAAAAAAAAAAAAAATAATACAAATAAACACGTGTGGAGTCTCACTCTCGGTAGAGTGGTCCCGGTCTTAGTCTAAGATCTTATACCAAGTCTTGTATGGTCTTTGGCGTTTGAGACGCCTAATGTCTAGAGAGTTGTCTAGTAGTCGAACTTGATAGTATCGTCCTGGACGAAGGTGATCATCATATCTCGGTGGATAATGTCGTTTCTGTCATACGATGTTCTGGCAACGTTGTACAATCTCAATATTGGACTTGCTGGCACAACCCCACTGCTGAATTGCATAAGTCCATTTTGGTTTAATTATCATTACGTACAAGAGGCTAGCGTTTGCTCGCGAGGTCTAGTTCGGAATGTCTTCCGACCAGCCGATATAGTTGTCGCATTTTCTTCTTAATTTGCGGTTTTTTTCTGTCTAACGTGGTGCGTCCAGTTGAGCCGAGAGTCCAGGTGCATTCCTAGATATTTTGCCGAGTCACACTGTGGGCTGATGTGCTGATCTAGCAATATCGGTTTATAGACGGTTTTACGCGAGGTGTAATTTACGCGCACCGATTTTTACTGTTAATTTTTATCAAATCCAACGTTTCGTCCAGTTGGAAACGCTGTTGATGGACCTTTGAAGCCAACCAGTCGCACTCTGCTGGTCTTCATTTATTGTCATTGTTGCCATGCCATCAGCAAACATGGATGTCCTTGAATAATTGTTGGTTGGAATGTCCGCTGTGTAGAGTGAGTATAGGATTAGTCCAAGGACGCGTCCTTGTGGTATACCCGCCGATATGTTTTTCCAATCAGTTAATGCTTCTTCATGAATGACCCTGAATTGACGTTCAGTCAGATATGTGTCGAAAAGTGCACACCATGTGTGTGGCAGCTGTTCACGTAGTTTTATAAGTAATCCTTTGTGCCAAACTTTATCAAAAGCTTGTGCCACGTCAAGGAATAGTTTTTATCTTCAAGCGCTTTGCTTATCACGTTTGTGACACGATCGACCGGGTCGATTGTCGAGTGTTTATTCCGAAATCCAAACTGATGGTCCGGTATAAGTTGTCTTTCTTCTATCAACGGTTTTAAGCGTTTTAGAAGTAGTTTTCCGAATAATCTTGAGATGCTTGGAATAAACGAAATTGGTCTGCATGAAGTTACTTGTTCTACTGGTTTTCCTGGTTTAAGCAGCATTTGATCACTTGGGCTCGTTTCCATTGTTTAGGAACGTATTCCATACGTAGGATGGCATTTAATATGTGTGTTAGATCATAACGAATTATATTGAATTTACATTCGTCCTGGTCCAGCAGACATTTTTCTGATATAATATTTCGTCATGGACGAACTTATAACAGTGCAAGTTCCACCGGATTTTGAAGTAGTAATTTTCTGAAATTTGGTTTCGAGTCTTGTCGACGGTACCACAACTTCCTCAGCCATAGCCACCAGCAGTCGCGGGCCTTAAGTTTTCCTCGACATTATTCTGTTTGACTTGCCAAATGTCCAACTCTGATCCACAACGCCATTTAGCCTGGGTGTGAAATCATTTTCATAAAATTCAACCAGCTTAAATGAAAAAAAAATATAAAAAAATATTATGGTTTTTCATCTATTTAACGCACGGTACACTATAATGAGATTATATAGTTTCATTGTGAGGTGTAATTCTTTTATCAAACGATAACAAATCGTCTGAGTACAGTATAAAAATAGATTTTTTAAGACAATTTTTTTTTTTTAAATTAAAACTAATATACGCCATAACTTGGAAACGGCTGGAGCGATTTTTACGCGGTTTTTTACAACATTTTCCGCGTTGTCTAGAGAAGGTTTACAGTTATTGAAATCCATACCTTATTGAATATAGTCCCCCTCGGTTTTTAGGATTTTAGGGGTTTTCCTTGGTAACACAAATGAAAAAAAAATACCTGTTATTAATTATTGTAGTGCAATCCCTGTGCTGTGCGGGGGTATCTATGGTAATAAGTGAAAATATGTATAACGCCATCTATCGTTGCTCAGTTACCAAACGTATTTTTTATTTCGTCATCCTTTATTATATATATATACAAATTAAGCGTACAACGGGTTTGCGTGTAATGTGCACTAAAACTACAGAACCGATTTTGATAAGATCGATCCTCATATGTGTGATTTGGTCCAACTCGAAATATAGGATAGTTTTTATTTCGATAAGTGACCGTCAATTTTTTTTATTGCAATTTTAAAGATTTTGTATAGGAAAATAGTTGTGTATATATATATATATATATATATATATATATATATATATATATATATATATACACGCAAATCTATAATTAATACGTTACTAGGGAAACTATCGTTGCTTAGTTACAAAAAACCATTTTTTTTTTCTGACATTCTATAGATATAAAAGCTAAATAACACTCACTCGCTCACTGATGATTAACGCCCAGACCAATTCGCTGGACCTAGGACTTGCAATTTTGGTGATATATATATTGTATGGTGTAGGTGCCTAACAGCCTAACAGTGACAAACGATAAACGATCGTTTTGCGTATTAATTTTCATTTTTAGTAAAATGCCGCGAAGAAAATCTAACCGGACCTAAAATAGGACCGATAAAGTTGGACGAGAGCGTAAAAACGAGTAATTCCAATTTTTTACGAGCAACGCCGTGCGGGACAGCTAGTTCTCTATCTCTCTATATATATATACAAAAATCTGTATATAAAAGCCAAATCACTCATTCACTGTTCATCGCCCGGACTTGGAGACTTGAAATTTTATTGGTAAATATCTCTTATGGCGACGGGTAAGATAAGAAAGAATTTTTGGAAATCTATCACCTATGGGGGGGGGGGGGGTGCTCGCACATGAATTTGGCCGAAATTAAATTTCCGGGTTACCGTGGAGACACGGATGAAAAAATAAAACAGTTGTAATTATTATTAGATTGGGTTCATTACAGGCAAGAAAGTCCTCTTTTAAACGAGATTCGGTGACCCAGCAATTCTTTGCTATTGATAGAAATTGCTGTTCCTAGATCATTATGTATTATCGTCCTGCCCATGTCACTATTTAAAAAAAAAAAAAAAATAGGTGCACCTTCGGCAGAATAAATGTAGTCATTTCAACCGCTAATCAACAAAATAATTTAATTGAATTAAGTCAGAATTTCGTGTCAAAAATATATATTTTTTTTTGTTTTGTGCTGTGACATAATCATTTCGTTCATTGCGATGTACTATGATGCACGACATTTTTTTTCGTTTTGTTGTCTGGCACGTAAACAAACAAAGCTGATGGTTTTACTTATTTACATGGATACGCCGCACAGCACTGGGGATTCTACTACAATAATTTTAAAGAAACAGTTATTTTTTTCATCCGTGTTACCAATAAATAACTCATAAATCAACAAATATAATACGATTTGTGTACTGAAAATAAACTAAAATAAATACCGAATAGAGGATGGATTTCAATAATTATAAACGTTCCCCGGACATTTTGCATAAAATACACCGCGTATAATTCGCTCCAGTAGTTTCTAAGTTTATTATTCCCATAACGACAGACATTTATTTTTATATATATATATATAAATATAGGAGATAAAAGCCAAATAACCCACTGGCTCGTTAACTAATCGACGCCCGATAAAGAGATTAGCGAGAAGAAAGAATAATAAATTCCGCGATAGGACCGATAAAGTTGGGCCGAGTGGTAGGTGGTTAAATGCACGGGCAATTCCAATATTTCACGGGCAACGCCGGTGCTATAAAAATAATAGTAATATTATAAATATCTTGATATGAAGTTATTTATAAAAACGGACCACTTGAAATTCCTATCTACGTGCCTGTGGGGGAGGGGCAGGGGGGTGGGGTTAAGCACCCGGTTCCCGGGTACGTATGTGTCGTCGTACGAGTATCCACGAGAGCGCGCGCACGCGTGTGTGTGTGTGTGCATTACGCGTACGCGTGTGCGAGTGTGCGAGCGACGACGCGAACACCGACTATCGGCGGCGGCGGCGGCGGCGGCGGCGGCGGCGGCTTCCGCAATCGTTTCATTGTTGTTCGCTTTCTTTTCGTACGCAGACCGAGCCACCGCTACGGCCGCCGCGACGTACACCGCCACTGCCGCCGCCGAACCGCTCCGCGACGATCCCGTCGCGCGCTCACGAACAGCCGCCGCGCCGTCGACGCCGCTCGGCAACGGCCGCCCGATCAGCCGCCGCCGCCGCCGCCGCCGCTGCCGCCGCCAGTCGAGTGGAGTGAATCGTGCCGTGCGGACGTCGTCGTTCGCGTGCTATACACGCGCGCACCACACACACACGCACACACACACACGCGCGCGCATACGCACACGTCGTCATCGTCGCCGTACGCGCAAAAAACCTATCGCCCGTCGCACACTGTCCTGTCTCGCTGTCCGCCGCAGCCGCCGCCGCCGCCGCCGCGCAGCTCGACGCTCGAGTAAAGTGAACGCGCGCACCGCACACGGGTCGGTGTTTTTTTTATTTTAGTTTTTTTTTTTTTTTTTTTTTATTTTTTTTATTTTTCTATTATACGAACGCGAGTGTTGGCCACACGTTTTTCTCTTCACCCGGTACCCGCCGCCGCCGCCGCCGCCGCCGCCGCCGTCTTTTGTGCGCGCGTGGAAAATCGTCGTCTCGCGAGTGTCGTTATCATAATATCCCCGTGCCTACGTATTTGCGCGAGGTGCCCGCGCGCGTGCGCGCGTGTACGCTCGGCGGGCTTCCGTGCGGATTCGCGCGCGATTATACCAACACATTATTATTATTATTATTATTAATATTATTATTATTATTATTCCGTGTTTTCCCGTGGTCCGGAGTGTGTGCGTGTGTGTGTGTGTGTGTCCGGTTATTCCGGTCGGCGGATTTAACGAATAAAAACGTGTCGTCCCGAGTTATTCACGAGGTTCACGAACGGCCGAAAACTCGGACGATATATCGCGGCGCGCCTAGTCCGACGACAGTAAGTTCCGCGTGATTATTGTGTTTTTTTTTTTTTTTTGTTTCTTTAGCATTACTATTTATTACAAACACCGAGTATTTGTACGCAAAACACTTGGACATCAAATTTCAAAAAAAAAAAAAATGCACTCTTCAATTTTATATTATTCAATATTACAGGTACGTGTGTGTGCGTGCAGGTGTTGTTCTCGCGCACCGGGTAAGAAACAAAAATGAAATAATGCGAAAAATGATAATTCCGCTGCTGCGTTCTCGCCGGTCTAATAACGTATTATGGTGGTGGCGGTGGGGGGGGGGTTTACATGGAAAATACATACAGATACGTGTAGAGAAAAAAAAAAAAACAAACCCGACCTTGACTTATTAGTACAAAATGGCAGATACATTTATAATTGATATATATATATATATATATATCAGTCGTTGGAAATCGTGTAAAACTGATGTCTAATTGATATCGATAATTCAATTTGAACGAAGAAAATCGAAACGTTTAGCACATATCCATTTGGGTTAACTAACCTAACCGTATCCATGGTATCGATGGTGTTTGGCTGATAAAATAAAAATATTTATATATTATAATAATAGTAGTGTGGTCGTGATTACGAGTACACCAAGCCTCAATACTTTTCCGCTGTCCTCGGACATTAGCAATAACATACATCGTGATAAATGATATTATAATAATAGTAAAAAATAAAAAAATAAAAAAAAAAAAATGTTTTTATTTTATCAAACACCATCGATACGAATACGGTATCGGAAATTTACCGCTCCACCTAAATACGTTTCCGACCCGCGGGGGGTTTTTTTTAATTTTCCATTTCAACCGTCCGCGGAACGACATAAAAGCGGACCGTATAAAACGGCATTTCGCGTAGGCGATGATGAAATTATTATCAATTCGTCACAGTTTTCGTGATTTTATTAGGTGGGTAGTTAGGTGATTACGGTTTTATAACCTTACTTTTACCGTTGCGCCCGTGCAACTTATATACATTTTTTTTTAATTATTATTATTATTATTTAGTTTTTTTTTTTTTGTATATAAACCCGCAATTTTCCGCAGGTCCCGCTTTCCCCGCGTGTCCTCGTACGGTAGTTTTTTGAATACGCATAATTATGTATAATACATATTTTCGTATCAGTATAAAAATTAAGCGGATTAAAATCACGAAATCCAGAACATAACCAAGACATTTTTTTTTTATATAAATTATGAGAATAAATATATTTTTTATAAATTTCCCGAGAATTGGTCGAGAAAACGATAAAACACCGAAATACATTTTTTTTTTTTAATTAGGAAATGACTACTTCTATATTAATAATGATTCCGTACGATTTTTATGTAACTTAAAATGTTGAGCAAGTATGCGCGCAAAAATAACAATTTTACCCTTTTTCATAAAACGTCGAGCTCGATTCGGTACCTGTTTAAATATGTTTAATCGAGCTCGAACTTTAGGAGACTTATTTTTAGGCGTATTGAAACAAATTTCCGACCGGCGTTCTTCAAAATTTGACGAAAAATATTCTGTCTATATATTTACCAGCAGCTCTACGCGTATCACTTTAGCTTTTATTATCTGGCCGAAAACGTCTCGTGTTAATTAAAAATAAAAAATAAAAAAAAATCAAATTTAAATTTTAAAATTCTGTTTTCGAGGCCGGAAATTAGAAGGCTCGTGGTAATCATTTCTACACCTATTATGGAGAAGTCACTTTCTGTAGACCGGCAGATTTTCGCAAAGCTGTGACTAGACAAAACGTTATTAGTCAAGGTACAAGTTATTTCTAAAAAAGTAACTTGTATTTTCGTTTGTCTACGTTTTTCGAGTATTTTTACTGTATGAGATTACCCACACGGATAAATGTACAAAATACGTTTACGAGTAGTCCAGGGAACTTCAGTTTATCAATTTCCTGAAAATGTGTAACTTAACTTGTTTACCCAAATTGATTTATGTTTTAAAATTAATTTACCTGGATTCTTTTCTTTTTTTTTTTTATGGTAACTTATTTATAACTAGTCAAAAAATATTTGTCGATTTGTTCATTGATCCGTCGTTTTACTTGAATTAAAGAGCGCACGTGTAGGGTAATTTTCATGTGTGGGGGGGGGGTTACAAAATGTAACTAGGATATTGACACATCTGGACGAGTTGACCTTGACCATTTTTTTTTTTTTTTATACAAATTTAAATCGAGTTTTCCTAATAAAAACATAAGTTAAAGTTAATTTTAAAATGTAAATTAATTCGAATGATTAAGTTTCACATTTTTTGGAAACTAATAATTAAAGCAAGTTGAAACTTACTACTGTATTATTTAGACTTTTATTGAAACACGACATATTAATGATATTCGAATAAAATTACGTAATTTTCGTTGGGAAAAAAAAATACACAAACAAACAAATGTATACACGGTTTGATTTTACAAAATATTCGTACCTAAATAACTCTCTAGAAATAACTATATTCTAATATTCTCTTTTTTTTTTTTTTTTAACAAATCGAGGCAAAAGTTATCAATAAAAGTGACTTTTAATTTTTTAACTAGTTACCGGCCGGCCCAGCTTTGGATATTAACGATTTATGCGATTATTGTCGAATTATTTTGTTATCAAATTTTTTATTTTATATATACTGGTCGGTGGTTATAACAAATGAGCCAAACATGAAACAATTAACAACGTACAGTGGCGGATTTTGACAAGCCCCTAGGGGGTAAGGGGACGAAATTATTCGTATATTATACATGCATATCCTATTTTTACACTCACACACACCCCCATTCCCCCCCATTTTTAGGGCCATGAGAATTACTACTGGTCTATCGGCGGTTTTTTTTTTTTTATTCCCCCCATATCACCTGGGGAGATATCATAGAGTGTAATATTATTAGATGTACGCACATAAACACCGACCAAAGAGAGGGATGGGGGGAATCCACCTTTCGGCCATCAATATAGTGCTTTTATACAATTGCTGTAGTCGCAACAAAACCCTATATTAGTATATTTTTTATTAATTTTCCAGGGGGTCGTGCACCGCATTTTGCCCCCCCCCCCCCGAGGAGGGAATAGGATACCCGTGCTCTAAGTTACGTACGCTCGTTCGCTGTTTCGTCCGCATAACAATTATTATTGTACTCGAATCGTCGTGTAATCGATTCGCCGTTTATTGTTAATAATAATCGTAAACTATTATTACTGCTATAATTATATAATTTTCAATTCTCGAGCTATAACCCCGTTTGTTCCACAACAGTACAACATCACGGGCCTAGCCTAACATAACCTGTTTATTTACTTAATTTTAAAACGGGCGACGAGCACGTAAACACAATAAGAAATGAAAGACGTACGTTTTGTATATTTCCACGTAGACATTACTATTTTCGTACCCGTGTAATTGTTTTACGCTAAGGGATGCCTAGGCATCACTCTATAGTAAAAAATTAATTGGCGTGAAAAAAAAAAAAATCAATAAATAAAAAAAATTTAACGCAGGGGTGCGTAGGTAACATAACGCGTACCCGCGCGAGTAGTTTGTAATTAATTTTTTGGAGGTAGTTGGAATCCGTCCGACTTTGTTCTAAATATTGCGCGTCCGTTTTTCACCGTTATGATAGTTTTTGATTTTTCCGTTTTGCCGACCGACGACCGATCGCACAATATTATAATACTGTGCACCGGTTCGAATGTTTGTAAATAATAGTATGTTGTTAAATATTAAATTAAAAAAAAAAAAAAATAAATAAAAAATAATAATAAAACAAATCGTCAGCGATATATTTGCATAAAACAAACAATAACCGCGTAAAAAACATATCTCGTCGATTCTTTCACGTGCGATTTATTTGCACGTGGAATTAATTTACGGTGTTTTTAATTTTAATTTTTTATTATTGTAAAACTAGTATCTAGTAACTAGTTATCAACAAAAAAAAAAACCGGAGAAAGTTTTGTAATATAGCTAAAGTATACCTACTTGAATTCGAATTTGTAATCCGGAATAAACGAAATAAGCAGACGGTTTGTTAATTATTTCAACTACTCCCGTTCGAATAATCCAGCGGATACTTCTTAAAAAATTAGTACGTCATACGGAACCATATCGGTTCTTTATCGAATGACATTATTCATATTGAATAATATTTTAATATATTAGATAAGTAGATATGTAATCCTATACGGGAAATATTTAGAATCAGGAACATTGTTTGTCGTCGTTTATTCTATTAACGTAATTTACTGGCGTTTGAATATAATTACCCCGTGAACTTCACGACTGGTAGTGTCGAACCGAATACACAGTTTGATTTGGATATAAATATTTATAATTCCGAGCGAGCCAATATAGTTATTATGCACGTTAGGTTTTTCAATATTTTGGTCGACTAACGCCGCCGTTATTTTACCGCGGTTGTTGTTTTAACCAAAAGATAATAATAATAATAAAAAAAAAAATTAAAAAACAAAACAAAATAATATTAATTTTGAAATTTGCACTTCGAGTATCAACGTGGGTAGAGCGGGGACGAAACTAAATAATAAAATAATATATAATTTCACGTCCCGCAAACAAGTGAATTCAATAGGCGCGCACACCTGTTGCCCGGCATTTTATTTTTTTTTTTTGTCTCTCAGACTCGACGTCACCGCTACGACATAAATATAATAACTCGTTAATTCTTATATGCATACGTAGACAAATTTCAATTACGCTGCTGACAAAAATTTAAATATATAATATAGTAGGCGGATATAATTATCCCGGTGCGCACAATCAAATATTTTTTGATTATACGTAGATAATATTGAATGTAAAAAAATACGCAAAAAAGTACACAGTGTTTCCTATATATTAAATGTGCACATTTAATTTTATTATTATTTTTTTATAGTTAAAAACCGATGTTTTCGGAAAAATACAAATATATTTAAATTACTCTTAAGTTATCTCCTTTTAGAGTTGGTAAGTATTGCCAATTACCGTATAATAATATTATGATAGTAGGCTAAGAAGTAACATTTGTTGTTGAAGTTTTAACTTTTTATAAAAAAAGGTTCATAACATTATAGATCTCGTTTGTTTCGACAATATACAACTTATACCAATCATTACAAGTTTACCAAGTACACTTATTATAAGTAGGCACTACCAGGGGCGGAGTGAGAATTAAATTCAGGCCGGGAGATTATTGAAGTTTATCCAGGCCACGCCATTTTATTCCCCCGATAAAAAAAGACAACCGTTTATATTACAATGACTGAGAAATCGCATAGTGTTATAGTCCGGATTTATATGTGTTTACATATCGTTGCTGAGTAATATGCAGTCTTACGAGAGCGAAAAAAAAAAAAAAATGTGAACGCTTCATTCAATGCGCAGTTCACGGAAAACATTTTTGTTTTTGTTTTGCATATTTGAGAATATTTAGCTTATTTAGTATATTTCGGAATATTTTGTAAATTGCCGAGAACAAAGTACTAATTTATTTTAATTTTAATATTAAGATATTTGAAAAAATATTTTTTTCAACCATAATTATTATTATTTTATTTTCATACCTCACTATAATTAAAACATACCAAAGACATTTTATTTGTTTTAATAAATATATATATTGTTGTTTTATATTCCTATACTGTTACTAAAGTGAAATTGACTAATTTATGCAAGTGTATAAATTATTAATATAATTAATTACTTAAACAATTATTTAAGGAATATTGTGACTAAGTAAATAATTTTAAAAAAATTGCATATTAAAGTATATATATATATTCAATATATTAAAGATGTTCAATGATTATATTTGCATATTTTTTAAAAAAATACAAGGAGAATATTTGTGTGGGGAGGGGGTTTAGAGAATATTAGTATCATTATATTTTAGGCGTTTTAAGAGAACATAAATCCGGACTATAAATACTGTGAACACAACGAAAAAAAATATATTTGGCTTTAATTTTTATAAAACGTCGACTTTATGATTTATTTCCGATTTGGGTCTACTACATATATTATAAAAAATTTAAATCGAACGGGCATTTTTACTGGTGACTTTACTTCTTTACGTATTTAATTGTCCTTGAATCAGTCCGATCGACGGTAGCGAAGCAATACGAATTCCGCAAACAAATGTTGTGAATTCAGCTTCGCGGTCGAATCACTCGTTTGAATTTTAATCGTTAATTTTCGAACATTTTGATCTGAAGGTGTGAAAATGTGTGTAATAATACACAAAACCTCTAAAATTACAATATTATCATATTATACGCGTCGGATGTAATATTTTTTATAATATTTCCCCCTCCCCTCCCACCCATCGACAGTTTAGAACGTGTCGTCGAGAAATTAATCAATATTTTAGAATAGGTTTATGCCGATAGGCCCGATAATTTTTACAGGTTCGGTATTATAATAAATAATATAGCGTCTTTTATTTTATTATTTTTTTTTTTTTTTTTTTTTTACAAAGGTACTTCCTGTTCAAGTATATATGTGCGTGCGATTCATTTATTCGTATTTTATATTAACGTGCACATATTATACGAGTTAGGTATGCGTTTGCATGTGTGTGTGTGTGTATGTGTGCGCGCACGCGGACGATTTCTACGGTATATTTTTTACGTTTTGTTTTAACTCACGAATACCACACGTGTGTCAAATCAAATTCGGTAAAAGAAAATCCAATACGCCGAGGAGATCGTTAAAAAAAAAATAAAAAATAATAATAAAAAAATATATAATAATAATAAAAATATTTTCACTTCGTATACACAATACGGGTCAACGGCCTCCACCCTCTTTGTGCAGTGCACTGTTTCCTCCTCGTGCAGTCCGGTCCTCGCGTACACATATTATATTCGTATACAGGGTGTCCTGCGAAGATTCCACACCGAGATAATGGAAACAAACGAATTATGGTTTTTTTAAAAAAAAAAAAAATATATATATATATTTATATGACTCGCGGGTGGGTAATTAGGACAACAAAAATTCGTATTTCAATTAAATCTATATGTTTCCGGTAAACAATTACAGTAAACCAAAAAAAAACTTCTTATTTACCAAAAAAATTGACGAAAATAGCCCGTTTTACAGTTTTACAATAGTTCTATGTTCTTCTGAAAATTTTGACGTTTCGTATTTTTAATTTTATTGACCTCGTGATTATAAATATATATATTTTGGTTTACAAATATTATTTTTTGATAAGAAAACCTCAACAGAAAACGAGACGAGATGATTTTAAAACGCTATATGGCGTTACACATACACGATTTTGATGTTACGAGGTCAATGAAAATAAAAACATCGAAACGTGAAAATTTTCAGACGAAAATACTCTACAAAACGACTATCTGTGTCGAAAATAATAAATAATACGAATATTTGTAATTCTCATCCCCGCGAGTGATATAAAATTAAAAACATTGTCATTTTCATTATCTCGGGAAATATCGCATTGGCTTCGTGGGACACCCTGTAGTATATATAATAACATTATATCTTCGATATATTATATTTCATGTATTATACTTACACTTACCCGTATATATATAATATATATATATATATGTCAATGGCGAATGCTGACTATTACAAATTCATACCGAGATTAAATATTACAAAAAAAAAAAAAAAAATATAAAAAATTAGATTTTACTCGAAATGTTTACGATATTTATTAATGAATTCTATTATATTATTTTATTATACAACACACACACAGTATTGAAAAATAATAAAACGAAAAAAAAAAAAAACAATTGTCGTACACTCGTACGACAATACAAATCGTTGACTTAGCGCGCTCTGGCCAGGGTACTAACCACCCGGGCGGTTACACCAAACGTATAATAAATGCAGACAAATAGATGGTAATTTTCCTCATTCGATATGATTGTTTTAAAACACGTAATATATTATTATTGATGATAAAATAATTTTTATATTAATCGCTACTTATGCACTTTTTATTATTAAACACGCCCGGAGAATTTGCCACAGATAAATTCCTCTACCGTCACCCCTGATAATAATCTCGGCTATGAATAGTTATACGTGCTGGTGCATTTTTAATCGGTTTAAATATTTAATTTGATTACTTATCGGGTTTTTGGTCGAAGCGAACTGTAACGGAAAATCGCGTATTGTCGGTAATTGTGAGACATGTCGACTAGGATTGTTTTTTTTTTTTGTTTTTATAATATAATTATTATAATCAGGGCCGTAGTCTTGTCTGGAAATGAGAATTTTCTGGACTTGATACATGTATAAGTTACCATAACTAAACATATTTAAAATGCCATATTTTCTAATAAAACTCTTTATTACAATAATTTTAACGATTAAAATTATTTCACGTCTTAATATTTTTGTCAAATAAAGTACCACTGGGCGGTGGAATTATGCACAATAGCGTGAAAATAACAATTTCGGGTTTGTCGAGATAATAAAATGGTGACCCGGACAAACTTTAATCTTCCGGCCTTCAATCTCTTTGGTTCCTACTCCGCCCCCGATTATAATGCCCAAGTGAATAAAATTGATAAGAATGATCGATATTGTGTTTAAAAGAATGTTTTTCTCGTACATAACTATATTTACAACTTCGTCCTTCCGTTCGCGGGAGTAAAGAGTTTAAATGTATCAATTAAGCATAATCACTGCATCTTCTTCAACGCACTGTGATAACACTGGTAACGTATAATAATAATTGATAGGCGGTAAATCTCATTCGGTCTACCGTGAAAAATGTAATAACCGCATTAATTGTCCACGATCACTGTTATCTCGATGGCTATAGCGATCGAATCAAACGCGTGTATGACATTTGCTAGTTTGCGATTGTAAATGTTCCGACATAATATACACAATTGTAATTATAACATTTAATATGATATACTAAATTACAAAAAAAAAAAAAAAAAAAAATAAATATCCTACATCCATCCCCAGTGCGTGCGCTACTGCGCTACTGGTACTCGCAACGGTATTAAATCGCGAAATATTTGCCGTCTCGTAAAATATATATATATATATATAAAAAAAAAAAAAATATATATATTATATATCCTATCTCATATACTGTCGGGCAGAGGTTTACGAGATTCCCGATTTCGTCGTTTTTGAGGTCGTATTTCAATTAATCGTTTGGAAAACGGTCTACGCGCGTACTTACCCGAAACTTTGATTTCCACTACGGCGTATGGAGTTTCGTCTGTAATGCCACCAAAGGGTTTTGATAATTAAACTCGGGGCATGGAAATTTGATCGTCCGTCGCCAGTCCGTCCGTAGTTTTTCCCTTTAAGCCCTGTGCCAGTAGCTCTTTCTCCCCCCCCCCATCACCTCTTCCGCCCATAAACACCGACGGCAGAACATCCGTTATTGCATTTTATCCCCGTAAATATTTCATTATCATTGTAATTAAGGAGTATGGATTTCTTTTGATAACTAATTTTAAATTAACTTGGTTATTCTGTTAAAATTTCAATTATTTACGAATTTCGTGTAAAAAAAAAAAAAAAAAAACCTATGCAAAATCCCATAGTTTTTTCCATATATTTTTTGACGAGAATCGCGTAATTTTACTCGAATACCATTGATACACGACAAAAGACGGGCCATGATGCGGCTATAAAAGTCTAAATATCGCAGTAAAATATTAATTTATGACGCGTAGTTTCTAAGGGGATTCGATACCGGCTGGGTTTTCTTGCGAAATATACCTATATGATGCCAATTGTTCGGACTGCCCTAGCAATATGATAAAACTTTTGAAAGCACGCTTGAATTGGTCATGATGTTCAGTTGAAAACGACATTACCACTTTTTATGAATATTTTCATACATGATTTTTCGATTTTTTTTTTGTTTTTCATATAGTTTTAAAATACGAATAATATCGAGAACGAGAAAAAAAATTGAAAAATCTAAGACAATTCGTATCGTAATCATTAAAATGGAAAAACGGAAATATTCGAATTGTAAAAAATTATAGAAAATTTGCAAAACCGGCACCAATAAGCCCTTGTGGATGATTAAAAAAAAAAATGAAAAAAATGGTATCATTTGACTTGACTCAAGTTATTGTTATCCCGTGATTTACGAGTAACTCTTGGCTCGGTTACTGAAATTCGTTACTAACGTTAGTAACAACTCGGATTAGTAATTTCGTTTGTTTTTTTTTTTTTACAGGACAACTCTACGCGGACTAGTTGGATAAAAAAAAAAAAAAACTAGGTTAACTCGGCCTACAGGGGCTAAATACTACATTTGGGTAAACAATTTTGGCGAACAGCGGCGAAACAACGATTTTTTTTTTTTTGTTGATTTGTCTATAATTTTTTTTGCTGTTTTTACACGCGTTCGCGTCGGGCGGAGCCAGCGCAATAACACTCCGATTACAATATTGTGGTATTATATTATTGTGTACGTATGAATATAAAACGTGTGCATATGTATACAAGTTATTATAATATATAGACGATGATAATCTCTCACGACTAATGTTCAAGGACGCGCGTGCAGTGCACTCGTGTGCAAGCCTCGCGCGCGCGCGCGCGCATCAGGGGACTGGGCGGCGGCGGCGGCGGCAATCATCTGTGGCCTACATGAAGTCCGCGCCGCGACTCTGCAGCGTTGTAATATCCGTTTCGGCGGCGGTATTTACGCGCGCCGTTATTGCGTTTGGCCGTAATCCCGGGAATTATTATTTTATTCATTATTGTTTTTATATCGAGAATACCAGAGAATAATTACAGAGAGAATAATAATAATAAAAAAAAAAAAAAAAAAAATAACCGCTGTTATGGACGGTTGGAAGGAAAATCGCGAGGGTTGGTAATCGATGGGACTATATAATTTATATCCGTACGTGCGACGATAAATCGTCGTTGCTTTATATATACATATATACGAAAAACGATTCTGAGCAATTTCCGGTAAAAAAAAAAAAACATGTTTTTAATTACGAATCCTAGGTGCCGCGATCATTTAGATTAAAAACGATTCGTCAAATTTCTAGCGGAAACGTGTCAAAACGGCCCCTACTACCGGGGATAGCTTTTCTATTTCCCCGTCACCAATTCGATATCTTATTTTTGTTCATCTATTTTTTTTATGTACCGATTCTAAATGTTATTTATTTTTGATAAATAAAAAAAAAAAAAAAAAAAAATTACGGATAATAATCGTCCGCGTGTATTCGTGTTCGTTGTGTATTTTTATGGAGCTGAAAATGTTTCATTCGCGGAAATCAGAATGTAGCAAAACACCGTACGATTTTTATAATTTTTTTGTTTTTTTGTCATTATCAGGAAGTTATGGAGGAACTTCGTGTATATAAAACAAAATAAAAATTAAAAAACATATTCGATAATTTCAAATGCCTATAAATAGGTGAAAAATTGCTAAAATGTCTGGTCAAGATTGTACCACGTTTAGAAAGGGCTAATATTCTGTGAAAATGTTCAAATATCTATCGTAGAGATCGTGGATTATTTTTAACAGAATTGCAACAAAATCAAAAATAATAAAAACCGTTACGCCGTACGTTTTCCCGGTTTTCCTACGTTTTATATTACCCGGTTTTCCCCATTTATTAAGAAAACTATAGCGAACATCAAAAAATGATCCTCTCAACGTACCAACTAGATCCATAACGCTTTCAGCAAAGACACTTGAAAATCAGTTGACCAATACAGTCAGTAAATATATGTAAAAATATATATATATGTATATACGCAATAAAAGTAAATAAAAAGTATGTAGAAAAAGAACAAAACAAAACCCGGATTATTATTATGTATAGTTTGTGTGTGTAAACACGACTGGTTTCGATTTAAAAAAATAAAATAAATCATCAACTGGTAACAAAAACAGCAAAGGTGAACAAATAATTCGTAAAAAAAAAAAAAAAAAAAAAAAGAGAATAAAAGTAATTAAAAATTATATCTCTCAATAAATAATAATTATCGTATAGTGTCGTTTACACTTATAAAAATATTATTATATATTTAAAATATTTTATACGTTTACAAATATGTTTCGTATAGTACATACCTCCATACGAATGAATAAATAAATATTTTCACCCGGAGTAATTATTATTATTTTTTATTACCCGGCCGGACATTTACTGCGTTCATTGTATAAAATAAGAGAAAGATAATCTTCTTGTTTTGTTTTTTTTTTCTTTTTCTTTCTTCTTTTCCGACGAGATTTTTTTGCGGGACGCAAATTATATAATTTTATTCCTACCAAACATTTCCAAATCCGTTTAATCGTTTCGTTCGCCACAAGTGACAACCGAATGCAATAACTTACGCAGGATTTTCACTATAGATAGATCATAGACCCCCAACCCCACTCTATAGTTCAACTAGTATACGACAATAATTAAAATACGAAATAATTTCAAATACTTTTTTGGTGAGTAACAACAAATGGTAATAATCGATAAAACGATTATCGTCACGCACTATATGATGCGATATAGAGCCCATCATTGATTTTTCGCTTTTCGTTGTACTAAAGCCAGCTGAAAAAAATTATCAACACTTAAACTATAAGATAAATCATAGACTATGGTTAATAAAAAAAAAATAATAATAATAATAATCTGGGGGATGGGGGGGCGGTAGAATCCTAGAACCCTACCCCTGCGTACGCTACTGCCCAAATTACGTGTTCGTATTATAAACGTTGTGAAATTTTTATCAATATTCAATAACTATAATTTATATATATTATTTTTCGATTCTAAGCGGTGTATTGGTTATTTATTGCGTTTTTTTTTTTCTTTTTTTTGCTGCCCGTAAACAACTTTTCTACCAGATATCTTGTACCGATTTTCAAGTGTAGCACATTTACGGTCGTTTTCGCCGAGCAGAAATGCACGACACAAGGATCGTCATAAATTGTACTTAATGGTCGAACAGAAAAAATTTGAGCGTGTGCAATAAATTTTTTTTTATCGTTTATAGTTCAAGTTATGAAAAAAAAAAAATCGTATAAACCGCGAAAATATTTCGCTATATTTTTCAGTGTATGCAAATACAATATTTTTGACTTCATAAAAATACACAACGGTTTCAAGACGAAAAAAAAACACGGACAATTGTAATTCCTCTTGCAGTTGTACAAACTGATACAATTTGCAACTTTGCTCGGAATCGGTTTTCGTTGGCGACAATTTACCGTTGCGTGCACATACAGATATAAATCAAATTCCCCTCCATGTGTCCCACCAACAACAAGCGGTTCGCCCGCGGGTGGCGAATGGTGTGTTGTCGTCCCGTGTCTTTTTTTTTTTTTTTATATTTTCTATTTTCTATTATCGTGACGAGAATTGTCCGTTCGTGCCGTATATTTATTTTATATTTATTTATTCAACGTGTATTTGTTTGTTGGTCGGCTATAGGCCGACGTATTCCCGGCAGTATTGATTAATTAATAAAAAAAAAATCCGCGCGCGCCCCTGCACCGGACACGGTTTTACTCTCGCGTTTTAATACGCGTATTCGCCTTTGTGGCACTCCATTGGACGCGGATATCCGCAGTGTCCGCGATAAATTCGCATTCGTTTTCATCTTAACGTAAACCGCTCCAGTGACCGATGCTCGGCCGTTCGTTTCTCCTGTACGGCAGAGAACAGTATCGTTACTATTGGATCCGCCGCCGAACATAAAAAAGTAAAATGCCATTAGGTTTTACGCAACATTATAATAATATATCGCGTTGTATGTTTTCGCCGTGACCCAATGCTATTATAAATAGTAATTTATAATATATATATATATAATAACATTTCTTTCTAATAGGGATTATAATAGTTTTTTTTTTTTCACAATCTAATTTGTTTATAATTCATAAGTCCCGGATGTTGAAAATTAGAAAAAAAAAAAATAATCAATAAATATCAATATACGTATTAATATACATTTTTTTGCAAAAAATTATTTATTTACAATATTCCTAAAATAATTGTTTAAGTGAGGTATACGCTTGCATAATGGAATAATTGCGCTACAGTAACAGTATAGGAATATAAAACAACAATACATATATTTATAAAATCATGTAAAAACAATATTCCTTTGGTATATTGTATTTCACCGCCAATATTCGTCCACACAAAATTATGGTTGGTAATATTTCGTATTATTATTAATTGATTTCTCGCTATTTACAAAATATTCCAAAATAAGTTTAATATTCCCTAACCCGTGAAATATTTTCAAATAGGCAACAAAAAAACAAAAAAAAAACCAAAAACTTTTTCCTGTGAATTCGACGCTGAATGAATCGTCCACAGTTTTTTACTCTCACAACACTACGTACACTCAGTAACGATATGTAAAAACATAAAATCCGGACTATAATTATAAAAAAAAAGCAAGCGTCTAGAGAGATCAAAGACCTGAAATTTTCAACTTATAGACTGACCGGAAGAAGAATTTTTAAATTTCAATGAGTTTTGTTTTTTTTCTTTGTATGTGTATTTGTTTATTCAGAAAAAAGAGAAAATAGATAGAATTAAATAGATGAAAATGCGGGTAATTTCCTAACCAAACCGGTCTACCCCTAAGCAAACTTGTTTTGGCCTTGGCTAGTCGTACACAAATATTGAGTAATTGTTTAAACAGTATTTATGACTATATATATATATATATATATATATATATTATTTATTATATATAAATCATGAAAACTCAAAAATAACAATTCAACCTATACCTATATCTCAATCGTATTTGATTCATTAAATCCAAACATAAATAAAATATGAAATTAAAAAAAAATGCAATTTTAGAAGTTGAAAAAAAATGTTTTATAAAATACTTTTATAGTCCTATGGTAATACATGAATACGGTATTTTTATAGTCGACAAAATAATTTTCATCAACTCCGTATACTGCGTACATTAAAATTCGTATAAAAATTATCATTTATCAACATTTAAATATCTACATTTTAATGACGATTTTCTAAAAATAATTGAATAGTGTGCTACCACATTACTGTGCAGATTTAAACCTGTCATTTTTTTTCCAATCGGTCGTGTATAATCAAAACTAAATTCATGATGTAGTGATATTTTGAGTTTAGAAATTAAATCTCGTTAAAAGTTAAAATTAAAATAAATTATTGATTTATTTTTCGAAAATAACGAACGGTACAATATTTCAGTTATTTTAGATTCTGAGCGTAAACTAGCAATAATGTGTGCTTTTTATTATACATTTTTTGTTTGTTTGTGTATGTAAACAAAAAAAATCACCAGAAATCTTGATACGATCATTAACAGATTTTTGGTAGTAAAGTTGGTTTTGTTGATGCGCCCAGGAAGTCATATTTTATTTTTATTGTAGTTTTCTTAATGGGAAAAAAACGTAGGACAAACGGGAAGGTTATTTACGCAATAACGGTTTCTGTTAATTTCAATTTTTTTTTTCTTTTTGTAATCCAGTGAAAAACAATCGTAAACACTTGACTGAATATTAGCACTTTAGACGTGGTGCAATTTTCAAAACATCCTGGTGGTTTTTTTGTTTTTAGTTATTTATAGCTGTTTTAAATTGTACAGTTTTTATTTGGTTCGAGGTGGGATAAAAATGCTGCAATTTATTTTTATCGCCGTTTTAATTTCAGATTTATGTTAAAGTTCGTTAAAAACACAAACGATTATAATTTAGTTTTTACGTAGTAATTAATACAATTTTTTATTTAAATTTATCCAAATACATTTAAAAAAAGTACATAGCTCAGAATCGTTTTTTGTTTGGGAATATATATATATATATATATATATATTAAGGTTACTCCATACAACTCTGTACATATATTGTCTTACTTTTCCAACTTTATAACTACAAAAGTGGCTAGCCCGCGGTGCGAGGTATGTCTCCGTTTTCTTTAGTTTTTTTTATTTTTATTTTTTATTGTCTTTGCCATTTATCAACGTATAAAATAGAATTCACTATAATACGAGTAAGAAGGAAGGTACGGATAATATTGTTATTGTATGTGATTTTTGGTAATTGGGTATTAGTTTCGGCGGGGACGGGTACTGTTATTCGAAACGGATAAGGACAAATAATGATAAGGATACGCGATAACGGTGATTTCTATACTTTTATCTTTAAATTTGTATTGTTAGAATGGGGGTTGAAACGTACAAACCGTATAGTTTAAAACACATAATTATGTACGTTTTATACATACCGCATAAAAATCAAATCCCCGATACGCAAAAATAAATTTATAATTTAAAAATAACAATAAAATAAGGGTATAATATATACATAGTATATAATTGTAAATAGACAATAATTGTGCTGCTATGATTATCTTATCGTGATTTTTTTTTATTATTAAATTATACACGATAAACAATAGTGTATTAGTCTGTGTCTTGTTTTGCACAAACGCATATAAATAAATGTATTAGCTACATAATTTCAAAATGTGATTTGTATGTAATATTAATTATAAACAAAAAATATTTTATGATTTTCTATTTAGATAGGTACTCGAAATAATGAGCAAAAACAAAAAGTCACAAACAAATAGATTTTTTTTTACTAAATATAAAAATAAAAAAAAATCCACCTTAATATCCGGAACATGAAGTATTTTAAAATTTTAATTTTTTAAGAACGAATTTTAAAAACCATATTAAACGTTTTCTACGCGTATATCGAATCGACCCCGATTCGAATTGTACATACATACTATTTTTTGTAATTGTAAGATTATTGATATTATTTTCGGCCACCCCCATCCGGTCAGTAGTTCGCCGCGTTACCGTAAACGGTTCTTATCGTTGCCGTTACCGCGCCCGGTATGCCGTGGTAATGATTTCCCGGGTGAAAAATTATGACCGCGTAATCTCAGCGGCGGTGACGGGGCGGACACAATCGTGTCCGTTATCATTGTAATGGAATATCCGACGGGTCATCTCGGCAGGAACGTAAGCAATATTATTATTATTATTATTATTATCCGATATATGATTTTGTGCACAATATACTATGCGACCAATAGCGATATTCGCTACTAATATTGTGTTATATCCACCCCTACCCTCCCCTCTCACATAAATTATAATACTGGTATGTTTTTTTTTTTTTTCTTTTGATTTCATTCGTACGTGTTTTTTATTTCTTGTTTTTTTTTTTTTCTTGCCCTTCCATATAGCACCGACGACGACGTGCGTGTTGCATACTATACAGAGAGTACCGTTTTTATCGCATGATGCCCCCCTCCCACCCGCGGTCGCCACAGCTCGTTCGTTCGGACGTGGCGATAAAAATTCAGTTGACGCGTTGCCGCCGTCGCGACCGGAGTGCCGTGGTACGCCTTGATGTTTCCGCGAAAGATCCGTCGGTTTTATTTTTAATTTTTTTTTTTTTTTTTTTTCCTTTCAATTATTGTTATTTATTTGAACGCGTCCGGTTTTTTTTTTTAATTTTTCTTATTTTTTTTTTTTTTTTTTTTTTTTTATTTGTTTTTTCCGTCTAAATACCGAAGCGGGTTAAAAACAAAACAAAAAAATCGTTTCTCGATAAAAGAAAGCCGGACGTCGCGATACGCATCATCGGTAACCGCCGCCGTCGCTGGCAGTGCGAGTGTTGTGAAACGGTTTTTTTTTTTTTTTGTAATTGTCACTCTGCGTGCAGTGTTTTTGTTGCGATTTTCTCTTCGGCAGTTCAGTTGAAAAACTCTCGAGGGTTCGTACCTATACATATATATATAATATTCATACTATTGAAAATCTATTCCGTAACCCAATTTCAACGCATAATATTCGATTTCAAAAATAGATTTGCATTCATACTGTTGCTGTACATTTTACGCGCTTTCTTAACGTTATACCCGGTCGTAAAAAAAAAAAAAAAAATAAAAAATAAAAATGACGGACAGACCCTCACCCTCGTACGGGGGGATATTTTTTTTCGCGGAAAAGTCTTTAGCAATTTTTATGTCTCGGAAAAAAAAAAAAAAAAAAAAATAATATTACGATTTTAACCAATTTTCGTATTAATAAATACTCGCGAAATAAAACGATTATTTATTTTCAAAATACATTATAACGTAATATACGAGAATTGCGTACGTTTCGAAACTATATGCTTGTTAAACGATAAAAAAAAAATGTATATAATACGGTGTAATTTAATTATTATTATTAATCGTACGGGTTCTGTATAAAATGGAAAAAAAAAATAAAAAAATAAAAAAAACGTTTTATAAAAATTTGTTCTGATTATATACCTCGCACGTTATTCTCGGGATGCCGCCGAAACGTCGTTATTCGGCTATATTTATCGATTTTTTTTTTTCTTTTTTCTAATATTGTTATATTCCTTCCGAGATACGTACGACATTATAGGTCACAGTCACATCGTTTCAGTATTGGAAACCCTATAAAATATCGATTTCTCCGGCGCGTATACAATTATTATTCTCGTATTATATTATTATTTATACGTGGCCCGGGCGAATATTTCTCGTCGTTTCGTCGATTTTATGGCCTTTGGGAGCAACCCCCTTAGGAAACGATTTGTCCGACACGCGTGCATCCGCCAAAGGCACATCAAACGTAAATGTTTTTGTTGAAGACAAACGATTTTATTTATTTCTTCTACAAATTTAGTAGGTGGAGATGCGTTACCGCCGAAATTTGTTTCGGAAACGGTTTTATCTTTTTCCTATAATATAATACAGGCTTGTATACTACAACCATAAATCATTGGTGTATTCCTTTTGAAAGCGGTTTTAATTTGTTCGACATTTATCGATAATCACCGCATCAACATGTTACGACCGATTTTCTAATACAGTAGAATATAATAACGACAAATAATACATAACCGTTATAAATTCGTGTATAAACATATATATATATATATAATAAAACAAATTGCTGATCGGATTTAGCCGCGGTTTTCATTGTGCGAATTATCCATAAAAAAAAAAAAAAAATAGTTTAAATATTGTTATAAGAAAAATGTGTATTATAATATTTTAACGTGACATTCGTAATAAAAATGATGCATATATTATTGAAAAACTATCGCCAAGCCGCAAATAATAATTCATTAAGCTAATAATTGACACGCGGGCGTAAAAAAAATGAAAAATATCAGGTACTTAATTTTTGTATTTTTTGTATGGGGTAACCATACAAAATATACTCTTGTATCGTTTATACGTTAACTTTTCTACTAGGTAGGAAATACTCAAGAAAGTATATACATAAAATTATAATTGATGCAATTTTATTGTTCACGCTACTACTATCCTATTGATAATATATGGAAATGGTCTGTGTAATATTATTATTGCACTTGTACACATTACATTTAAGTTTTAAGTAATAATAACACTGTTTGTATACAAACGTATTTATACTCTCATATAAATATTATGTAGAAAACGCCACACGGTTATTTATTTTTGTTTTGAAATTGTTATACGCGTTTAGCAACGGCGCCATAAAGTTTTTATTTTAATCGCCGTATTTTTTTTTTTTTTTTTTTTTATACTTTTACCGTATTAAATATACAGAGTGTTTATAAAAGGACGCTCTTTTTGATAGTGACAGTTAATGGTGAACGCTATCGTACCATGATTACTGACTTTCTGTGGCCCCATCTTGATACAATTGATATCAACGATCTATGGTTTCAACAAGATGGAGCCCCATGTCACAGTGCTGCAGAGACCTTAACACTGTTGCATGATAGGTTTCCAAATCGTTTGATTTCATTTCGAGGAGATCAAAATTGGCCGGCAAGGTCATGCGACCTTACACCCTGCGATTTTTTCTTGTGGGGGTTTGTGAAGTCTCAAGTGCACGAGAGGAAACCTCACACGATCACGGATTTGAAGGAAGAAATTCAGAGAGTAATCCAGGATCTCACCAAGGAGAACTGTAGGGCAGTAATCGCCAACTTCCTTAACCGTGTGACAGTGTGCCAACAGGCCAGGGGGGTCACATGAATGATATAATATTTCATACCTAAACCGGATGTTCTCCCGATTCCAATGATGTCATTTTTTTTGTTTTTTGATTAAATTAAAGTGTTATTTTGGCATTTTTAAAAAGTGCGTCCTTTTGTAAACACCTTTTATATATATATATATAGGAAATAAAAGCAAATGCCGTTTATTTTATCCTATACATCTAACCTAACAATTATTCCGTAACCGTTTCGGAGGTGTAAATTATCGCTCGCTATTTTTTAAAAAGAATCTGGCATTCCGTCGTCGTCTTCTTCTTCTTCTTTGCAGCTCAACGGTTCCCGCCCGGAGGACCCGCGAGGCTTCCACGAGCAGCCCACACAACCCGGTGGAGGCGCTTTGGAACAGTAACGCGTTAGGACTAACGTGCAGGTTAGGTTAGGTTAGGTTAGGCAGAAGTGTGGTGGCGAAACGTGTACACCTATATTTTTATATATATATAAGTGTGTATGAATATTACGTGCATATTAAACCGGTGCCGAAACAGGTGTTATTAAAATACATTAGTATCGGTGCGCCCAGGCGGATTGTTAAAAATAATATAATTGGTACTCAAGCGCGCATTACTTGCTGTACTTTTGCAGATAAAAATTGGGTTCGGTGCCCAATAAAAAAAAAAAAAAAAAAAAAAACGATAAACGCTACAATTTATACCGACAAGAAAAAAAAAAAAAAAAAAACTGTCCAATATCTCTTGGTACTTTCGTATTATCCCGACAATCCGGATTAGTATTTTTCCATTCCCCCACCCCCAACACCACATGCTTTATTTAAATCGGTCGTGGAATTCCACCATCGACTAGGTTTTAGATTTACATTCTGTTAGTACTCTAGCTTCCTTAGCGAAGGCTTTAACCAACGGGTAGGTTTGGTTTTCGTACTGCCGTGTTGGGATTTTAGCGGATTTAACCAAACTTGTTGTTACGTTGGTCATTAAGTGTCCGTCATATTATTGCTCAATTATTGGTGGCGGTTTTCCAAATTTGAAATTTTTGTGTTTTACTACGTTTTAACGACCGCCTAGAGTTTTCCACCGATCTACTGTCCAACGCCAGTTTAAGGATAAGGGGTACGGGCAATTTTCATGGACTTGTTTTAGATCGAAAAGTCAGACAAAAAACTATAGTGATAATTCCGTTTGGCATATTTCAATTTTGAAAATGAACTACGATTAATAATTTGGTTCATTACTACTAGGATACATTGGAATTATTTTTTACACAAATACAATCAAAACCGTTGACGTTTTCCGGTAAAACAATTAAATTTCGATTGCCAATATTTCCTTTAGTGAAGAACCTATAGTAATCGTAATCCGTTTTCAAAATTCGATAATAATAAGACGTGTAAATACAATATATTATGCTCTATTATATTATCTGTTGTCCGGCTGCTTTATTTCGCCGGACGTGTTATTATGATATTACGGAATAATTGCAAATATAATAATTGTTGCAAACTGTATAATAACAATTATTGTAGGTTTTGTTTTTTTTTCTACGGTTATTTTCAAGCAAATTACGTAAAAAAATGATAAAATAATAAAACATAGTTCGTAATTATAATAATATATTGTAGGCGTGAAAAAAAAAAAAAAAACCAACGACAATTTGGTTATTATTATTACTATAAAAAAAAAAAAAAATAATAATTGCCTTCCAATATTATAATATTATTATTTTATATACTCGCGCACGTCGGCCATTAATAACGCGGACCGTCGTCGTCGTCCCCGCGTCGCCGTCGCCGGCCTTCCTTTGTTCCACTTCCTACACGTCATCGTCCTAACCGACGCCGCCGCCGCCGCCGCCGCCGTCTATAACTGCGCGTGTGCGTTTATATATATATATACATATATGCATTATGATAATAATAATAATAATAATAATAATAAAAATAATAATAATATATTATATTATATGGAAAATGTTTTTTTATTATGTATTTTTTTCTCTCCCGTTTTGTTTTTTTCTGCATCGTCTGTCGGTCGTATTATTACAATGAAAAAAAAAAAAAAAAAAAATGTAATATTTTACGAGTGTTTACGAGAAAATAATATATATATATATATATATATATATATTTTCACTTATTTATTTATTATATTATTTCGTTTTATATTCCGAACGTATGTAGAGCCGGTAAGGACGTATAAATACGACGACGCGTGCTTTAAAAAAAAATAATAAAAAAAAAAATACAATTTGCGAACGACGCAATTACAATATGTAATCGAACGGAATTTAATATTCAATGTTTAACATGGCACAGCGGTGTGTGCTATTGAACCGTATGATCCAGATTTATTGGTTTTTATTGATATCAACCATTCGACGATTAAGAAGAGGTAGATGGAATATAATCGCCGTCTCGCAAATACACACACACGCCTACTTATCCGCTTTCGAACGCGGTCGCGTTAATATATTTAATTTTCGGTATGGATTTATGTCGCATTTTTTTTTTTTTTTGGTTTTTTTTTTGCCATATTATTCAGTGTCCGTTCAGTATCGAATTGAGCACCGATAACGCGAGCGCAACTGGTTTCGTAGGGACGGTTTCCAATTGGATTTCACCAGTTCTAATCACGGTTGTTACGTTAACCGCAATCAACCTCATTATCCCCGATCAACTCGCGTATCGGCAGTGATATGATATCGTGACGATAAGATATTAAATTATTTTACAATATCGCGACGATAGATAAAATTAATTTCCATGCGTAATAGTTAAAAATAGTACAGGTGGGTTTCGATAATCCGTGCCGCGTACAAATGGATTATTGAAACCATCAGTACTTTTCCCTGTCCGTCTACGACGACGAAATCGTCGCCATCGTCGTCTTGGTCTCGTTCAAAGGCCATACACTTAGGTGCACTTAGCTCTCTTTAATATTGCCTCGTGCAATTTTTATTTAAAAAAAAAAAATAAAAAAATACGCGTACCAATGAAAACAATGACAACAATGAACGTGTACAAGTATAAAAACACACTAACGAGGAAACATGATCTTCTTAACTTTAGATTTCTCGTTAATCAATATAGTCAATTTTTAATTTATTTTCGTACAGTATTATTAATTATCTAATAAAAGTTGTTCACATTATATTACAAAATGCACAATAATTGTGTCAAAATAATATTACAAAGTTTTTCGCAGACGAGTTCTATCAAAAATAAGTACCGAACCACACACTAACAAATTATCATTTATAAAAATGTAATGTTCTTATCTTCAACGAAACCTCAACCAAACTAAAAAGACATAGTAGTCAAAAAACTAATTCAACTTTCCAATTAAAAAAAAAAAAAAATCACTATTATTAAATTGTTATAAAAATAGAATAAATTTTAAATTCAACTGTATTATTATTTAATGAATATTATTCCAATCTAAAATCTATAAACATCGTATCTAACATAAATTAATTTTAAATCTAAATTTGTGTTACGAAATAAATATATTATATTATTGTAGATGATACACAAGTGTTCATTTTCAATTGTTTTTATTTGACACAATATAGAAAAAAGTTGGCCATCCCTGATCCAAAGTAAAACCAACGTCAAATGTCGATTAAGGTGATTTCATATCGATAAAACTTACTTAAATCGGCGTTAACGGCCTGAATTCGACGGCCGGTCTCAGTGTTAAAATGCGATTAAAGCCTTAACCGAGAGTGTGGTGAAATCAAAAAGCTGTTAGGTTAGATTAGTTAAACCTATTGTTAATCATTAGTTAAACTAATGGTAATCACGGTTAATAGTGGCTGATTGATCATGATCGAACCGTAGGGTGAAACCACAGGGCCTGGGATCGCAATACGATCTAACGATCAATCGGCTGTGGTAATTATCGCGTGTCGTCGTTTAATAATTCTATATAATTTTTTTTTTTTATGCTACGATAATGTCTATTTTTCGATATATAAATTTGTTAAACGTGTCCCTAGACTTTTAGAACCGGTAACAATAATTATAATCGCGTATTTATTTTATTTTTTGTGACATTTTCGCATCGTCCGTTACATCGAGAATGTTGTAAAATGTTAATAGAGTAAAAGTATCAAATTTACATTGTCGCCGCACGATAAAACAACAGCGATAATTTATCGTTTTTGTATTATTAAAGTAATTATTAAGTATCGAACATGAGTTCCGGAATATCGAAAAACGGTAATTCCGATATTCATAAATATCGTGCGTGATAAATTATCACATAGATTCAAGAATTGGGTGTCGCGTTTAAAACTTCTGCAATATGATATAACGCCCCCCCCCCCCGACTTGGAAAATTATACTTAAATTATTCCTTTCTCGTAGAGAATCAATAGTTATAATAAAACTAATTTTCTTTAGTTTTCCGGCATAAATCCTACAAAAAAAAAAATAAAAAAAAACAAACATATTCCGTTTTACATTATTTCCCAACGTGTTTCTTGTCGCATCAATTATAATATTATCATTTCATTCGTTCGTCGTTTTTTTAAATACATGTATTTTTTTTTTTTTTATATATCTCCGTTACTTTACGATAAATAAACATAGTGTTGTATTTTTACCTAAACTCGACGGTAAATACCTATACGTTATTACGTATAGATAAATATGTTGCATCATCGCTAAATTGCATTTAAAATGCATCACAAATTAATATCTATTAATATTTATCGATATTATTATTATTATTATCTAGGTATTTTGTTGATCGGTCGTGTGCTGTTACGAAAGATATTTTCAACTTATAAACCACCGGCGTTATCGGCGTTGGTGGTATTTTTATTGCATTTTTATCAATACATTAATATATTTTTCAGGAATCGAAATTAAGTCGCGCGTTTGAAAAACTCGTTAATATATTATTATTATGGCTGGTGCACACGACGCGTTTTGTGTAGTTTTCAATTATTATTCAAAACAAATTAATAATATTTTTATTTGTATATTTTGTATTTTTCAGCATTAACCTCCCGGGAACCCGACGAAATTGGCAAAATCGTTAAAGGAATTCACGTATACGCCGAAGTCGTCAATTAATAGTACGTACGTTCATTTAAATTTACTTATACAAACTGTATGAAATGTAAATACATATTTTATATATTTATATAACTTTATGGGTCTTATACAGTAAACGTCTCGGGGTATAAACGAATTTAATTTGCATTTAATATATGTGGAATAAATTTCTAAAAAAAATAAGTTTCTACGTCATTGGAACAACAGAGTTGTCCGCGCTTAACTTCTAACGTACCTATACGTACCTATTAGTTTATTAACTTTATATATTATATTACATTTGTTTTTTTTTTTTTTGCCAAAGCTCTACAAGGACGTTTGTTTTTCTTATATAAGAGACGTTTACACGGATGTAAAAAAACATCGTGTAATCAAGCGCGTCAGTAAATTGTCTAGTATTGTATGACTACTATCTCGCTAGCGAGACGACAGTAAAGAGAAAATTGATTAATCTCACGAAAAAAACCATCCGGCTATTTTAAATTGTTGACTAGCTGCCCCGCGACGAAATCCGAGGAGCGAATTATGGAATGTAATTGGTTTTACTACGATTGTGTGCTTTTTTTTTTTTTTTTTATTTTGTTGGTATTTTTCGTTATCACGTTTATAATTTTGTTAGCGGTTTAGACCGTCTCTGTACACAATGTTTGTCGTATTCTGGTAGGAAAATATACTATTTTTCAGAACGTCCGATTTGCTAGAGAAAAACCGCGATAACTCGGCTAAAACACACGTTTCGTATATTATTTATATAGCACTCGGCGGCGATAATGTAGCCTATCGATCTATATCGGCAAGAGAACTTTCCGAACAGGTTGTTTAGTTCTATTAGCCCTCAACATACAAACTCACAAACTAACAAATTTTACCTCTTTATAATATCAGTACGGAATACCGAACTATTATACCGTCGTGTAAACGGCTGGACGACTGGCCCCAACTGTAGCTATCGATCTATCTATCTATCTATTCGATAAACGAATATTAAATTTACTACTACAGGAAAAAAAAAAAAAGCATCGTATAAACGACTCTCTAGTTCGGTTTATATTATACGGCGTACAGATTGTATTAAAGGACTTGTTGACAACCTCGAACGAATTCAGAGATGATTCTTACAACACCGCGGTGTGAAAATGCCGTGAAATATTTCGATTTCTTATTGTTATTTATATTCGTTAATAAGTCACAGGGAAAACCTAATAAACGCATACAAATAAAAATATAATGTTTCACGAATTTGAACATTTTTATCTCGTTTAAGAGGAGTGTACGCATTAGAGCACGCGCTGAATTTATCCTATAGGATATTCGCATCCATACTGGATATGGACATTTGTTTTTTTTTTTTTTTTTAAATTGTCTGGAAAACATCGAAAATTGAGAGAATTTGAAGAATTCAAACTTGTGGCAACCCCGAACCAATTTATTTCCTAATGAATTTTTCGATGAATTTCTGTCGCGATGCTTATAGTTCAGTAAATTATTTACGATTTAGTTACGGTTATACGTATTATTTTATACTCGTACGCCGCGGGTCGCGGATGTATACAAACCAAACTGTTTTATCTTTTAATAAATAAAAAAAAAATAAGTGATATAATATATTCAATTGAGTATTGTCGTAATATCAATCGGTTGTATGAACTATATTACATTACTTTAAACTATACAAATATAATAATTAACAGAAAAAAAAAAAACAAAAAAACGATGTATTGTGCAATAAATTAAAAAAAAAAATACAACAAAGGGATTTAAAAAAAAAAAAAAAAGTTTACGACTGTACAATTATGGTTAATACTTATACGCTATACGTGCGCTTATACTATTCGTGTATTTTATTATCCTCGCAAACTAGAAAAAAAAAAAATTAAAAAAAAGCCGTTCATACAAAAAAAAATAAAAAAATAAAAAAACCACTTACGTTTAGTTTACGGCAGACAGATCGTTTTGTTTTAATTCATATATATATATATATATATATATATATATACACCGTTTAAAAAATTGTATAATAATATTTAATCACTTGCCGATATATTTATTGCGTTAATGGTATACAGATTTATAGTAACTATTACAAAAAGGTAGGCATTTGAGAGCCTACTCAATAATTATTTTCAAATAATTAATAGTTAATAAACGTTGGTAACAAAATTTAAAAATATTATAACGGTATTCGTATGGTGGGGTTTTTTTTTGTTTTTTTTTTTTTTTTACAATTTACCATAATGAAATGCGCAAAATGTATTATAATTAATAATCGATCCGTACTTGAAGTTTAAAAATGTCATGAGGAAATATCGGCTAAAACCAATAATATTCACGTTGTTGTTCGTTCCGTTACACAAATGGCGTTGTACAAACACGGCGCGTTTGGTAAACGTGGTGCGTTCGTTTTTAATTGCGAATTTTCAACCAATAATCACATATTGCACAAACCGATAGATCGAAAACGATTGTGTGGCTGTGGCAGAACCGAATGTGTCGGCCGCGTGCTTTGCGGTTACAAGTGTAATCGAAGTTAAATACGTACGTACGACGCAGTCGTATCGTGTATTGTATTTGACGTTTCAATACCCGGTCGACACCAACAGACAGACAACCGCAAGTCCAAAAACTATAACGAATCAAAATCAAAACCGACCTCGGCGACATAATAATTTCAGAAAACATTTTTGAAAGGCCGTATGTTTTTACGCTCCGCCCGTTTAAATATACGTTTCCATTATCGTACAATAATTAATTATCAACAGTTTATACGTTGTAATTCAATTATTATAAACTTGACTTTTGTACTCTAATAAAACTATTAAAGGTACCATAATATCTTTATATTTTTGTACGAGTATAATATACGTATTATACGTGTTCGAAGTACACGTTTAATAACCACGTGCATTATTACGCAATGAATGAATGTCGTTTTTTTTTTTTTTTTTTCCCCCGGAGCTTATAATAATATTATGAGGTTATCGTCATAATACCCGATAAAAAAAAAAAAAATATATATATATATATATCGATATATTACGGGTAATGTTAACATTAATCGAGGAGCCACTGTGGATTAATGACGTTAAACTTAACAATGTCAAACGGTTTTTTTTCTCTTCTTCTACAAAAAACACTCTGTATATACACGGGCGTCGGGCACTATACAAACCGCCTAGAGATCGTTAGATCGTAAATCGACGGCGGATAAGATTTGGAATCCGTATTGGTCGGTGGTCGGTCGGGTTGTTTCGCGTGATGTGATTTTCGCAGTATACGCGGGCAAATCCAGTCGAATAATAATACCTATGGTTTTAGTGTGCGTGGGCTAAAATTCGACTCGGATCGGTCTCTGGCCGAGGGTACAAACGGTGTTCGCGTAAACGTGATTGGTAATCGACGTGCGAATCGGCTCCGCGTTCCGTGCGATTTATAAAGTTTTTTTTTTTAATTTTTTTTTTTTTTTTTTTTTTTTTTTATCGATTACTATTAAAATATCGTCGTTCTATCCGTTCTACAAACCGTTGGTTATAATGGGTATGCGTTAACGGGTCGGTTACCCGTCCGCGGTTCGAACGTCCGCATTATTTTACGGCTTGTGCCGACATTATCCGAATGTGTTAACGTTACAATAATGTACACCGGCGAAAAACGTGCGTTTCTCGAAAAATAATGGACAAAAAAAAAAAAAAAAAAAACGTCCGTTCGACTTGTTGGTTTATTATTATAAATTATATACGTTTTGTACAGTACGTATTTAGAACGGCGCGGTCGGGCCGGGTAAGTAACCCGACCTCTCCTCTCTCTGCTGGTGGTGCGTTCGCGTCGGACACATACGCACACACGCGCCCGTATCTAACACTGTTAATATGTATATATATATATATATATATTATAAGTAGTAGTTTTTTTTTTCTTTTTGGCAATCGCGCTCTATGCACTTTTATTGGTTTCGGTCCAATAGAGAAACAGAGAAACAGCTATAATACTACGGGAGAAAAAAAAAAAAAAAAACCGCACACATACGCGTATTTAATAATAATATATTCGAATATACGACGACTACAAGTGTATCGTGTAGTATGCTTTCGAACGATTCGTACTGTCGTATATATAATAAATGCGCGTAAAAAAAAAAAAAAAAATAATAATAATAATACAAGAAGAAGAAAAAAAACATCGTTATTTTTCAGACCGATTCTTTCGGCCGTTTATATTATTTTATACAATAATAATAATACGGTGTCGACAGAACGAGAGGGCCGCGCGAAAGAAATTTTATACATACTCTATACTTGCGTAACGTACACGTTAATTGCCGATCCGCCATATTATTATTATTTTTTATTTTTTATTTTATTGTTATTCGTACGGACTATTTTTTTATTTATTTGTCTTCGTTCTTTCTGCCGGTTGGCAATAGATTGAGCAAATAGAAAAGTTCAAGATCGTTCGTCTGCTTCCGCCACCCGTCGTGTGTAATATACACAATACTATTTGGCCGTAATAATATTACAATTATTGTTACATTTATAGGGGTTTTTTCATTCTTTCCAAATTGTTTTTTTTTTTTTTTTTTACGAATAATCGTATGCATTCGATTTATGTTGTTTAATTCTAATGTATTTCACTCATCATTTCACGGGGCAACACGGATTTGAGATTTATTTAAAAAAGTACGAAATTAAATATTCAAACAATCCGGGGTTTTTTTCTTTATTTCGATAAAACTATAATAGTGATTTTTTTTTTTTTTAATAAAACACTAGTGTTTCACGATAAATTATAATACTTTAGATAATAACAAGCGGTAAAATCGCCGCGAATAGGTTTAATAAAAAAAAGGGTGAACAAGAAAATGGACTGGATAATTTATTAAGTGTTTATAATTTTTCTTCAAAATATTATTTTTTCAAATATATCTTGCCGTTTGATTTTCGTTCAATTAATTTTATTGTATTTTTAACGGCATGTTAAATTTGCATTCATATTTTACTGTGATATATTTTACATAAATTACACAGACACCAGTAAGTTGTTACTATAACAAAATATTAATTAAAAATTTGAGGCAATTTAACGCACTTGTTTTGGTCTTATTTTTTGTTATAATAATAATAATAATAATTTATAACCATTTTTATATTAAATGTCGTGTTTTTTTTTTTTTTTTTTATTACATATTATATATTTCCTATATATATAAAAGTTGTAAAAAAACTCGTAAAAATTATTATTTCTTTTTTCTACAAATAAATCGTAAACCTTATAGATAGTGAGATCATTTTTTCAGATAACATCAAATATTTCGGCCATATGACCTTGTATTCAAATTCGATTTTCGGATAGTAATAGGAAGTAGGTACTGAAATGTACCTATGCTTTTTAGGATAAATTTGAAATTGTTAATCCTTTTGGTGCACGCGCGATAAAAACCTAAATTGTCTTAAATAGAAATATATATTTTTACTGTCATATTCCAATAGTTCTTTCTTTTTTTTTTTTAAAGAATTTGTGATTCGTACAATTCGTTGCTATCTCAATAATTGCCTGAGATACAACCGTCTTAAGTTTATTAAAATATTTTTCTCGATTTTTCAAAAAAATTAAAACTTATGAAAACTATTTAAATTGTGAAGAAATTTCACTACTGTTTTATAGGTGAAGTTATTAGTATAGACAATCATACAAATTAAAATTGCACATATTACGTAATAAATATACGTTTTAAATTTTTTGGATAAATTGTGTAGAAATCATATAATTTAATAAAGTTTAGATAGCCTGTAACACGGGCAATTTTTTATAGATATATCAGTCAAAGTAGTTTTAAAAAAATCGATCTATTCGAATCTGGTGTTTCCGTTAAAGAAAACGTCAGTTTTATTACGCACGCACGCACTAAAATGATTAAAAAAGTGAAATTTAACGTAACTAAGAGGATTGCAAAATTGTCTCCGATTTTGTAAAATTTGAACATTTTTTTTTTTATCTGTTAATGATAAGACTTTTACACTAATCTACTGAAAAAATGTTTGATACTTACTGTAGTTCGATTTAAAAAATGAAAATATGTTTAAACTTATAGACAAGTTTTCTTTGCATCGGTCCGAGCACTTTTTCAATTCGATCAAACTGTTTATGAGTATAAAACGTTTGAAATTCGTATAGATTTATCAATTTTTAATGGTAACTAATTAAATAAAAAAAAAAAAAAATTTAAAACGATGGAAAATACAGACGCGCTCCGACCAACGCAAAGCAAACTCAGTAGGTCTTTACATATTTTTACAAAACGAAGCGTTTAGGTATTTTTGACGAAAATGTGCAATGTCCCGGGAGTGCGATGATGTATTTCACAGTGTACGTTCCGGGAAAACGGAATTTAAATACACAATAAGTCATCGTCCGGCCGAAATATTTAGTGTTATCTGGAAAAAAAAAAAAATAAAAAAAATGACGGCACTATATATTATTTAATACGGGTATAAAGTATAAAATAAAATACCGGATGCCTTGCGCATAGCGGTTCGTGTAATATTCCCGTTGGACGATTTCTCGACACGTAGGTATAAAACGACGACGTGTAACAGGATGCGCGTAAATCCCGAGCCGTTATTTTCAAGTCGCCGTAATATAATATTATTATTATTATTATTATGGCATTACGTGCAAGTTTTTTTTTTTTTTTTTTTTTATTTACGTAAAAATAAAATTACTTCGACGTATACGCGAGATACGTGTATATATATAGCGGTCGTTAATGTTTTTACTTTTTTTCAAGTTTAACTTTTACGCCTATACTATATAACCGGCGTTTATCTTTAAACGTTTTGTTAGTAGTGTTCTCTATTCGCAATAACGTTTGTCGCAACAACTCGATGTTAAAAAGTGTGTACCCACTCTAGAAAACGATAACATAATAAGTATTCGGTGGAAATTTTAAGTCTCTACGATTATTATTTTTGATAAAAACATAATAGAAAATAACAGAAACTCGTTATCGCGTCAATATTCTAGTTTTTCCCCATTATTAATTTGTAACTACAAAATATTATGTTACAACTGTCCGTGTTTTTTCGTCGCGGCAAACTGTTTATCATTTGTTTAGTGCCAAACAAATTTTACCATCTCCGCATAAATCGGAAAACAGTACGCAAAATGGTTTTTACGATTTTCGTCAGAATTTCCACTATAAACTCTTATACAAAATAAAAAAAAAAAAAAAAAATGTCTACATTACGCTTAACCTTTATATTTTTCTTTCTTTTCATTGCGTATACACTTTACTATGTGTCAAATTTTGGAAATAATAGACGGTTATTTAGGCGTACATTTGGTGTAAATCCTGAATGCAACGGTCGTATAGGAAATACGATTGGTTTCTAAACTGTTCTACGTTATGCTGAATTCAAGTTTAACATTTTATTAAATGTTACCGTTTTTTTTTTTTTTTTACGAGTTTCTTAATTACAAACGTTTATATATGGAAACAGTGAAGTTACGGCCAAAATTTTTTGGACGAAAATCATGTTTTCGGACAGGTAGAAATACAAATGGGCAGAGGACAAACGATTAAAAACAAAATGTCAAAACCAAGAAATGGGAAGGTGGGGGGAGGTTCCATCCCTTCTAGTCTCGTCTCCAGTAGGTTTATACTAAATAACGTTTCGGGTTTTATTTTGTTATGAAACGTGTAGTTAGTTAGACGATTTTATTTGGAAAATTTGACATTATTGTTTAACGTGAGAATTAAAGATATTAATATGTCGAATATTAGATAACGGTTATTGATTGGTTATCTTCTACAGAGTATACCGCGATGTGGTAATACCCCCACGAAAGTACCGGCCGCTGTTGGGCGTTTTTTATTGATAGACCACGTCGCGGACCGTCTCGAAAATTCCTAAGCGATTCTAAGTACTTGTGAACCCCATTCGGCAATTTAAAAATCTACTGGCTATACACGTTATTTCGGTATTAGGGAAAATATCGCAATAAAATCAAATATGATCAGTTATCATCAGTTGATGACTATCCGTTGTATTGCCGTGGTTTACTATTAAAAAGACGATAGAATTTCTCGTATTATGAATACTATTGTTTGTGACTGAAATTTTTGCGCATCCTTGTAAAACGCGATAGCCGACGATTTCGCGTACACCGGCGCGTAGTGTACGGTGTCGTTTATTATTTATTATTATTATACGAGTATTTTCGTTGGCTTTTTTTTTTTTTAAATTTTTTTTATTACTGTTGATATTTTCCTCTTATGTCTTGCGCGTCAATAACGCGAAACCGGCGCGCCGACAATATTTCCCCCGGTGCAACAGCCTGTCGCGGAATGCGTGTGTGCGGCGCGCGTGTCGGGCGGAAGAAGTGCTCCTCCGAGCGAAGGCAACGGCGGTGGTCGATACCGCCGCCTCGAGCGCCATCTGTACGCGCGCGCCCGCGGCGAAAGCCTATAACGACAATAATTGTTGGTATTTTTTAATATTTAAAACGCGTGTATACACGTGCGCGGTGTATTTATACACACACACACACACACACATATATATATATATATATCGTGTCGTACACGGCGTATAAAAAATATATATTTTTTTATTATTATACGACGTATACACGATATATAAATATATATAATTCGCTGGTACGTCGTACACAACACCTCGCCTCTAGCCGACCGTCACCGTCCGTTTCGACGACGTTGGCGACGTAAAGAATTTGGGTCATTGTCAATGTAGAAAAAAAAAAATAAATAATAATAATAAAATATACGATTGCTCAACATTGGCGGCGGCGGCCCGCGTAATTAATTATTATTACAATTTATTATTATTCGTTACCGATATCCGATGGAAAAAAATTAAAAAAAAAAAAAATTGTCGTTATTAATATACGGCGGTTGTTACGGTTACCGGTGGTAAACCGGAATAGTCCAGGAAACTTCAATCTCTCTATTTTCTCGTAAATATCAATTGTTCAAATTTCGAAAAACTCCGTAGACAATATTATTAATTATTTTATGATAAGTATGATTTGGTAACACCGTTTTAAATTGTCTAAACAATATTTAACGCCAATTTGATCACACTGTATTTTCTGTCCTATTGTTTTACGGGGTGTTAAATTAAAAAATAATGAATGCACCGAAACACCTTAACTCATATTATTCATTTGTTTGTTCTGGTAAACCAACATGGCAAAGTCAGGGAAAATTCAAAATGGAATTCCGTGGCTACTGTGTGTGCAAAGTTTGGGCAATTTTGTTCAACTTGTTTAAGTCGAGTTGTCGAAAAAACTAAGCCAAATTAACAATGTTACTTCGAACGCATAAACGGATTCGAGTAACTAAGTTAAATTACACATTTTCAGAAATATAATAACTCAATTAAGTCAAGTTAAAAGTTACACGTATTTTGTTATATTTTTAAACTTTTGGAACTTACTACTATACAAAACTCGTGTGGGCATCCCATAGGCCACGTGCGTGCCCGTTTTATTCTTATGTACTGATGCTATTCGAGTAAAAATACGTAGTTTACCTTTAAAAAAGTTATTGTAATCGTTTACTGTCCATCCCTGCATAAATATATTACACTGTTGGGTAAATTACTTTTAAAATGTAGTTAAATTACTTCCGCGTTATTTATATATACATAATAATGTTTATATTGCAGTTGATTGTTATCAAATTAGCGTATCCGTATGCGAAATAAAAAAAAAATAAAAATAAAAATGACTGCATGACTACACAATTGAAATAAAGCATAAATCTACTAAATTGCCCATAGTTTTTTTACTATGGGAACACATTTATTGTAATTTTCAGTTATAACGCCGTCGTTACTTTACAGAAATCACTTTAAATAGTAATTTCGTTACTTGGGGGAACAAAAAAAAAGAAAAAAAGTAACACTAAATTACCACCGAATCACGCGAAAAGTAATTTGTAATGTGCATCACGTAACTTCTCATCGCTGTAATAATTGTACACCATAATACCATAATTATATCGACGTGTACAACCAAAAGCGTAAACGATCGGACGATTTCGAGGTTACTATAATATACAGATAGTCAATTGCTATTGACCTAATTTTCGTTAAACGACGGTTTATATTGCTGCATTTTATAAAATCGAACGCGTTTCGTGTAGGTGTCCACCTGTCGAAATTCACTTACAGGCGAATTCGGTCAGGTTAGGACCTCCCGGTCTATCGAGGGGGGGTGGGCAGTTTTCTCGAAATCAAAAAAAAAAAAATGAAAAGATCAATTCAAAAAAATATTTAAATTCACTTTTTTATCATTGTGTAATCGTGAAATGAACAAAAACAATTTTACCGATAATAAAATACAAATATGCTTTTTTCCCGATATCTCAAACGTTGAATGTTTAAGTTATTCGAATTTGAAAACATTATTAGATTTCATTTCTATTGTGTGAAATAAAATGAAAAATCGACGTTCGACGGCTATCAGAAATGCCGGGAATGTGATGACGTTGTCGATTAAAAATAGAAAGAAAAAAAATATGTTAGAGAAACGCGCAGATATTAGCAAGAGAGATGAACGGCGTTAGGGAAAATTATCGATTAAAATTATTACTGCGCGTTTACCGTTTGAAATTTGTGTTATTTGTATTTCGCATTTCGCGTGTTCCCCGGAAAATGCGAATATCATATATTGCGTTTGATCCGATTAAACGTTTGATGTTGGAATGTGCTTGAAATTTTTAACCTTTTATGTCTGTCGTCTTTTCTACAAAAGACATATCCGACAATAATATTCGTATCGTTTTCTACCGTATTATTATTATATTTACGACGGCAATTCAATTATAATATAGCCAACTCCGAGATAAAAAAAATTATGCTTAAAATCAAATCCACTGGGATCGAAATAACAATTTGTACCATACAGAATTACAGTTTCAACGCCGGTCTCGTATATTTGTGTCGATCGTCGTCATCTTTCGTTCGCGGTTTTTCACGCGATTATTATCTGTTGGGAATATAAGTGTTTGACATTTTATTTTATTTTTTTTTTTTTTAAAAAAGGACAAATTCAAATCAAAATCGGTTTAGAAAAAAAAAAAATCAATTTTCAATTAAAAAAAAAAAAACCTGTTCTATATGTACTCAGAGCACGTGTTAAGAACATGACCAGTCGCGCAAACAAAACAACTTATTTCACCACACTGTATATATTTTATAAAAAAAAAACCGTTACGCACACGGCCGCGAAATACGTACGCTAGCTGATCATATATTAATATTACAAATAATATTATAAATAATTATTTATTATTTTACTAACATTAATAATTAATTCATATAAAACATGCCGTATTTAACAAGTATTTTATACATTCATTATCATTATTAATTTAATAAAATTAATCGTCGTCAGATGAGTCTCCCCAGTCTCCCCCAATAGTAAGGACATGGTTTGGATTAAAATAAAATCGACATTCCAACACTTTTGTTCCTAATTTTTCACGCGTATTTGATATCCATTGAATAGAAAATATTAATTATAATTGTTTAATATATATATATATTTTATTTTTATTATCGAATTTTTTAGATTTTTAATTTTCACTTATTTAAACATAAAATTGTTTACACTCACTTTATCCAGAGTGATGATTCGTTTTCTGTGGTGGGACAAACGTTGGATTTGCATCGTCCGACGTATTTAATAATAATTACGAGTAAACTCGACGACGGATCGTAGACAGTGAACACGAACGGACGCGGTTACTGCAACACGGTGTATGTTGTTCACATTTGTGACGCCAATCAGAGCCGGCTGCGCACCAACGGACGTTAAATCGTCCGCCGCCTAGTCATGCCCCCCCCCCTAACGTGCGTCCGAGTATAGTAGACGTTGGATACTTTTGGAAAAGTATTGGTAAATACTATCAAATACTTTCTTTTTCTTTTTTTTTTTCCTACAATTATTTTAATCACATTGTATATACTGTATAGAACACTTGGTTTAATACTAGTGCAAGTTAAATTGACGCCGTGCAATACGACGCGCTTCAATCATTTAAAAATAATACGGGAACCAGTATTTCAATAATTATTTCTATCAACTAATCGATTTCAAATACATTATTTTCGAAAAATATTTAAATTACACAATACCGAATAATTTTCGGATCAAATAGTTTTACTCGAGTACTTGACGAGTGTGTCCCGGGTGTACTGTTGGAAGTACAAAAACATCAATTTTTACCACGAGTACAGACACACGTAGCGGGGGGGGGGACATGGTGTCCGGATCCTCCCCGTACATTTATCTACGATCGATATTTTGTTTAGAAATCAAACCCGATATCTTGTAATTTTTGAAAATAGACCCTCCCAAACAAAAAAAAAAAAAAAAAAAATTAAATTAAATCTCGGCTACGTGTCCGACACGTGACGGCAAATGTACGTTTCGACGTCCTCTTATAGGTTCGTTGAGCATTTCAACGGAGCCTTATTGTTGTAAAGAAGTGGTTTTCGCGAAGCCAGCAAATAAATGAAGAAATAATTGTAGAATATTATAATAATATAATAGTTTCTCTCGCATTGATCCTATATCCGTTCTATAATATAATAATAACACGACCAGCTGCCATGAAACGACAACGTTTCGGGGAAAAAAAAAAAAAAAAAGTATAAATTATATATATATATATATTATTTTTCTACCTGTAAATATATTCCACGCGGTTGCAAACTATCGACGCCCCGCCATCGTACGGCTATTAAATTTGTCATTCTGTTCGGTATTTTTAGTTTATATATATATAAAATGCGAGAGGTGTAGTGCGTTTATTGTATAGCGATTCGTAAACGCACCTATTTACGTATTATTTTTTTCAAACAGAAAACTGAAAAAAAAAAAAAAATCTTCGGCCGTTGTATTTTAGTGTATAGGGTGCGACAACGATTATTGCGGATCGGTCACGTTTTTTTTTTATACAAAAATGCAGTTGTATTATACCAGGGATGCCGAACTATTCGATACTGCGTGTCAAATAAAACATTTTGGTTTGTTTTTATTTTCCGTGCGTGTCGGCAAATTTGCTGACTTTTTTTTTTTTTTTTTTGCTTGTTACGTAAATAATTAAAAATTAATTTAATTAAACGTATAAACAGGACTTTATTTTATTGTTATATTTATTATTACATATGAATATAAAAAAAAACATAATTTTTTTTCGATACATTTTCAATTAGAATATATTTTAGTATTAAACACTAAAATAAAAAAAATCTGAAACAAATTGTTTTTAATTATCATTTACCCCCCCCCCCCCATCGAAAATGAAGAAAAAATATTGAATTACATTTGAGTTAGCGTGTTAATGACATTTTGTGTTTGTGATACTCTGTGACACGCGTGCCATATGTTCGTCATCCCTGGATTATACCGTCGTCGTCTATCCGATCTCATCGTTATTGTAAATTATTATATTTTATTATAATTATATTATTGTCGTGCGAGCGTCAAAAAAAAAAATCCTGAGCAAAGTTGTTCCGTTAATCGTGTTTTGAAATCCGGTCGTTTTTACAATTTTCCTCGTATCAAATTGTCGCTCATTTCTGGTCGGTGAAAATAGTTCTATTCGAATAAAACCAAACAAAAACTCCGGAAATGCTTATTAATTAACAAAAAAAAGTAAATAAAAATAGCCAAAATGTTTTGAAAGTTGGTCTACCTAGAGAAAGGGGCCAATATTAATGTTCGGTGAAAAATCGAAAACAATAATACCATTGTCGTACATTTTCCCGGTTGACCTCACCTCCATCACCCATCCCCCCTTCGCAATGCGCTAACTAGATAAAAACCGGAGCATTGATGTCGTCTGATAGAAGAGTTGTTTACCGGACGAAATAAAAAAAAAAAAATAATAATAAGAAACGGTCGAAGAAAGTATATATTCTGTCTGTACGCAGTAATATTTATGAAAACGTCGATATATTTTTTTATTATTAATTCAATTGCCGCCAGTGATGATATTCCGAAGTTTACGAGATAACGCGTAATTTCGTTATATATTATTGCAATACGAACACTCTGTATTGTATTCAAAAGAAAAAATTATTGGTAACACGCGCTGTAGCGGGCTTAGCGTATTATTAACCGGCGCGTTATTGCTCTGAAATCGAAAGCGTCGAATACGCGTGTGTGTTACGAATCACGTTTTTTCGATTTTGGTATATTATGTCCAAAACTGCGGTAATATAGTTTCTTTTTATTTTCATTCAACGTCCCACCTCATCCGTATATTAATATTGTGTGTTTTACACGTGATACCGTGGCACCGTGTTCGTATATAACATACGCGTTATCGCGTGGGAAACGATTGCGAACAACGCTATTAAAACCGTATGGGATAGTCCAAATAGAGGAAGATGTTCATGATGTTCTCGCCCCGGCCGGCGAAACGTTTATCAATTCGTTGTTTTCCATTCGAATAGTGATAGTGTATCGAATATTTCAAATAAAAGTTATGCGTATATATTTGTTAGAATCCCGGAAAAAGAACCAATGGATGGGCGGGGGAGGGGGAGACCACCAACAAATAAATAATACCAACTGAAAAAAAAAAAAAAAATTCTATTTATATATACAAGAAAAGAGATCGCTCACACAATTGGGTATTGATAATATTTTAAGATTTAAAATTGATTTAGTTTAATCAATTAATTAAACTAATTTTATTTCATTTATTTATTACCATTTATTTACCATATTTACTTGTACGTAAGACTTATAATATATGTATAATCTTATAACATCTGTGTATTATTTGTTTTGTTTGTATTATATTGTCGTTTTTTTTTTTTTTTTTTTCATTTACCATTTGTTCGCTATTACCCGATGATGACGATTTTCTATATAGACATTTTATTCATTTGTATTTATATGTTAACCTAACCTAACATAACCTAACAGACAATTCGTACAGAATAATGAATTCACGAACATTTTAAGTTGTACTATTTTGCAAATAAATTTCTAATTAAATATTTCTCCATATTTTCCGGTTAAAAATAATTAAATAATAGTAATAATAATTAAAAAAAAAAAAAATAGCGCCGGTTAACATAATGTATATTTTATTACTATAATAATTGCTTCCGCGAACGTAGGTACTCCACGACGAAGCATATTAGCATTCTGAGATCCGTTTCGGCATTCGGTCGTTTCTGATTGGTCGAATTAAATTTACAGCCGAATTACGCGACATCGGCACGCATGCGCACGTACCATCGTTTTTTGATACCAATGCATTATAATTTATTTAGTACATACATACTACGTATCGACTATCCAAACCTGGATACTGATCCAAGAGATCTAGTGTTCTGATTGTATTTTTTTTGTTTTTGTTTTTATACAATCTGTACTAAAAAAAATAAGTTCAATAAGTATAATATACGATTTTTAAAAATTAAATGCAATGGCTTGGGTCAACTTGAGGGAAGAAACCCTCAAATCCAGCGAGGGTACTTTGGAAATTCTAATTGTAAACCTAAAACCTAAAATAATGTACCCGCGCACTCGACAAATAACCACCGCGGATTTAGACGAGGCAGAGAGTAAATGCGGAAAACCCTAACCTACATGCTGGTCTAAACCTGATAACGATCTATCAAAGTTAGTGTCCAAAGTGTAAACATATACAAAACCAATTGCCGGTGGAAAATCAATTGTACCATTATAAATTAATAACCAAGTTCAAACCACTCGGTACCAATTTTATAAACGTGTTGAGCTGACGAAGTCGTAACAACCGCGTCCGCGATAACGACCCCGCAGAATAGGCGAAAATGAAAATATATGATTTACGTTACTATGGCGACAAATCGAATTGAAGTAGAAAAAACCCAATTTTTGATATTTCTACTAACGGCTATTGCTGTCGTTAAAGAAACCATTTTTTTTTTTTTTTTTTTTTTTTATAAAAATACAAACTATATACATTTGACGAATCCAGCTAAACGAAAATCTGAAAGTTATCACTAGGATTACATAGCAGCTATATATACATAGAATGGGCGGGTATACGCGAAAAGTATATTGTGAACATATACATAAGGTTTGAAATAGTGATCCTAGACGTAAAAAAAAAAAGTGCCTAGGAGGGCACTTACTCTCGGGTTTAATCCGTCCCCGAGTATTATATTATAATAAACTATACAACAAATATCGGTCTTTAAATTATTTATCCACCTGTTTTCTTATATATATATTTATATAGTTATGCAAAATTATACGACTTCCTTTGCAATATACGTATTCAATTGCTTAAAACTCGCATGGTATAATATTATGCAACGTTTAATTTATAATAATAATAATAATAATAACATATTGTTAGTATTGTGTTTGTCTCGACACCAGAAACTCCGTCAGAATACAAATTCGCACATTATATATTATTATATACTCGTTTTGCGCATAAACGTATTATAATGCACGTCGGCTCGAATTATTGTATAATTATATTATGTTATATGCAGTTTTGGTATCGGTTTTATTTTTTTGTCGGACGGTAAATCACTAACGGAAATCAGTGTATACAAATACGTTTTGGTAATGACGGAAATCGTCGGGAACCGTGTAACGATAATCTTGGTTATCGTTAGGTAAATCGTGATATTTATTGGAATATTTTTACACAATATTCGTCGATGTACGTTATTTTATAATTGTCTAAAATATTTCGGTTCAATTATTCATAGATGATGGTGGCTGTTTGATGAAATGTTCAATGTTGAAAATTATAAGAGGACGTTATACCGGCCGTATTTACGGGGTCGTATTGCGTATTCATTATATGCGTAGAAAAATGGAAAAAATAAAAATGTGAAGATTATAAAAACGGCATCCTCCTCTTCCCGACTGCTATTTTTTTATTTTTACAATAAGATATCGACGATAACAGAGAACGGTAATGGCCTATATGCACCAATGACGAGCAAAATAAATAATAATATACTTAATGAATTGTTCAAAATTTGTTTCAATTTAAATCATGTGTATACGTGATATATATGTGGCGGCCCTCCTGGTCCGCCTGGCCCGCCTGATCCGCGGTCGAAGAACGTACTTTTTATCTCGCGATAATTTCGCCGTTTGTATAATAAATATTATATTTTCTAATATGATTTTTCATGTGAAACTGTCGCCGTCGTAGTTTTTCTTTAGCTTTTAATACTTGTGTCTCGACGCAATAACTACAACAGCAGCAACAACAACAACAACAGTAGCAACAACAACAACAACAACAATAATAATAATAATAATAATTATAATAATGCATTCTCAAACGGCCCAGTTCGTGTACACCGTACAAAATACAATAGCGTTCCCCCTTCAGAAGTAATTTTTCGCAGACTACGATAATTTCCCCATACATAACGCGCGCCGTCTCGCGTCTCGCGTCTCGCCCCGCCGTCCGTCGCAGGTGCGCCAGGGATTTCAGACCCGATACAATATAACGACCGAGGAGGACAGGTGTTGTACCGGACGACCGACCGACCGGCGGCGGCAGTGACGATTCCCTCCCTCTCTCCCTCCCCGCCCCATCCGCCGCCGCCGCCGTCGCCGCCGCCGCCGCCGTCGCCGCCGCCGCCGCCGCCGCCCTTGTTCGTATTATACTATAATTCTTGCGGCCCGTCTATTGCTTTATGGCGGCGCGCGCGTATACAGGCCGATCGAAATACGCTAGGCGGGCGAGTTGGGTAACATTCTATTTTCCCCGGGCGACCCGTCGCGTCGAGTTAATTTAGACGGACGCAAGTCAAGTTTAATGTTAAAAGTTACACGTCAAATTTCCGTCCGGCCGTATTGAATACCTAAATATACTTGAAAACTAATAAATTAACAAAATAATATAACTCGTCAAGTTTTTTTTTTTTTTTTAGAAAAAACTTAACCTTTTTTTTTTTAACTTGTCAATGTCCGGCTTTGGAAATAATGTCCCCTAAGGCAGTATATTTCGGCATTATACATCTCTCGGAAAGAATATTCATTTTTTTCTTTTATTATTTATTTTTTTTTATTTCCGCCGCGACATATATTTATTTAATTTTAGATTCTGAGCAAATCTAAGAACGTTTTGGGTTTACTATGATGTGCGATTTTTATTTTCCGTGTCTGTAAACAACTTTTCTACCGGAAATCGTGTCCCGATTTTCATATGTAGCACCTTTTCTGAAAATATTTTGTATTTAGTTGGTGCATCGAGTCCCCTCGAGACCTGCATTTTTTTTTTCTTTCGATTTTCGCTGTAGTTATTTATATAATCGGGTAAATGTACGGCATTAACGGTTTCGTTATTGATTGTTTTTGTCGATTTCTGCGCCATCTCTGGGTTACCTCGGCAACAAAGGAGAAACACGACTAAATAGTACTTCGCTCAGAATCGTTTTTCGTTTACAATTGGTACAGGTATAAATTAAATTGCCCGCGTCTATACGCATTACCTTCCTGACTTTCCACCTACAACGATTGGGCCCAAACGTGGTGTGAATTATATATATATATATATATTTATTTATTTGATACTTTATTGAGTATATTGTATAATATCTAAAGTCAATTATTATTTATTTATTTTTTTTTTTTTAAAATATTTTGAAAGTAATTTACCCAACATCGCGGCGATACTACCGTGTATATTGTTTATAATATACGATTGCCATATACGGATGATAATACATCGATCACTCTGTATACACGAACCCCCCGCGGAATGCGGCGGCGGCGGCGACGGCGACGGCGGCTGCGGGGTATTTTATGACGTTTTATTCCGCGCCGCGATTTGTCTGTCGCGCCCGGCCCGCGTTTGTGTACACGTACACGCCACGTTTACGCGCGTAATAAAATAAATCGGTGAAAGTATACGATGACAAAAAAAAAAAAAAAAAAAAAAAACTAAGAAAAAAAAAAGTTATATAGTAATAATATAACGAAATAAAATCGCGTGTGAAATTCGAGATTGTAGGTCAATGTCTGCGTATATTTATAGCATCGCCGCCGCCGCAGTCCAGAAGAGACAGTTTTAAAAATATTTTCGGCGTAAAATACGAAAATATTTTCACAAATAATAATATTTTATGGACAGAATAAAAAAAAAAAAAATAAATGTCCGGCCCCCGTTATTATAGCCCACGCGAAAATAAAATTATTATCGGTCGCCATAAAATGTTGCCATTCGAAGATGTACCAAGTGTTTGTATAGTATAAGTGTAGGACATACAGTGTTGGGTAAATTACTTTTAACATGTAATACAATAAGTTACTTAGCACGTTATAATAAAGAGAAAAAAAAATAGTAATTAAATTACTTACATGTTATTCTAATATATTTTTTGTCGCGTAACGTTATTATATTTCGATTTAAAAAGTAGGGCGTTACTTTCTTCTTTTTTTGTTGTTAATAATGAATACTGCAGATAATGGGGGTTGTCAAAAAAAAAAAAAAAAAAAAAAAAATCGTTTTATCTAAATACATGGAATTTTATTGTAATGAACACGGTATGTTTGGAAATGGCATTAATTTTTTTATTCCGGTTTTTTAATCCTTCGCAAATTGCATTTATAAATCAACAAAATTAGAAATATTCAAAACGATCGGTTTTGGCGGGGGAATCAAATGTGTCTTACCCGGGTTCTGGTTTAGTGGGTTACCACTGTGACCGGGATCATGGCCTTATCACGGATCTTAGATCAATAACGATATTAACACTAATATAATGGTGCTGCATCTCTTGTGGTCGTAGAACGTTAATCAGAGTAATCACGACGCCGTCAGGTGTCCTTATCAATATGGTTACATAGTACACCGGGTGTTTAGTAACACCCATTTGAATTCACGCCCAAACCGATTTTTTTTGAACAATTTAAATTTTTTAAAAATCACAAGTCCTCGTAAGAAAAAAAAAAAAAAAGAAGGTATTTTCTCACTCAGAAAAATTCATACAATTAGAAACGAATAACTGACAACCCACATTGTTATCATTTTGTATCAAACTGGCGTATCTGCGTGTGAAATAAAATAATACAAACAAGTAGATACACACAATGATGATTCAAAAGGAAACTAAATTTCCCTTTTAGTTTTGTTATTTGGAATATAATTATTAGTTTAATGAACGGTCAAAATAAAAATAGTAATTTTATTTTTATCTCATTATCAAACGTTATCAATCCGCAGCCGTGTCGAATTCGGCGCGCGTTTACAAACTCAGTCGTGCAAGTCAATTGTTTCACTTTTCGAGTTTTCGGTGTCAACATTTTCGTCATGGCCACGGTAAAATTATATTATAAACGGTGAATATAGCTCAGAAATCAGGTCAGCCGAGTGTATATAATAGCCGTCGGGAGTTTTGGGCGCACAGGGAAAATAATCCTCAGGGAAATTATTACAATACGGAGTCTTATTGTTCATTTCCTGTTTTATTTAAAACATGAAAGGGACCACGTAAGTCGGATGACTGGTACAATACGGGAGTTTAACGATATTTCCGCGTTATTCCGGCCTCGGGTGTAATATCGTAATTTATTCAAACTGTAGCGAACAATATTCTCGCAAATTTCGAAATTTAACTTAATATTTATCGTGTTTGAAAATTAAAAACTTTACTTGAATCGAACAGAAATCTCTTATACCCGATTGTGAATTATTTCCATGTGTACTGTTCATATACAGAATATATTACGACGAAACGCAAATTTATAGGTACGCGTTATGTTTTCAGAAAACATCTCTCTCTATACAGCCACAATGGTTGTTTATAAAACTTTCTAAAATATAATTATTTGTTGAAATATATTCCGAGTTCGTTATCGATCCGAGCAAAACGGCCTAGGGGAACAGTGGCACAATTACGGGGGGGAGAGGATCCTAGAGGGCGCTGGAGTACCTCCAATCTTAAATTAGCACTTCCCCCCAACCAAATTCTCTTTTCTTAACATTTTTTTTTTTTTAAGGCTTTAAAAGTCCAAACTGGTATTTTTTGTAATGTCGGGGGGTGTGTGAGTCGGAGCCCCTCCGTGAGCATTACATAATTTATCGTAGTTCCCCCAAGATTTGAACTCGAGTTCGAGTTTGCCGAGGGTAAACCAACAATGGGACACAGACGGGCTATAAAACATTTTACGGGCAGATGATGATGACGTCATTGCCCACTGCAATTGTCCCAAAACGTATTTTACGAAACGTTTCTCTACTACCCCAAATTGGCGGGGGGGGGAGGAGCATTTGGTAAACGTCTGATATTTACGAGTTTATTACCTACTGTTATTCGTGACTTTTTTTTATTTTTATTTTATCTTTCTGCCAGTTAACTGTGTAATAAGTGTCGAGCGTGTAGACGAATCAAATGTCCGAATAATATATTATGTTTTCGAGATGGAACGGACAAATAGTTAAAATTTACAGACTTTTATATTATTATTATTATATATGTATTATTTTTTATTTTACCTATACGGCGGGCTTAAAAGGATTCGTAGGTGGTTATTTTTTTAAGGCAAATTATCGCATTCGTCATTGCCAAGAAATATAATAAAATACTGAAAACCTACGGAAGAATCCAAACCAAATAGGTGTCGCTCGATATTTAAACTGTACAGTATGAAGTAGAAAAAAACAACAAACGATTACTAATAATAGTAATAATAATAATAACGTACGTTGAATACGCGCCATTAGTGGTGACGTCATATTATGTGATAACAATCCTTATCAGAGTACGATTGGATTCAAACAAATACAAATGTACGTACAAATATGAAGTAAAGTAACTGAACAATTATTGTATTATACGTTTTAATATTTTAGTACTTGGATATTTATTTTATAGCGAAATTCTTCGTTTGGATAACTTTTGTTTAACAATTAGAGTCCTTGCCATAGTTTGTATGTGCTCGTATTTTAATATAATATGAGCGTTTAAAAAAAAAAAAAAAATATATTACGTGCGTTTTTAATGAGATTATTAATACTGTTGTTTGGAACCAAATGATCCGATTATTACTGAGAGCACGGACTACGTAGACACTAATCGAGCATATCACAAAATAATTCTATACTGATACTAAATAACAGTATGTAATGCGAGTCTGCAAACCCGGATTTTCTGTTCCCGTCGTAGTTGAATTTTTTAATCGAGTCCGCTAAAAAGTTATGGTTTTAAAACTGTGTATATATAGGTATATAAATTGTTTATTGATATATCAATATATCAAATTGTTACATCGGCATGGTCTTTGTTATCACATAACTGTAACCATCATTAACCACTATCGCGGTTTAAAAATAATCAATAATCAATGTTTTAATATTATGTAATATTATATTCACCAGATTCGTCGGTTTGTCGTTTTTGTCTCAAGAATGATGGTCTATTGTATATTCGGGAAAAAAAAATAAATGCATCGCTATAGGTACCGACAAATAAACTAGTTTAGATAATACAATATTATTGATTCAGTCGATTTTGTTAATTTCTAGATAATGCTCAAAATTGTGTTCTCAATATAATCGATCCAAGATTAGTATTGTAGTTTATTCCGCTGTATAAAATTTAAAAAACGTCTGCCAACCCGTATTTATCTCCCGCGTATAAACGCTATGGCAAATCCTACGTATTTAGCGGATTTCCTTAGCTAGGTTTTTTGCACCGCTGATTTCGATTAGTTTTCTGTATTTTTATTTTAATCATTACAATCGCGATTGAAAAAGAAAACCCACGCGTTTTTAAAATATAAATTGTACACTGCTACAAGTATACGCAGGGACGTAATTTCGATGAAAAAAAATTGAGGGTGCTAAAGCCCTTCACATAGGAAAAACATATTAGTACACAAACTCGTAGAGGTCTACGTACTTCCTGTTTTTCTACTATCCCTGCTGACCATATTAGTCGTATAGATACGTTTTAAAACAATTTACAGATTTAAAACACAACCATTGAAATTATGATGGTTTGGTAGTTACTAATTGTTCATAATGAGACAATACCCAAACCCTGCCAGTGCTAGTTATGAAATCGATTCGTTTAGCTATAAAAAAAGAACACTTTAATATCAATATGAATTCTTTTTAACATACTTGTGACAAACGTATATAATTAAAACAGAGATAGAGGTAAAATATACACGAACGAAAATTCAATATATACACAACATCTGGGAGTGCTAATTTTAAAGCTGGGGGGGGGGTGTGATAATTATTAACGATGAGCGAAATGACTTTTTCTCCGATATAAAATCGATCGTATTCAATCCTGTGTTCGAAATAGAATTTTGCTTTTTTCTTATTCCAGAGACATTATCGACGTTTTTTTTTTTTTTTTTCTCTCGAAAATAACGATTTTCAAAACAACCGACGTACTCACCGCCATAATAATAAAACGAACAAAACGCGTGATGTGTTGTGCGCGTATTTTTTTTAAAAATTGTTTATACATATCGGCGTATAATAAATATTATAAAATATTTAAACCGACAACGACAACGACGACGGTTATATTATTATTATTATTATTATTATTAATATACTTTGGAACACGGGCGAGCGCGCGCGCGCAAGCGGAAGTTTACGGAAGAATTCCCGGGCGTACGCTTTCCGCGGCGCGACGCCCGCCGTTTATGACGTGCAAACGCGCATCCGGCCAGAATATTCCCTTTCCGCTTTCTTATAACAATATTTAACTGTGCCCTCCACTCCACCACTACACCACTCATCGTTCTGTTTTTTAGCCGCGTAATATTATTATTGTTATTACAAATACGCAAGTCAAAAGTTGTTCACCTGCCGCCGCCGCCGCCAACCCCCGAGTTTACGACAATAACATTACCGGATGTATTTACTCGCCGTATACACGTACTTATATTTTTTTTTTTTTTATTTTACACGCGATTTATATTATATTATATATATATACACACACACCGGAAACCTGGGTTTAACGATAGTCGGTCCCCAAGGACGCGCGACCCACGCACAACAATAGTTATAATATTATAACGCATTACGGAATAAAATGTACGCGGGCGCGTCGAACTTTCCGACGAAATTTCACACTCCGGCCGGCCCCGGAGTTTAATTACTCACGAGTGTTAGCCAGTGTGCGTAATTTTTTTTTTTTTTTTTTCTTGAGGGGTGTAAGTTGCGGAGGCGTTTTCTGGACACCCCCTCCCCCCACACTTGACTTGGCCCAATATATTAGTATTTCCATTGGCCATGCCTATTCAAATATTTATACCCAAACTGCAAATGTGTAATTCTATTCGATCCGATTGCACGTTCCGAAGTAAATTTTTAAACACAGATTATCTATCAGGAACATTCGGTATCAAATAAATAACGATCAATTTATCCATTTTACTTTACACCACCAGAATTTCAATTGTTAAATTACTCGTCATGTTTCGACAAAAAAATCAAGTCCAACGTTTTTTTTATATCAGTAAATAGTTCTAAAAACGGGTTTTTAAGGTTCCTAAAATTTCCTCCCCCCCCCGGTAAAATTGTCCAAAATACGCCACTGATTGTGGCTAATTCACCCGAGTTTGAATGAATAGAACGCATTTTACAATTTATACTTATAGACAAAGGTTGCCTATTTCGTTATGTTATATTTGAATTCCAGCGCATTTGCCGATTATTTATAAAAAATGAATTACTCGATCGTTTGTTAACTTCTTAAATATTATATTTAGTATCAGATTTCCCGTATAAATATGAATATCACGTAGTGGTGGTGGAGGCAGGGGGCGGAGTCTGTGTCCGGTCTTGAAATGAAAATTTCCCAGATGGCCTGAATCATCCGGTGGCCAGACACGATTTTACGGATTTGGTAGAAAATACATTTATTAGTTACTAAACACTTTTTAGACGCTCAATATTTTCCAGTATAACTCCGTATTTACAGTGATTTGAACATTCACAATTATTGTGTGTTCCTAATTGTCTAGAAAAACTTGTTGGAAATCCGGAGAAAAAATTGTCAAATAGTGTGCGGTGGAATTCTAGTACAGCGAGAATAAAACAATGTCCAGTGGTTATTTTTTTTTTATCGTTGGCGGGAATAAAACGATGGCTCGGACAAACTCCGATGTACCACCAGTGTGAATTTCATTCCCGGTACGGCCCCGAGTTGGTGGTGGGCGGAAGTCGGAAATATTATGACGAAAGGTGGCGGGACAGAGAGTAATGTCTGGACGCGTGATTGTCGTTGGTATCAATTTTACACCGTCGCCCGGTAATAATCGATCGTTTAATTATTGCGTGGTTCCGATCGACGGACGGACGGCGTGTAATGTTCGTGTAAAACCCGAACCGGGTTCTATTGTTGGTAATTTTCGAGAAACATTGTCGTTGCTGTCGTACGCGCGCGCGGTAAACGCTTGACGACTACTTTGCGTGTAACGCCGACGGTAAAACACGGTGACGGACGGCACCCGGAGCACTACGATCCCGCCGTCTGAGATTCACGAGCGCGCGCGCGCGCGCGGATAATATACGCGCGCACCGGTCCCGATATGCATTTATTACGTACTGCCGCCCGTACACGCTCATGTACACAATAAAACATCGTATTATTACATAACAAGAGGTTAACACACACGCGGTGACGATAACATTATAACAATAACGTTTATTATTAACTATTATTATCAATCTACGGGCGGCCGATATCGCGGCGGGGGCCGGGGCCGCCGTTTCGCGCGTCGAATAAAAACGTCGCCGGTCGTGTCATTAACGCTACCGCCGCGGCTCGCGTAATATAATAATATTATAGTTTTTTTTTTTTTTTTTTTGTTGCTTTTTTTTGCTTTTTGTTTTTGTTTTTTTTTTGTTTTTTTTTCTGTTATTACGAGCGCGCGCGTGCGACGTCTACGACTACTAAAACTCCGTGCGCCGCCCCTACGCCGTTTTTAACTTTCCCCCCCCCACCCATCCACCTCACACACGCGCGCGCGCCCGGCCCGGCTCGCGTACCGCCGTTTTCACCCCCCGCCCCGCGTCGCCTCATAATATATATATAAATAATCGCCGAAGGTTTTCGCCACGCGCGCAAACACCACCCCGCCCCTCTTCTTTCCCCATAAAACCGGACGCGAGAAGAGTCTCGGCGATCTTTTTTTTTTGTTCACCCGCACCTCCCCGCCACTAACTCGCTCTCATTCACTCTGGCGTGCGCGTATCGCCGATTTTAATATATACACAGTCAGGGGTGGACGGCCCTGTTAAAGCGCGTGGTCACGGGCGGCGCGGTGGTGCGGCGGCGGCGGCGGCAATTGTGCCCGCAACTACCCTCGTACCGAATACGGGTTTTCCCCTCGTGCACGCGTACATTATGTATATATATATATATATAAACGTATTATACACCGTGCACGCGGTGCGACCATCGATCGGCGGGTTAAACGAACGCGCGAAGCCGGGGCCCAGTAAGCGTGGGGCGATTTATGCGATGGTGTATAGTACGCGCGGATTCTCCCTCCCACGTGTTTTCGATACGTATTTTTTATATCTATATATCAAGTCGTCGCACCCCCATAGTCGTCGACGTCGTCAGTGGCATTATACACATATACATGTAAATTGTAATAAATATCGTTTACGTAATAAATAATGCCAATTTTTATGCGCACGTACATAATTTTATGCGTTTTTCTCGTAGTGGACATATTGTAACTCCTAGCAAATGTCCACTATATAGTGGGGGTTTCTCAATAGCGAATTAACTCCATTAATTCCTCAAGACGATACCTCAAGACTTCACCGTGTCATTTTTTGCATTCCCGGTTTGCGCAATTCCCGGACCGGGCAAATATTATAAGAACGTAATTTTATTACGGAACATTTTATTATTCGGCATATGCAGATGAGAATAACGACGAACGTGTATAGAAATTTGTTTTTGTTTTTTTATTTGTTTTGTACGAACATATTTACTGTTACAAGTGCGCCTATGTTTATTTAACGAAATTGCAACAGTTGTTAATAACTGTAATATTATACGGGACTTTGTCCGTTTCTCACGAATTCGTCTATGCATTATGAAAAACGAATGAATCTAAACAATTATACTTACTCTTCGATATTATCATTTCACAATAAATACGTAATAGCCAAATTTACGAATTGAGCAAGTTGTATTAGTACCCAGTGTGCAGATTTTGTCTCAAACAGTGAATTGTGCAAACTGCTTGCGCATTTCACCAACTGGTCACTTTCACGTTTGGGGGCCATAACGTACGGTTATTTTAAAACAAACCGATTTCATTGGCCACTTTAGATACATTTTAAAACAATTTACAGATTTAAAACACAACCATTGAAATTTTATGGTTTGGTAGTTACTAATTGTTCATAATAAGACAATACCCAAACCCTGCTAGTGCTAGTTATGAAATCGATGATTCGTCTAGCTATAAAAAAAGAACACTTTAATATCAATATGAATTCTTTTTAACATACTTATGACAAACGTATATAATTAAAACAGAGATAGAGGTAAAATATACACGAACGAAAATTCAATATATACACAACATCTGGGAGTGCTAATTTTAAAGCTGGGGGGGGGGGGTGATAATTATTATCGATGAGCGATATGACTTTTTCTCCGATATAAAATCGATCGTATTCAATCCTGTGTTCGAAGTAGAATTTTGCTCTTTTCTTATTCCAGAGACATTATCGACGTTTTTTAAATGGTGCATTTTACCGCGTCATTTCGATTGGTGTAGTTACAAATTACTATAATTGTTTTAGGTAACTGGTTACAAGTAACGCACAAATTATATAATTGTAGAAACACAAAAATAGATATCGGTCGACAAAATACAATAAAAATTATATTCCAACGTTTCACATAAATTTTTACTGATGAATTTATGAAGTAAATTTAAGAAGAAAAGAAAAATTCACTATGAATTTCGATTTTATACTACAGTATCGACGCTGTGTACGAATGTTCCGTTTTCGGAATTCTTATCGCTTCACCAATCGCTGCGCCGGTTGCAACAGAGGTTGGTATGGGTTTTGTTTCTCCAAAAAATCGATCGGTATCCAAAATCGTCTTTGATGATTTAATTTTATGCTCCCCGGAATTATTTTAAAAAACACGCGCGGCTACATCTTGTATCTTCGTTTGTATATATATATATATATATATATATATATATATAAATGTATATATATATATATATATATATATATATATATATATATATGTATGTATATGCATAGACTTCCGGAATAAAACGAGTCTGTATATTATTATAATACGCGGTGCAACGTGTAAGGGAAACGGACGCGTGTCGGTTGCAATTCGCCCGGAAGGGAACGCCGCATGCAGCCGCCGACGTGTGCGGGCGGTCGCGCGCGCGCGCCTGCACGTGTGTGTGCACGCGAAGAGGAGGCGAGATATTTTGCAAACTGGGTCACCGCATCTTAAAAACTCGAGTATAATAAAGCCCTGTAGTCGTATGTATACTCGTGTAAATATACACACAAGATGATCGGCCAGTGTTCGAATAAAGGGGGGGGGACTGAGCCACCGGGATTGCTGAAGGGGCTGCAGCCTTCCCCCCATGCCCACATGAAATTTGAAGACGTTTCAAAAATCATTTCTATGGTCTGCAATATTCGCCGTGGAAAACTACAGTAAAACCTCGTTAAGACGCTTCCGTTTAATACGCCATCCCGCTTAACACGCGGATTTTTCCCGGTCCCAGGTAATTGTACCTCCGCCGCTTGTTATCGCCTATAACGCTATCCCGCATATTGCGCGGTTTTACGATTTCCCCTTCGAGAGCGTCTTAACGAGGTTTTACTGTATTTTAAATTGATTATCGTCGATTTTACGTTGTTGCGTCTTACTTGACAAAATATTGACCCGGGGTCCTCATATTAAACCAAAATGAAAAACTCTCAATATTCGTCTTCACTTACTTCGCCCAATTCTGACATCAAAACTACCCTTCCACACAAAAATAATCATCTACAAATCCTTATTAAGGCCTGTCTGGGCTTATGCAATACAAGTCTGGGGATGCGCTAAACCATCTAAATACGTACCCTCCAAGCCTTCCGATCCATCACTCTTCGCATTATCTCTTCTACACCTTGGTGCGTATCAAATTCCACACTTCGAAATAGAAACAGTTAATCAATTAGCCACAAAATATACATAATTTCAGTCTCACTTTAACTCTTTAATCGCTGAACTTGCTTCCAACACGCTTCCTAACAATCCCTCACGCCGTCTAAAGAGGAAATGGTGTCGTGACTTATTAAATGATTGACTACTATCAAACCATTTAATTTATGTTAATAATTAATAAAAATAAAAAGTTAACGTTGGGTGCTATCGCTGGATGGCCTCTCCCTCCTCATGTGTTCAGGTTGTATAATTTTTTTATTTTTATTGTATGCTCATATTTGCTTATTATGCCTTGTATAGCATAGATTGTAAATATTCTTTTTTAATAAAAAAAAAAAAAAATATTTATTTATTTAGGTTATCTTATCGTCCGCGGACGAACTAGAGAATTGTATTCAATATTGATCAGTATTCATATTGATTAATTAAGGTTTTGTTTTTATTTTATAAAATGTCGTCGTATTATATATTTCATTAAAAAGACTAATTTCATCACTATACTTTACTCTTTTTTTTTTTAATCGGCGTAATATCATTGATTGTATTATAATACTAAAAAAAAATAATATCTATTCAATTATATAAGTGTATTATTAAATCAACGGTAAGGGTTACTAATAGACTAGAACGAATAATTCGTATGTTATATATACAAATTTGTATAGCCGTACAGTAACCAAAACCTTAAGAAATACTACCGAATTCAAATGGGTTTACAGAATTCTTATCGCTTCATTGCATCTGTACGGGCTAGCGACCCGTCGTCAATCGATACGACCTAGGATACGGGATACGATTCACACCGTGAGAGAGGGACCGAGAAGATAAAATACCTTGACTGCGGATAACGGATCGGGACAGACGTGGGTAGGAAAGCGGATAAGACAATGATTTAGGCGATTGATCATGCGAGACTGTAATGTGGACTGTAATTGACAAATAATCTTAAAAAACTAAAAATACATAATTTGGGCAAAGGGAGGGGGGTTTAATTTAGGGAAACTACATATACAAGTATAAATGTTTTTCAAAATAAATACGAGTATATATTTATATTTATAAAAAAAAAAAAAAAAAAAAAAAAACAGTGAACCCGAGAGGACGGACTCGTTGACGGGCGGACGGAGATGGTACACGACATTGGCTGCAATGGAACGGGGAATAGTTCAAGACTGGACCGGGACACAGAGGCAGAACTTCGTCTGGAGCGCGCACAAGACCAAGGCGAAGCACTGGACGCGGAGTGTTAGGTAAACGAGGACGGGCCGCACGGGCCGATCAAGAGGAGTAAACGAAAGCGAGTGTAATGCCAAACGAAGCTGTACAACCGTGAAAACGGCAGAGTCGCAGAGTGTACGCAAACAATAGTGAAAGACAATAGAGGACGCACCCGGGCCCCTCGGTGCAGAAGACGTCCGTCTTGCTCCATACGTTTTGGTGGGACTGACGGCGAAGAAACGACGGCGCGCAAGCAGCCTTTAATCGGTACACCGACTTCTTAGTGACGGTCCGGCAAAGGGTACCGCGACGTTTTCGACGCGCGGACGACGACCGAAACCGGTTCTGGCGGACGTAATTTGGGTTCGGAACAGAACACGGCGAGACCGTCCCGGGGCGGCGCCATCGAGTCGGGCACAGAACACGAGACCGAACCCGGCCGCGATAACACGCGGTAGGTAGTACGACGCAAAATCGTATTTAAAAATATTCTCCGCTATTATGAGCGACGTAATTATTGCTCTCCGATAATATCCGAACGACATCGGTCGGACTGATTTCGGTGAGACGGATCCTCAGACAGTTTTTACTCAATAATAAATATTGCGCCGGAAATTAAAAATCGCGGGAAAATTTCGCACAGCAACGTAAAAAGAAGAGAAAAAAAGTGGAAAATAAAAATGCTTAAAGTTATTGCCGCCGGGAAAGTAATTTCGTGGACAAACACTGCACAGGCAAATATAACTTGAAAAAGTAAAAGAAAAAAACACGAATATAAATGTTCGGGAAAGTAAAAAATCGGTAAAAAAAAAAAAAAATAAAGAAGCAAACTAAACATTTATAACATTTCTTATGTTTTAAAGATTAATCGTAATATTTATCGATACAAATCTTGAATACATTATTATAAATTATAGTTTTACTCGACGATTTGTCTCTTTCGTACAGTCCTGACTTTCAAAAATCATACCCGTCTATGACCAGGTGGGGGGCAAGCATTTTTTTATATGCCTATGATTTATGATTGATCAGCGTATCATCCAGTTATGATAACTCGTGTATATTATATTGCGGGAAAACTGTTTTTTATTATTATTTACTAGCATACCCGTCTCGGCTCCGCCCGAGCGTGAGTGTGAGCAGCAATCATAGCAAATAAATCTAGAATACGCAGAAATTCTTTTTTTATTAATGTACTGTATCCTAAGCAAGCAAAAAATGTTCACCTTATTAAAAAAAAAAAAAAAAAAAAATGAAATGTACAAAATTTCTGTATACACAATATTTTTTTTGTTTTATCCGTCGTCGGCAGTAAAATGAATTGATTCGCGGGATTTCCGGTTCTGGAGAGAGCCATGAAAAACAATCTTCGTGCAGATCAACTAAACGCAAAATCAATTTTTCGTTACTTTACACCCGGTGTATAAATTGCTTCTTTGCGCCGAACATAATTTTGGATTGGATTATTTCTATTATTATTCTTAAACTGATTTCGACAAATTTGTAAATTTGATGGTTTTTCCGACACTTTCGCCAGAACCTCAATAATGAACAAAAATAGATAATCTATCTATATTAATATATAAAATGATAGCGTTTGTTTGTATGTTCGGGGTAAACTCCGAAGCTACTTTCGTAAAGACGATCGTCTTGCAGTTTTTTTTTTTTAAATTAAAGAGGACATCACAGAGAAGGTTTTGGGCATAAATTTAGTCTGAATTCTACATGATCGAAACACAATCCGACCGTGTTTGCTTTTTAATAAGAAATATTCGTCTAACCACAATACTTTAGGATTTAAAAAATATGGGTGCAAACTACCCTTTGGCAACAAAACCTCAAAAATGTGATTGCTCTGAGTATTTTAACACCCAATATGCCAGAAAAATATTGAATTGGACACAAGATACGGATTTTTGAAATTATAATCAACTTCTATATCAAAATAAAAAAATTTCTAGAATTGAACGTCTCATACTATATCCCGGAACGAAAAATAAAACGAAAGATATATAGGAAAAAAAAAATTTTTTTTTTTATTGGACAATTAGAAAGACAAGGACGAGAAAGTAATATTTGACAACTCCAATGACCAAAAATAGAAGAATTAAAAAAAAAAAATATCGAAAATATCGAAATTGAATATAACAATTAAAAAGGAATTCAAGAAATATAAAATTAGAAACGAGATATCGATATATGAAATTATTATCAACTTAAAATTTTTTAAGCTTTGCAATTATGATTTGTGTGGTTTTTTTGTTGTTTTTTTTTTCTGTTGGCTTTTTTTAAACGACTTTTCGACTAGAAAAAATCTTTTTTTTCCGATCATAAACTTCAATGGTGGTTTATGCTTTTTAAAGCAAATTCAGTCTAGTTTGGGGAATTTTTATATACAAATAAAAAAAAAAACCAATACTTTGAGTTGTTTGAAATTGTTTAGATTTATCAAAACGCGTTTGAACGAACTTCGCTCAGAATCGTTTTTTCATTTGTAATAATTTATCGTCGTTGCGTACGGATTATATAATGCCAACTCCCCGCCTATATAACTGCGGCTCACTCGTGACGCAAAGTATTCACGACTTTTTGTGTCTATAATATAATATAAAAAAACCATCGAAACCCGGATTTTCGAAAACATTTCTACTCGAATTCCAGACCTTTTTGTAATTCGAACGAACGTAAAACAAAAAAAAAAAAAGAAGAAAAATGAATAATATAACAGCTGCAGTACGTAATGTATACGTAAGCACAGCGACCGTGTAGTGTTGTAATAAATTTTAACCTTGGTGCGATCATGTCTTTCCTTCGCACGCGTACGATTGTCGAGGAAAAATCGAAATAAATACAAACCGTCTCTAACCACAGTGATATAAATATTACTTCGCGATTGTTTGCTGTTATAAAATAATTATTGTTAATTTAATATATTGTTTTTTTTTTTTTTTATATCTATTTAACGTTAAACGTATATTCCGATATCAGTTTAACCGGATAGCAAATATTTACCCCAAATATACTTGTGGGCGATTACCGGGAAATACCCATTATATTTACCAACCCTTTGGGTATTTACCAAAACTGGGCAAGTTAACCGATTTTGTTTGACTTGTTTAAGTTAAGTTACCCTAAAACCAAACAAAAAAAAAAAAAAAAAAACAAAAATATCTAATTTGAGTTGCACAATATTTTGGGAACGAAAGTTATTAAACTTAGGTTAAGCTAAAAGTTTTCCTTTTTTTTAAATTTACCCTCAACTATACTCATAAACTAGGTATTCTATGCTTAATAATTAAATTTATATAGAATTATACTATACGAGGCCTGTTCAATAAGTTCCCGAATTTTTCAATTTTTTATTTATAGTGCTTTTACCTACAAGCTATTGAGACTTATCACCCTCGAAGTATTCTCCCTCTTGGTTTATACACTTTTGCCAACGACGTTTCCATTGTTGAAAGCAATCCTGGAAAGCAATTTCTGGAATTGCTCGTAGCTCCGTTAGCGAATTATCTTTTATTTCGTCTATCGTAGAAAATCGCTGTCCTTTTAACGGAGATTTTAGTTTTGGAAATAAAAAATAAAATAACTGCTGGTGCCAAGTCTGGAGAATATGGCGGATGAGGAAGCACGGTCATGTGATTTTTCACTCAAAAATCTCGAATTAACAGGGAAGTGTGTGCCGGAACATTGTCGTGATGGAGAATCCATGAGTTTTTCTTCCACACTTCAGGCCTTTTCCTCCGCACTTTTTCTCGAAGACGTTTTAATACTTCTAGATAAGTAGGTGTCGATGTCGACGGACGTCCTGAACTTGGGTCGTCATCAACTGATTCCCGACCGTCTTTAAAACGTTTAAACCAGTCGTAACACTGATCACCATAAGCATTTTTGCAACATTTTATGAGTCTCAGTAAAATATTTACAAAGTTTAACACAAAATTTAATATTGATACGTTGTTCGTGAATGTTATTCATCTTAAAAATCGCACAATACACACGACTCGTCTACTTTGAACGCGCACAGCTAATGGTTAGATAGCAATAAACATTTGAGATTTAATTGAAAAGATAACTGCTTATCTCTATTTTATTTTAATCTAATAACATTTACGATACTATACATTTTCTATTTTTAGGAATTATAGTTCGGGAACTTTTTGAACAAACCTCGTACAGGAACGTTGTTGGTATCCCATTGTCGGCATGCCCGTCCTAATGATATTCGAGTAAAAATACGTACGAGGTTTTGGTCGAAAAATATATGTGCAACAAACATTGGTGAACACAGTTTTTATACAAAAAAATCGTTAGTTAAAATTATTTATTATAAGAAATAGAAATTTATATACATAAGTTAAATGTTAGCAAAAAAAAAAAAAAAAAACAACAAGTGACTTATTATAATTTGACTTTAAATTGTTGTTTAAATAAAGGTTTGGTATTTACCCAGGTGCGAGTGCGTGTGACCCACTGACTGGCGCACACGATTTCCGTTAATAAAATCGTATCGCGCGAAAAGAATAATTATAAAACGGGCGTTAATGCGTTGCCGACGTGTTCAGAATATGAACACATTTACCTTCCGAATGCGAATTAAACGGCCGAGATTCGTATTGTTCATTAAAATGATCGTCATTTTTTTTTTTTTTTTTTTTATTCATCACCGCCTCTCTTATTCGGTATACAGTGCGATCGATATAGTGAAGCGGTTTCCAATATTTTTAGACGGCGGTGCCCGTTTGTAGACAAAATTGAGCAGCGGTGCCGCCTTTCTATCATTACCACGTGGAAATGTTAGTTAAAAAACGCTTATAAGAAAAATTAACGACATAACGTTCAATTTATTGTATACAATTTGCTACCACTTATGACGAACCTCCTAGAATCGAATCGTTGTGCATTTTTACGGGGCACGTAACACTCGAATAATTATTTATTTTATTTTTTTTTTGAGAATGCCACTGCGTCTAGAAAATGATGCTGAATTAGAACAAAAAAAAAAAAAAAAAACCATATCGAAATTAACAGATGCCACCGTTACCTATTGCAGTGTTCTATTTTTATCCGGTTTTTCTCAATTTTAAAGAAAAAGTCAAAAATTGACCTCTTAAACACCTACTAACAAAACGTTCACCGGATGATGATGGTGTGGGATGTTTGGCGAAAGATTTCTCTGGTTCTCGAAAAGTTATTTACGGACAGAAAAAAAAAAACCGCAGTACAAACCGTAAATACGACCAATACATTTTTTCGCTTAGGTTAGGTTCTTGTAAATATATATATATATTATTTTTATTATTCGTACGAGTCGCCGTATACAGGCGAGATTCCGTCGATTTGTTCCGTCTCGTTTGCCATCGTCGGCGTAATTTTCTATCCATATTATTTTGTGTCTTTTATCGAATACTCCCGACCAAACGGTCGGGCGGTTATGAAATGGTTTTAAAATGTTAAATTGTTATTACCTCAGACAGGGCTTGTATTGTAATGGACGATTTCACTGACCTCCAGCGTTCGCCGCGGTTTCATTGGCCGTTTGCGGTTGCTCCGGGTATGAAACCGTCGTGTTTTAGCCGCCCGTAAAATATTATTATTGTGGTTTTTTTTTTTTTTTTTTTTAAATTTTTTGTTATTATTATTACGATATTATCCCTTTCGGTATGGGTCCCGGCAAATTTCAACGCGTGCACGCGCTAATAAACGATAAGGAATAATTCATGCGTACGGTGGATAAATTATTTAGTAGATAAACGGGGCGTTTATAATAAAATAAAAATATCGATCGTAGCCCAAATATAATATAATACAACTACATTTTCGTAACCGTTGAAAAATTGATAACGACATTTTTCGTTTTTCGTTCGTGACCTACACTCGGTACCGATTTTGATATTACATTTCCTCCAACCCCCCCCCCCCCTCGCTCAGAAAATACACTTGAAAAATAATAAAATCGACCATCTGTTCGGTATCGTTGTACAAACAATAAAATATGATTTATTTTTTTAAAATTAATTTTCTAAAACGTTTAATTAATTATATTGAAAAGTTGTATTTCAATGCAAATAACAACGCCCAATGTACATTCGAACAGGTATACATATTTGTGCCATTGCGATATCTCCGGTTCAAATTCGGACGACATTTTTTCATTTTTTTTTTTTTTTTTTTTTTATTAGCGTTTTAACAGTAGAGAACAGACGGACAGTAAGTAAAAAAACAAAAACAAATTGTACCAACAATAGTTGTTTTAGTTGGCGACCGAAAGTGATAATATTATACAGCTCTTATAATATACGTATAAAACGTACGAAACAATATTTAGCGTTTTTATAATTTTTTTTTTTTTTTAATTGTTATTGTTATTGTTATTGCAATCTCTCGGCAGCGGCAATATTATACATTTTAATCTAATCGTTTTATTTTAGCCTTGACCCCAATAATCGTTTGTGTGGTATAGCAGAAAAACGTGTTATAGCGAAACGTAGCGTTTACGCGTATAACGCCTAGTTACGGTTTTTTATTTATTTATTTATTTTTTTTTTTTTTTGCTTAATCGTTCCACGGCGGAATAACACAATTTCCTATCTTCAGTAAAAATGCGTACCCACTTCAGCCATTCCTATACTTATTCCTATCGACTCCGCGTGTATACATTTTATTTCACTCTATGATATTATTTATTTATTGTACATTACATTATCGTATATCGTTACGTCCATTATTGTTTATTTAAAATTAATTCAAATATACGTTTACGAATATATTTCCCTATATAGTCTATGATATTTGATCATATTTCCATTGAGCATTCGTTTTTTTTTTTTTTTTTTTTATTGTATTCATTTATTCTCGCGTGTGTATTATTTATTCTATATTATGGACGTGCTATATTATTCATATATTTCGGTATCATAAACCAGTAAGTAAACAATATCGACAACTCTTTCCAAAAATTATCTCTTCTTTTTATGTGTATATAATATATTGTACTTTGTGAGTATAAATTTTTTTTATACTAAATCGTTTTTTTTTTTTTTTTCTAGGCTACGATATTTAACGAGTTGTAAACCACCGATCTGCGTATGTTATATATTATGAACACTGCAGGACTATAATCAAAGGTAAGAATTGGATTAAACAGATTAAATTATTATATTATTTATCGTTAATTTTAATTTTTGGTCTAAACGACCGAAATACAGTTAGGAAATTATATAACTAATTGCCCCAGTTTTCATTTCCATAATTTGTTAGACAATGTTATCGAAACCCTTGTACTTTTTAAATCTGGATTTTGCCAGTGGCAACAAATCGTAACAGTTTAGGTAAAATTTAAAAAAAAAAAAAAAAAAAAAAAACAGAATTACGATCATTAAAACGATTGTGTTGTAATACTATGACGACTGAGGAAAAAAAAAACTCAAAATGTTCGTACATAATCCACCTTGTATACTATACTACCTATTCCGTATTATAAAATTATACCTATTCAAAACGTCGAACGTCCTAATGTAATCCTACATTCCTGGCCATCGTTTACTATATTATCGTTGGAAAATGATAACGAGTAACAATAACTATCACTTCCTGTTTAAGATATCATTTTCTCGCCGTTTAACGATTTAAAGTCATAATTTCTTAATTATTATGCCAACGTTTCTGGGGAACGCGTACAACGTTACTCGTGGTTTTAGTTTAAAATCAAAAATAAAATAAAATTGCGCACATTTTTCTATTTTTTTTTTTTTTTTTTTACAAATATTTTTATGGTAGGTTAGTGTTTAGGATAATTATTTTGATTTCGACTGCCGATGATTATATACGTATCGTTTTCGATGATATGCCTACACGTCAAAATCGTGCAAAATTTATTTTCGATTTTACAAGCACGTGTGTTTACAAATGACGCACGCCTCATACATACGCCATCATAATATATCGTTTATATTATTATTGTTAAATATTCACTTTTCTAGTATAATATCGAATTTGCCGGTAATCGTATTATTTTCTTGCGCATAAAAACAATTGTAATAAATATCATATGCATATATATATATACTACAGTCGGCCGTTCATCGTCGTATATTTTATGAAAAAAAAAAAAAAAAAAAAATAGTTTCGTAATAATACGACGACGACCACGTCTCTCTTGCCAAGGTTAAAACCTCGCTCTTGTATAAATCATTCTTTCACCTCGCGCACGTAACGCGAACAGTCGCGAGCGTTTGCCCATAAAGATGATGACCGCGATTACTACTCATTTTTTTTTCTCCATTTATTTATTTTTTATTTTTTTATTTTTTATTTTACCTATCCTCCCACTCCTTACCGTCCCCCTCCCCCCGATTACCCGGTCGTATAGTCTTGTCCGTCTACGGCGAGCGATTCGCACACTGTATAATAATAATAATAATAATAATATTATACACGAGCGATATATATTTTGAACGAGCTCTTCTTGTATGATGATTATTATAATATTTGCCGTGAAGCATAATTTACCGGAGAACACGCCGTTTTCGTTATAATAATATAATCAGCGTCCAGACACGGACGGTTACGATTTATCTGGATAACGATAGAATACTAAAAATATATCTAGACAAAAGATAAACTGTACATTGATCTACATAAAAAAAACATTTTTTTTTTTTTTTAAATTCCGAGAGAAACGAATTTTACTATAATGTGTTTTTTTTTTTTTTTTTGTTACAAACTGATAAACAATTCAATAAGACCCAGACACCGTGTGCTTGCAGACTTTAACAGAGTTCTGCTGAGAATCGTTTTCCGATTGCAATAACAATTGTACACAGAAATCAAATTGCACAAAACGTGTCCGACTTGCCTAACTTTTCACCTACAACAGTGGCCTACCCGAACGGTATCTCGAACGATGCAAATAACCTAATTCAACTCGTAAATCTCAAGCCTTGAAAAGTTGTACAACTCAATATACAAAACTGTTTATCTGGATAAATGCCATTTCCCCCCCCCCCCCCCGAAGCTAAATATTTAGATAGCTCGGCAATATGATCTATTGATGAGATAAAATGCAATTAGGTAAAATTATCTAGATAACTCAACAACGCTGGATTAATAATATTCTCCGTGTTGTTTACCGACGGTGCCGTATTATTATTATTATTTTTTTATGCGTGCACACCGACGCACCGAGACATAAACGACGAATGTGTACAAATAACCGTTGTCGCCTGTTATTGTGATGTAGTAAAATCGATATGGTTTTTTTTTTTTTTTTTTTATCCGTGTACAGTGTACACATACAATAATATTAATGTTAGTTAATAATATCAACATTTGTACTTATATAATATTATTTATTTATACAGTAAATATGGTTGGAGCGCAGTGAGAAAATATACCTTATTATATATTATCATTTCCCGATTACGGTCGTCGTTGATATATTTAAATAATTAAACAGAACCGATAAGATGCAGTCGGCACCTAAATCAAACCATGTGAAATTTTCAAATCCATTATTATTATTATTATTATTACTTTATGTGTTCGGGAACAAATTTTCACGGTAATATTGTCCGAATGAAAAAAAAAAAAAAAAAAAAAAAAATGTAAATACCAAAAACATTTCGGTAGAATATCACTGACGGAAATCTTGGTAACCGTTGGGTTATCATGGTATTTTGATGGAATACCGATTTCAGTAGCGGATATGCTTCACGTTTGAGGGTTGGGGGGGGGAATAGTAAAATACTCAAATCCCCTTCGTGTTAAAAATAAAATTGAAACTAGTAAAACGACGTCTCTAGAAAAATGGTTTGCAAACAACATTGGAGGTTTCCCACGTTACTCTTTGACCTGAACAAATATAAGGGTATAAACTAATTTTGGTTTAAAAACTATCTACAATATATGGTATACACTTGAAATAAAATTGTAAACCAGCTGATGTCCAAGGGTTGGGGGATTTCCACCTGTTGCCATCCCCCCATTTTTTTTGAATCGTCGCTGACCGGTATACATTATGCGATATTCACCAATCGCGTTATTTGCCCTCTGAGAAAATATACCGATAAACGACAGCGTTATAAGATTTATATTGAATTTTCATATCGTAATTTTGAAAGTAGTATTTTTTTTTTTATTATACGTTTATGAACATTGTGCGTGGACTAGGTTTTACGTATATTATTACCATTACAATAATCGTGTCGGGCAAACGGAAGAAGAACTACGCGTCTACCGTGTAAAAGTTGTTTCTAGAAAAGTGAAACTATTATTATATTTCAACGTCAACATTATAATACCGCGTGTACACGATATAAGGTATCACTTAATTTTTTCGCCGGATGACATTCGATTAAAATGGGGTTTTCGGAAGGCGATAAGGGAGTACCGAAATGCACATTTTTAGACAGATTTAAAATTGTAAATCCCTTCGAGTAAGCGCACGCGCAATTCAACTTTTTTTTTTTTTTGTAAATTTTTTGTAAACTCCGATTTTTTTTCTTCTACAGATTCGGGTAGAGTAATTTATTTAAAACAATTTTCGTATAAAAAGTTTAATTGCAAAAATTGCCAAAGTTGCGGGATGTTGAAATGTAATATTTACGAACGCTCTGTTTTTAACAACAATCGTTTTATAATCGAGCTATCGCCGATATTATTAATTTTCTATTTGTACCCAGAGAAAACTTATAAACACTTATTAGTAGTTTTCTATCGTAATTTATTCTGGTTTTAGTAATTTATATTAGTAGTGATAAAATAAAAAAAATTGAAAGTAATGAAAATTAGAAAAATTAACACAATACGAATTTGTTTATTTAGATTTGATCTAATAAACATATCTTGTTGATTTAAGACTTATTTATAAGTTTTATTCGATAAGTTGCTCGAAGTGTCCAACTTGATTTTCCAACATTTTCGTTAAAACCATCGAACATATCGTTCGTAAATATTATATATGAACATAATCCCATAACGTTGCCAATTTTGCAATTAAAAAAAAACTTTTTGCACAAAAATTGTTGAAAATAAATGACTACCAGAATCGATAGAAAAACATTGGAGTTGCCATTTAAAAAAATGTGCATTTCCCTATCGCCCCTTCCGAAAACCCAATTTCAATCTGTGGGTTATACAGCGAGTGTTATCTCATATCGTGAACACACAGTATATATGTGTGTGTGAGAATTTGTCACGATAACGGTTTTATAATATTGAAATTCGATAATGAATTATATATTTAAATATTTTTGGGGAAATCGTATATTTTCATGTGTGTATGTGTGTGTGTGTACGAGTTTTAAATCATATAATTACAAGGTCATTTTTTAAGATAGTATACGTACTCGGAAGGTTATTTCGTGTACATACAATCAATGGACATGTATTTTGTGAAAAATTTTTTTTCTTTCGCCAAACACTTTTATGCACGACGCATTATATTTTCCTAGCGCTAAATTTGCTCCTTGAGTTTGTGTGTGGTTTTTTTTTCCTTATCCATCGTACGATGATGATTCCGTGTATAATACTATTACACGGAATTTGGTTTTTTGATTGATGACGCATACAGCCATCGATCCATTCACTATTCTTGTATTTATATCTTCTTTTTGATTTTTTTTTTTTTTTTACGATTATTAATATTGATTTCGTTCGTGGCCTTTGATTGTTTCGAGCCGAATCAAACAGAATAACTAAATAGTTAGGATAGGTTAAAAAAAAAGTATAATCGTTTTCTAAATATATTATTTTATTGGCTCGTCCATTCTAGTTTGTAATATATAATTACGTTTAAACAATATTACGCCGCCGTATGCGTATCTCGTCATTGAAAAAAAAAAAAAAAAGGAAAAAATATTGTATAATATTGTTTTTATCTAAATATAACGTTATCGTTACCGTTTACAAAGATCATGGCCTCGTGATCGCTATACGTTTGTAGAGAACGTTCGCTACCATTGCCCAAATATTATTTTTTCAAAACATCGCCGATATAGAAAGCGTTGTCGGCGGTCTGCGGTTCAACTTCTCAATAGAGTACGTTTTATCTAGTATATTCTTCTATTATAGTCTATACATCTGCAAACACACGTGTCCAATGTGTACGAACAATGAATATAATATTTTATATTATGCATTATTACTTTAGAATCGCATGGAAACATATAAACATATAATTAGGTATCAGTTTATGGCATAGGAAATTTTATTGCATTCCTAAATCTTCTTCCCGCGTAATAACTCACTTTCAACTATTGGCACACCGAAATATGTCGACAGAGTGTTTATGGGGAAAAATGAACGCAACGATATAGGACTGCATTTTTAGTCGAGAAAACTCCCAGTAAACTCAAACGTCTCAAACTGTAGACAACGAATATTATTATAATGTTTAGAAATCGTCCGCGACCATGTTACGTACGTATATATATATATAGGTTCGTACTTAATTTAATTTTTCTAAATTAGTATGTGCAATTTGAATGAATAGTGTATTCACTATTTGCTATTAATGCTATTTGCATTATTAAAATGTATTTAATCGAAGTAAGTCACGTGACAAACCCGCTAATACGGACCGCGTGTAAAAAATAGGGTTTGATAACGGGCGGGCAGATAGCGTTACAGAATCACGGTTTTTGTCACATGACATTTTATGAACTTTCGAGCATATATTAACTCCGTTTATAGTGATCATTGAGGAGCAACCGTACTAAAATCGATGTCGAACCTAAACACAAGTTCACAATTTTAAATTTAGTTCTCTCGACATTAAAATGTGTCAAATGCGACATCGGTATGGCATCACAAAATAATAAGGTACCTAGGTAATATTACCACGAGTACGTCGACCGAAAATCGATAGAGAGATTTGAAAACGATTTACAAATTTTATATGCATTATGTATAATTTAATATACACTCGCAAAATACAAAAATATTCTAATATAATCGTATCGTACATAATTTATCGTTACCGTGATCCATAATTTATCGAATTGTATAATACGATTCTACAGCTACAGCACATCAGGAAAGTTGATCTTGATAGATCATATTTTGACGTAAATTCAACGCTGTATTATAATAATTTACGATTTTATTCGTAATTCGTTTATAGTCGAGACGACCGGGGGGTTACCTATTGCTAGAGGTACGTTAATAAATTTCATAATATATATATATACAAAAAAAAAAAAAAAAACAACTCGACGATATTATCATATGTAAATGATACAAATCGCCATTTAGTGTTTATTCGGTTTCGATGTAGCTAGAAGTGAATAATATAAATATACATTGAGAGAGAGAAAAAAAAAAAAGCTAATAAATACACATAATACAGAGGAAATATCGAATTGTCCATGTGTTGAACTTCAAAACATAATATATACAAGACGCAATTGAATTTTTCACATCTTCGCAGTCGCGTTGTGCGATATCGATATCAGTGGCGTATTTAGGATTTGGTCGCCGGAAGGGAGATTATGTTAATTTGCCAAAGAACGAACCGTGGGAGGAGCTGCACCATATAACACAAGATTATGTGTTTTTTTTTTTTTTTTTTTAAATTTAGTTCATCGACAATGACCTCGCCCGATGCAATTGTATTGTTACATCGACACGACAATATTAAGGGAAATATTTTAAAAAAAAAAAAAAATAGCCGAACACTATCACCTACCATGCCCGTGCGTAATACGATAATTTATAACAATATTGTGTTGTTGTGTACGTCCGTAGAACAATACACGCCGGTATGTCATACTTCTTAAATCGTGATAACTATATTATATAATTATACGCTTAACCGCGGCCCACGAAGGGAGGGGATTGTTTCCCTGCCCCCGGTCATTAAACACGATAAAAAAAATATTCCATTATAAGCGTGTAAAACCTTGAGTTGTGCTCGTTTGCCCGAGTATATTATTATTATTATTATTATTATTTTATTCGTTTATCTCGTCGGACGGTATACACTGTAATATTATTATTATTTGTTTGTTTCTTGTATAATATGTATCGAATTATTTATACGAAACTAATCTCGATCGATTTAATATATTATACGGCACGAAATACGAATTCGTACGCGATAACAATATTATTGTGGTCGATTACGTAAATCCACAAATATGATTCACTTGTACTTATAATATTCCTTAAAGCATTTGCGGGGCCGAGGCCCAGGGCGAAAACAAACGCGTCGCCAATAACATAAATTCGCTGTTTAAAAATACCCACTTTTTTATTGTAATTTTTTTTTTCTTTACTGTACATATACTCTGCATACGTATATATATATATATATATATAACATAATTAATTCAAAATTAATTTAAACTTCGAACAAAGAAGCTCTGAGCCGGTTAAAATTCAAGTTATAAGTTATAATTGTTTTGATAACTTTTAACTCAATTTAGTTATTGTATCCATGAGTGTAATAGTTAAGGGAAATGTTAAAAAAAAAAACTTTTAACTCGACTTGGTTATTATTTTCCGGAAAATTTATAACTCGATTTGATTCTTCAAATTAATTTATATTTTAAAATAAACTATAAAAACTTGGGTTAGGTATTTTTTTTTTTTTTTAAATAACTTTACTGGTTAAAAAAAATTATAAGTTAACTTCCCCAGATTTGCTTACAAGTATAAAGTAGCTGGTAAAATGGCTAGATCTATTTAGGTATTGGGAAATAACTGTTATCAATTTTTTTTTTAAATCGTTATTGATTTATCGTTTGCGCGTGTACGATTATCAAGTTTTTATTGTCCATTCGTTCTATTCTTTTTTTAAATCTCAAGTTGGTGTTCTGTGTTATATAATGATATTAAATTTTTTATTTTACATTTTTTCTTATTCGTTCTGTTTTCTATTATAATACCGAAAATACCAAGGCACCGGTATACCGTTCCATACCGGTATTAACCTTGATACCGAAATACCGGTATCGATAACTCAATACCGCCAGTACTAGGTGTATAGGTATAGACATTTGTATTCCATTGCATCGTACATTTTTAATGACTTTCGACGACAAACGAAGGTACAGACACTAACAACAAATAACGAGTACAATATCTGAACTTTTCACCGCGATCAATAAAAATAATATCGTGGTTTTTTTTTTTTCCCCCCCCGACAACGAGACGAGCGCGTATATTATATTTATTTCTAATACGTGTATATTACGAGAGGGCAAAGGTCTCGGTCTCGCGGTGGATTAAAACAATTATAACATCATTTTTCGTTCAAATGCTGCGAGATATTCGCCGATTTATAGAAGAATAAAAAAAAAAACCGGAGTAAATCTACCGGCTAGCGTTGAAATGGGCGCCGCGCGCAAACGGGGTCGACGACCCGGCAAGACCAGAACGGGGAACGAAATAAATACGCAGTTCAGCGCCAACGCGAATTTTCACGTTCATTTTTACATTCTGAGCGTACAGTGGAATGTGTTACAATAAACACGATGTGTGCTTTTTTTTTTTTCTTTTTTTTTTTTTTGTCTTTTATTTTTTCCGCCTGTTGTACAAAACGACTTTTCGATCGGAAATCGTTTGCTCCAATCGAATACTTTATAGTTCGTTGTAGTGACTTGCCCGTAGTATTTTGGCTCTAGTATGTTTGCGCCGGAGAAGTCATTATACGATTTTCCTTGTAGTTTTCTGAATAACGAAACTAACGGTAACTGTTAAATATTACCGAACATTTTATAACGGTTTTTGTTTTATTTCCGTTTTCGTTTTTACGTAGGCGGTGATTCAGTTGAAAATAAGAGACCTAAAAACATTCACCGAATACAAATTCAGCACTTTCTAGACGCCAAACGGTTTTCAACACATTGTCGAGTCGCAATTTATTTTTGTTCCGAGGTTATGTGAAAATTCGTTAAAAACAACAAAATCGTAATTGTTTCTATGGTTACAGATCAATACGATATTCAATATTGTATTTATCAAAACAGAACTTAGCTGAGAATCGTATTTTCGTCCCTAATGCGCAACGGTCGCGTATACAGATATAAATTAAATTCCCCTCTATATCCTATACCTAACCGCCTACAACAGTGGGCCGCCCACGAGCAACTATTTATTTTTTTTTTTACTTTTTTGAAACATATATATATATATATATATACGGTGTAACCATATAAAGTGTATGTACGTAAAAAAGACGGTGCAAAAATACGTTTTTCCGTAAACAACTTTTACCACACGACGGACAGAGGGACGCGCAGGGACGGAGCGGGAAAATCAAAGTTCGCCCAGGCCATTCGACTTTTTTTCCCAATGTAGAAATCCATCAACCGGCGGTACACTCTAGCATTTGATTTGTTTTTTTTTCTAGATTCCTAACGATATTTCTAAAAAAAAATTAAGTTGTATATTTACAATTATTGTAATCGCGAGATTTCTGGTCAAAAATTTCTTGACGGGTATGAAAACAGACACACACACGCATGAGTGTACCCCTATGCATTTACAAATTGTTATCTTGTTCTGGATCCGCAGCGTTAGTATTCACTCTGCCGAACGTTTTATTAGTAAAATATTTTTTTTTTCTGCAGTTCATCTGGAGGCAACTGAATCGCAATATGATGCGGGCCATCTGTAAAATTCCCATTTCCATATCGGCCATTCCGCCCCCGGGGTTATACGACAATATGATTTATTACGTATAATTATAACAATATAATTCATCGAATGAAAATCTCGAAAATCACAGGACGATATTTTCAAAAAAGTTTATCGTCGGTAACCGGATAATTTGGAGGGAAAAAAATCGCCAGTTCTGGATAAAAAAAAAAAAAAAAAAAAATCCGTACGCGTTTATTCGTCATCGTCGTCGTCCGAAGTGTTGGAGGTGGTGGTGGAGTTGGAGGAGGAGGTGGAGGAGGAATAGAGTAGTAGTAGTCGTTACGGTCGGTTTCCACTCGTTCTCTCTCTTTTTTTTTTTCCTATACTACACGTGGCGGCGCAGTGGTTTTATAATATTACAATATATATATATATATATATACAGAGGGGTTCCCGGCAACGAAACACGGCCGTCGCCTTCTCGTGCCGTACCTCGTCGTCCGTTCGAACGGCCGGCTCGTCGTCGGTGTGTATTTTTTTTTTATTCTGTTCGTAAACAGAGAAAGAGAGAGAGAGAGAGAGAGAGAGAGAAAAAAATACTTTCTCCGAATATTATGCGCCGCGTACAAGGCGGTGCCCGCCACTCTCGGTGACGCGGCGAGGGCGGTCGGCGGTCGGCGGCGGCGGTGGTGGCGGCGGCGGCGGCGCTGCTTTCACCCGTAAACCCGTTGCCGCTCGCCGCCGGCGCGACGTTCTCTTTCGCACGTCGGTCTACTATTATTGCGATTCCCCTCCGCCGCCGTCCTACTCCTTTTATGCTCGTATAATATAATATATAACTTATAACTATAGTCCCCGGATAAAGACGTTTTTTTATTTTTTTTTTTACATATCGTTACTGAGTCTTTGTACGGTCTTACGAGTGTAAAAAAAAAAAAAAAACCCGGACGATTCATTCAACGCCGGAGTTCACAGGAAACCGTTGTGTTTTTTTTTTTTTTTTATTGCATATTCGAATCTATTTCATAGTTTAGGGAATGTTTAACTTATTTAGCGCATTCTGTAATATCTGGTACATTTCGAGAGAAAAATACGAATTTTAAATATTCTATTTATCACTTTTAATAAAAAAATATTTTTTGAACCATTATTTTTTTTTATTTTTTTTTTTCATTTTGATAAAACGAAAAATCACTCTGCGCTATCAAAGTCACCGTAGTCTAAATCTCACTATAATTAAAGTATACCAAAGGAATATTTTATTTTCCTATACTGTTACAATAGTGTAATATTATTCCATTATGCCAGTGTATACCCCACTAAAATAAATAAATATTTAAGGAATATTGTAAACGAATTGCATATATTGATGGTCATTGATTGTTTTTGCATATTTTTCTAATTTTTAAGAAGATTTTAGCATCATATTTTAGGTGTTTTAAGCGAATATAAATCCGGATTACACATTGAACGTGTATTTTCAACCGAACAAATCTGCCATACATTATAATATTTTCATACCTACTGTCGAACAACGGTAGAAGAGAAGCAAAAAAAAAAAAACCGTTTTGCATATTATTACTATAATTATATACTGGCCAATGCGACGACACGAATATTATTCTCGTACACAACGCAAAACTCGACTCTGCAGATAAAATATCGTGTCGCGAGGTATTTTTTTTTTCTCGATAAAAATCGATTTTTATGTATTATTATCAACGAAACGGACGTATGGAATTTACAAAACGAAAACTGGGCATGTAATAAATTATAATAAAATAAGGTGTTATATTAATTCTCGTTTGGTATATTATTCAATTTTTTTTTAGTACCTACTTTAAAATTCAAAGGGTAAATCACCAACGGTTTGGTAATCCTATAGGAAATCTACACGGTAATCGTTGGTCGATCGACATCACGGTATTCCGAAATCTGGCGATGTACATGAGTACAGTATATTCAACAGTGATTTACTATCCTTGGACAAAACCTACTGCTAATTAATATAAAATGTTTAAACTTCTAGTGGTACCCGAGTTTCGGATAAAATATTGGATGCGTTCGACTGTTTCGTTCAAATAGGCTCTATACGTAATTTATTTTCCATAATTACTTCAACGCCGCTTAAAAATAATTTAAAAAAAAAAAAATAAAAATTGTTTACTGTTTTTGTCCTATTTTTGGAATGGATACTTTTTTCTCACGTAGAAGAGTTATTGGTTTTAGAATCTAAACAATCGTTTAGAATATTCCCACGTCGACAATATTTTAATCATCATCGACGACAGGACACTTATCAACGGATAATATTAACTGCCACTGATGGTAATCGCCATTATTGGTGACCGACGATGCGGTTATTTTGTTGTCAACTCGTTTAAATCGTTTTTCTTTTATAATTTTGCGAAGCAAGATTTATAAAAAATTATTTATTATTTCTTGAATACGTTATCATTGTTAACTACTTTCTCTCTATTTTAATGGCTAAAATAACTTACACGCTCTATTCGGTTTAGTAAAAATCGATGGAAACATATTATTATCATCACTGATTGTTTAACATATAAAATAAATATTCGAAATTACAATTTTGTTTAAAGCTTATGTCACGGTTATTTCTAGGGCATATTTATAATTTTTATTCTCTTCTTCTAGGGTGTCACCCCAATCATCCAATTTTCTCTGTCAGCTTCTCTTGCTTTCCAGTCCGGAACTCGGCCGTTTAGATATCCAACTTCTCTCTTCATTACCAAGCCTCCCCGTCTCAAACGGGGTCGTCCAAGAGGTATTTTTCCTTTTGGATTCTCTGCTATTAACGTTTATTATAATTCTACCATAGGTAACTTATATTATAATAAAATAACTATCAAACATTGCGTGATAATATAGACGGGAAATTACTTGATACTTGATAGTTCGTTAAGAGCCTAGAATTTGTTTAAAGCCGGGTCTGATGTTTCGAGTGTTTAAACTGTTTTTTATTTTTGTTTAATATTATTACGTAAGTACGTGATATATATATTTTTGCTGTTGTATATTCGAATTAATTACTTTTATCCATCTATAATATTCGAGTAAAAAATGTAGAAATTAAAATCGATGTAAAACAATGTATCTGCGGTTTTAGTAATATTTTTGTTAAATGAAAGATAGATTTATTTTCCAATTTAACAGAATTTTGACCGTCTTGACCTAACCGAACCTAATTTTTTTTAACATAATCGTAAACACGCTTAACCGAAATAAATAATGGACGGCAATTTTCTTCGGTGAACAAAGGACCGTCTAACGATTTGAAACGATTATTGCTGTTGTTTACTCGAATGAAAAAAAAAAAAATAAAAATAAAATCCGATTACTTTATATGAAATTCTTAGCATTGGGAATCGCTGTGTCTGAATTTGTTGTAGAACGCGGGTTTTTGTTTTTCTTCTTCCGTTTTTAAACACCCGGATAAACCGGGATTTTCTACCAACACCCGAATGCCCAACGAATGCTATTTATATAGTCGGGTGCCAAAGCCGAGTGTTATTATTCCCGATCGAACAAATTATTTCGATACGTTTTATTTATATATTGCATTATGTTATATACGCGGCGCGTACAGGAAACGCACGCGCGCGCGCGCGCAAACTACCGTACGGTTATATTCGGTGGCGCGCGCATCACGCCGTATACGATATAATATAATACAGTCACGGTCCGGCGGACAACAGTATCGGCATAATAATTATTCTCGTACGCACGCACGCACTCTGTATCATACCTGTACACGTATAATAAACTTCTCGTCCCGTAGGCATGACGACGATAATAATATAACGATAACGGATTGTTGTCCGATTCCAACGGAATCTGTACGCGATCCATAATTATTATTATTATTATTATATTATTGCGGGAGAGTAACGTTTTTTTTTTCTTTTTTTTTTTTTAAGTTTATCTCGTTTAATATTTATTATTTGTTTTCGATGGCTACCCCGGCGAGCGCGGAATTTGGAACGACCGAGGTTTTTCTATATACGTACTATATATATATATATATATATATATATATATATATATATATATATATATTTCGTTGTATAAAAAACAATATAATTTATCCGCTACATTATAATATATCAGACGTTTATTTATTTATCCGGTATATAAGAATGTTTTTTTAACGCGACATCCGCGTCTCGAGTGAAGAAACCATCCAGTGAGGGTACGCTTCGGCGTGAATTTACATTTACTTGGGTATTAAATATTCGTAGTATGGTTACCGTATAAGGTCACGGGGCCATTGTCGCTGGGAGTCTTCCGGGAGGATTTCCCGGGATGGAGGTAGATAGTAGCGTTTTGATATGGCGATTGATTGTGTGATTTTGGAGACGAAACCTAAATTTTGAATACTACAGTTTGGCTGTATCAGTGACTTTAGGGATGCGAAGATCTGTATGAAGAGTGTGGATTGAAATATACGGAGGAGCGTTGGTTATAAGTCGGAGGATTTTCGATTGAAACACTTGTATTTTTTGTGTGTTTGACATCTTTACTAAGCCCCAGAGTTGAATTCCATAGATAGGTTCAAGAAGAAGATTTTATATTTGAATTTTGGTTTTGAGGGATAGTTTTGAGAATTTGCCGAGGATAGGACTGAGAGAGTAAAGTCGTTGATTTAATTTTAATTTTGTTGTGTGAATTATAATTTTTAATTTTTAATTTAGATAAATCGACAATCTGTTATATGGTTACAATAAGAAGATGGGTGGTGGGGTGTACATAGTAGATGAAGATAGGCGTGAATTTGATGACGTTATCCATCGATAGCGGCTTCGATGCTTGCTTTATTTAATATAATTTATATTAAAATACTGTTAGAGTTGAAGAAAGTCCCTTGGCCGTCTCGCTTAATATAGACAGGAAACGAGCGAGGCACGACCACGACGATGGGGACCGCGGGTTTCGGGCCGTTTTGCCCGCGACCGTTTCACTTTACCGGCGGTTTCATTTCGGGAAAATAAATAAATAAAAAAAAAAAAGTGAGTTTAATTCTAATATTATGACGACAACCGGCCGCGTCGTTATCGCGGATTACCGTAAGTTTTCCTGTATAATAAACCTATGGACTCGGGAATTGCTCGAAAAATAGACGACATATTCTGACATTAATAAGGAGGAATGTCTCGTCGTTTTTTGTTTTCTTTTTTTATTGTTTTGTTAAATCAATAAATTAAGTATACCTATAGTTAGTACTAGATTTACGACTAATAAATATTTAGCCATTTTTTTTTGTCGCTGTTTTAGCCAGTGAAAGCAGACATTTTTCATTTTGAGTTGTCTCTGGTCTGAATTTCGTACTTGGAATACATAATCTAGACATCTAGTCTGATATAATTTTTATATATATATTAAGTGATTAGGGTTTAAAGTTTGGATTTTTTTTATACATTTTTTTTTTTTAATAGTCAAAATACTAGGGGAAAACTCAACATCAGTATTCAGCTTTGACTATTTTGAATTAGTTTCATTTATCAGGACCAACATATTACGATTATTCAATGATTTGAGAGAGAACTAAGTTTTGGTTTAATTAATTTTGTAAGGGGTTCTGCGTTACCCGACGCACGCGCGCGGAGCGATTGCCATTATCCGTACAACCGCTGACCACCGTACCTTATTTATAGTTTTTTCAATGACAAACCGTCCGAATCGGCAACCCACCGTCGTCGCAGATATTATTTAATGTTATTACAACCGATATAATATCACTGTCCTACGATATTTGTCGGTAACTCAATGGGATCATTCTCCATTTGGCTAAAAGAGGTGTTCGGGAAGAGAGATACGAAATTGTTCATGGTTTTTTTCCCATACAAATTATCGATTTATCACCACGAACTCGTGTTTGCAACGCGTACATCCCGCGATTATAGATACTATTGTCGCCACAACGAGCTAAAGAACAATGTCCGCCGAAGAGACTCCCGTGAATCAGCTGGGTTCTAGACTGCTAGCGCTCATGTGACGGCGTGTGAGAATGGCGAGTTAAGAAATCCAGCACATTTGATCTATAGCAGTGGTCATGACCTTAAACATATATACCGTGGCCACGGTTATCTATTCTCGGAGTTGTGGACCATAGAATCATCTATAATCGTGTTACATCCTCATTTATCGTATAAATAATAACGTATTAAGTCGTATTATTTATGATAAATTAATGCTTTTTATGGAAAATACAAAAAATGTTACTTTTTTTCATAAGGTATATTCAAATTAAAAAAAATCACTCGTTTGTGTATAGGAGGTACCTATAGTATATAAATTAGAAGTGATAGCGATTCTTCTAAAAATTATGTGTCCCCCCCCGTGTTCGTTTTAAATGCAAACTGTATAATATACTCAGAAAATTTTCAATAAAACATTATTATATGGCGTTATTCGTTATTATCATTTCGGAGAAATACAGACGTAACTGTGCAGAATATACCTACAAACATTTGTCTTATCAGTTGTCTACATATGTATAAAATGTCATATTATTTATTCGTATACCAATTTTTTTTTTTGTATTATTATTATTTATCCCTTGTCGTGTATAATATTCGACTCTGCACGGAATCTCTGAGGTTTAAATTTGGGCCGTATACGTTTGTGTACAACAGTAATCGATAAAGTTTTATGCTATAAAAAATAATTACGTTAGGGTAGGTAACTAATAAAACGTATCTACTCTTCAGCATTTATATTAAATATCCATCAGAGATATACCGACTTCGAGATAACCGACAGCGTTTCTGCAGCAAAAACAAAAATAAGAAATGTAATCGTATAGTTTATATGATAATGAATTTTAATAATGCTTATTAAGTGAAGAATGAATGTAATATAACCAATAATCAGTACGATGTGTGTTTTTTTTTTCTGTTCCCAAACAATTTTTCTGCCAGACATCCTGCTCCGATTTACAAATGTGGTACCTTTTCTGAAAGAATTTTGAATCCAGCTGGTGCATTGAGGTGATCATTTTTGATTTTCGTTGTAGTTTTCCTAATAATTTCGAAAAACGGGAAAATTGATGGCAATAATATTTTCCCGTTTTTATTATTTTAGACTTTTTCTTTTTGCTGTAACTTGGTTAAAAACAATCATTAAGATATGAAATTTTCACAAAATATTAATACTAGCCCTTCCCAAGAGTGGGCAAGTTTTCAAAACATTCTGGTCATTTTTGAGTTATTTATAGGCATTTTAAGTTGTTAGGCTTATTTAGTTTTCGTTTAATTTTATGTTGATAAAAACAGGTTTGTTGTCGAAAAGTTGTTTACAGACATTAAAAAAAAATAAAATCCAATAATCATTACGCTCAGTACAGTGCAGCAAATCTGCAAGACTCTTACATTGTTGGTCTTATTTGATCTTGGCCTTGGCCTTGCTAGCAAGGCCATGATTAAGATTGAGTCCGCATGACCAAGACCAAATAATATCAATAATGTAAGAGCATTATATTGCAGTCTTGATGATTTTTCTGTAGAAAATACATTTAGTACGAGTATAATAATTAAGACTGTCTTACTACACGACTAAGACTAATTTTGATCACCACTATTTTCGCGCAGTGATGAAAGGGAAATATCCCTTTGAGTATTTTCTATCGGTTTTTCAGTGATCAAAGGGGGCTCTAAAATTAATACGTAATTTACAGGTGTGTAATATAGTATTTTTTTATTTACATTTATTTATGTTTCTTGTCCTCCAAATGTAATGCGATTTAATTAATTAAATTTGCAGTATACAAATAAGTAAGAAGTTTAATTTTATTTTTACAGAGCAATAAATAGGTTTAATAGAGATTATTATAAATCAAAATGAATTATAAAATACAAAGTAGATACCTCCTAATAACTGTTAAGTTCGATTCAAACTCGACACTACACGGGTTAATCGTTAACGTAGTATCGTAATAAAGCCTATTTCTTTGGCGAGTGTTCTTATCATATGTAAACATTAGAATTTACAAATATAATAAAATGCACATGACGTGTAATACTCTGCCGATAAGCTATTAACACTAGACAAAATGTCTGCCATACAGAAACGTTTATATCCGTTACAAACTCACAGAAATGCGGTGAACGGGTATATCTAATAATGTAAGATATTTTAAATCGTGGCATTAATAACGTACGACATAATGCGTTGTTTATGTCTACAGAGTTTAATGGGTAGACAATAAGATAATGCCTCCCCCATCAATTAGGGGTGTAAAACGGGACCGTGTCAATTGGTGACGATCAAAATCGGTCTTCTTGGTCTTGCAGCCGAGACTAGAACGGCCTTAATAATAATTATACTCGTACTAAATTTAGTTTTGTGAGGAAAAATATTTAACAGCACTGCGAGACTCTTGCATTGTTTGTTGGTCTTGCAGACTAATCGTTTTCGAATCGTCTTGTTGCTTTCATAACGTCATTAAAAATGAATCTACAAGTTCACGGCTTTTAATTAACTTTTTTTTTTTTTTTTTTAGTATAATCTAATAACATAACTCGTGGATACGTTTATGACACCGTGATCAGAAACACGCGCTTTAAAATATCGAGTATTACAAAAAAAAAAAAAAAAAAAAAAAAATGGTTATTTTTCACATTCGTCTCTAAATTGAATTGAGAGTGAAGATGAGTGATATCGCACGTTTGCGGTTTTGCAAATATTGTGAAGACATTCGGCCGAATTTTGGCAAAGAATTACGCGGCGGAAGACGAAAAACAAAAAAAAAAAAAAAAACGAAAATAATAATAATAACAATAAAAATTGAAATGTAATTTTACGAGCGGCGCGGTTCGTCGTCGTTGTCATCGTCGTAATTCTTGAGGGGGGCCGACGGCGACCCAATTCCGTTGTGTTCGGACAGAGTAGAAAATAATATAAAACGTATTTTTTTTTTCCTGTTCGTCGCGCGAAACGAACTCGTTTGTTTTATCCGTACGCCGCGCGGCGACCTTGCGCTCGCTCGCTTATCAACCGCCGTGTTTATATACACACCTGATTAAATATTGGAACGTAATATTATAATAATAAATTATTTATTAATACGCAAGTACAATACGACCGAAGCGAACAACGATTGATTTCGTATAGGTATTTTAATATTATAATAAAATATCGTAAATCGCACGTATACCGTTCGACGATGTTATAACAAGTGTATTTGCAGAAAAAGAGGGGGCGGAAAAAAAAAACGATTTCGAGGGCAAATTGTTTTTTTTTTTTTTTCCTGTTGTTGTCGTCACGTCTACGAATATGACGGTTTTATCATTTTATAACGGCGGAAGGTTCTCGGCGACGGTACGGCAATTAAGAATTATTCGCGCAAAAACGAGACCGACTCCATTTTTCAAAACTATTCGAAAAACAGGAAAAAAAAATATATATATATTGCTTAAATGATAAAACGAATACAAAATATCATTTATGTATACTTTATTGGAATTGTTTCGTTCTCGCACAGATTTACAAATAATGTTTTTTTTTTTTTTTTTTATCAAATAACGTTTGACGACAATACTAAAACAAACCTTTTTATTGTTTTTATAATGGCATATTTAATATATATTTCAATTATCTACTAAAAAAAAAATCCTCATTCTGATTTTATATTCAGCGTCGTATTATTTTTTTTCGCCTTAGCTCTTCTATTACCTAATGGTGATTTTGATTTTTGAATCGAAACCGGTCGTATTTACACACGATCTATATATAATACTTCGGTCTTCGTTTTGTTCTTTTTCTACTTGTTTTTATTTATTTGTGTGGCGTAAGTATATATATATATTTTTAAATATTTAATATTTTGTTCGAGTATTAATATCTAAAACAATTTTTGTTTGTCTTTGTTTATTTTTAATAATATAACGTTTACGATATTGTACGCGAAACAATGCGGTTGGCAACACAAACTGTAAAAATCCCGAATCGTATTATATTCCGTAATGCGTTTTTTTTTATTATTATTGTACGTTAAAACTCAAAAGTATTCGAGACTCCGAGCAATGGTGTTGGTACTAATATTATTATTAGAAGTCCGCGCAGCAGTAGGTTTTTTTTACGTATATTTTCTGTAGAGCTGTATATTACCGTCATGGTCGATTTTGGTTTTGTCGAAAACGTAAAAACGCGAAGTAAAATATAATATTTATGTCATCCAAATCCTATTACTGCACGTTCGGAATAAAAAAAAAAAAAAAAAATAAAACGTTTGTTTTACGATTTATTTATATAATTGCACGTAAATAAAACGGCAAATGTGTCCCAAAGGGACAAAAAACTATTTATAGATTGTAGCAGCTCGCGTATGGTCTGTGGAGGAGACTCTTTGTGGTGAAATCTTAAATTTAATTTTATATGTTCTCGTGTATACCTACCTCTCTTGACGTCTCGACTATACAGGGCGATTGTTTTATCTCGGACAATTTTAAGTAAACATTGATTTATGTTACTTTTCTTGTCAATCAATTCAACCGTTTCGTAATTTTTACCCCTACTCTGATGTTTAAGCGGCTGCTCGTTTAGAGTACTATTGGCCTTTAGATTTTCAATCGGCAACCGCCTCTTTTCGACGGAAACCCGAGGAAAATAAATCGATATATGCAACATTAATAATAATACAACGGTATTTGCCGTTTGTGAGTTATACACCAGTTTAGAATATTCACACCGAACGACCATAAATTGATCCGTAATAACGGCAACGGATCGTGATAAAATAATCACCCTGTACAATATTACGTACGTGACACCGTAATCACGTACGAACATAATATCTTTCTCGTTCAATAAAATTCCTCCGTGGCCGGGTATCGTTTATAATAACTATAGAAAACATATACGCCTAACGAAATAATATGGTTTTATTCGTAAACTTTTCTCCCCCTACCGAACAGTTTCTATACACATCGTAGTATTGAATACTATTCAAAACCGCGGTAAACGTGCTCAAAATAAATCGAAATAGAATATTATATTACTTCTACGGCCCGGTAAACAGCGTATTATTAAACTGTAAATACTTAATAACCGTCGACGTCTGTGTTGATAAGTTTATGTATATATATATATATATATATATTTGTTAAATATAGCAAAACTTTACATTATTTTGACGAGAATTATGCGTTATTATATTTTCTCTACCCCAAACCAAATGGATTTTTTTTTTTTATCAAATTGAAAACTTCTTAGATGTATGTATGATATATATATATATGTATTATATACAAATATAAAAATGTTTAAAAACACATCTACTCCTTTTTAAACGTTTCGAACGTCCGTCTAAAACACTTTGCGACCCTGCAATCGTATTATATAATAGACAGGTGGATCGCGCCCCCCAGGCTTGCGTCGATGTGTATACACGTAGTCACTCTAATGGGTAGTCAGTGTACTGTAAGCCTAGGCATTTTAAACGGAAATATATGATAGGTATAATATGATAATCGTGAATATCGGATTTTTCCAGACACGGTAAAAAGTTTTCGAAATAATATAACGGTGTGTTGACTATGACTAATATTTTCCATCGATCCGTTTAAAAGTCGACTATTGTTCAATTTTCGCTCTTTGACAAAACTGTATACCGTTTATTATCGCGAACATTGTATTTCTCAGGTGTATTATTATTTATAGGCTCGACTGATTATATTAGTAATTAATAGCTACAGTCGGTGTATTGAGCATTATAAGTAGTAAACAATTTTCTTAATTAAACAATATGTTATGCCGTTTCGTAGGCTCTAAAATATATATATATACACACGCGTTTTAACCGATCGTAGTGAGGATAACTCGATTGGTATTTTATCGGGGGAAAAATGTCGGATAAATTCCAATCCCACGACCTGAATACGGTTCGTTCCCGTTGAACATCAGATTCCCGAATACCGGCATGATTTACCCATCGACGTCTACGGATATTTTCGTCAATTTCCTACACGATTATCAAACAGTTTTCGAGATTTATTTGACGGCATTCGAGGGATGATCCTTAATCAATGACGTCTCTTGGCAGCGATCTTCTTTTTTTTTCTTTTTTTCTTTGCGTCCTCTTGTTTGCGTAATGCATAGACAATTTCAACTTAATAATTTATCCGTTATTTCATTATTTAATATTTATTTTAACGTGTATAGACGTCAGTAAAATACCGATAGTGTCTGGTGAGCTGTTATCGGCAAAGACCCCAGCCTTTGGTCAAGTTAACAAATTAACACGTTAAAAGTTGACTATTTTATAAATTAGCTAAATTAAGACACAACGCATATATAAAATCCGCGTTTACGATTACGACCGATTCCCTATCACTCTCATTATAATAATAAACCGTATAGGCCAAAAAAAAAAAAAAAAAATGATTTAACGTATTTGTTTTTTTTTTTCTATATAATTTCGAAAAATCATTTATAAAACTATCGCATCATCGTGTGGCCCTCGGGAAAGCGGAATTTTTGTAACGCATAAATTATTCGCGTATACGATTAAAAAAAAAATATATAATAATCAAATTATATTTCGAAACCGATAACTGCGGATGATTCTACATTTTTCTAGCAGAATCTATAGAAAAAAAGTACATAAAATAATTGAAACCTCAAAAAAAAAAAAAAAAAACCTAGTACGCCACTGATAAAGTTGGTCAAACCGCGTCCGTGATAACAACCACAGAGTATATGAAATCAGAATTGGTCACTGAAAAAAAACGCGTTCGATAACTTACGTTCCTATGGCAACAAATCAAATTGATGTAAAAAAAAAAAAAACACTTTAGTTATTTCTACAAATAGGTAATCTATAAAGAAACTATTTTCATAAAAAATCAAATTACAAGTTGGAACATTCCAGCTAAATAAAAATCCGAAAATTATCACCAGGATAATTACAATTACTATAAATAGAAATGGGGTACTGGGTATACACGAAAAATCGATTGTGAAAATATTGGGAAAAAGTGAACATCCTAGATAACCAAATTTTTAATTGTCATAATGTCAAAAATGGCTTTTCTACAGTAGCTGTCTTTTTTTTTTACCGATTTTTAAATGTTTATAGACATTTTGGATAGTCATTTTCATCACAATTATTTAGCAATTCTAATAATTTGTATAGAATTTTAGACAAATTTTGTCCGCCATAATTTATGTCGTGCAATTATTACTACTATAAAGTGGTTTAAATCGGAATTCTAGCAATATAAAAAAAAATGTTTAAGTAAAAACCGTGTTTCGTATAAAAAGTTCGTCTACTTATTTCACGTCTATAGGGATGTTTCCCGCCCGTTCTGTACGATACGCCACTGTAATATATAAATACATAGTATTATTATATAGACGAATTATATATCATCGTGGTCGTCGTGGTCGTTTACACCGGGGGACCGGTTTTTTTTTTCTTCTTCAAAGAGACGTGTTCAACGACCTCTAGAAAAAAAAAAAAAAAAAAAAAAGTACAGAAAAAAAAAAAATGTTTTTCAAACGTTCGTCGTCGTCGTATCTCCTCCGCCACATGGGACCGGTTAACGTCGGCGGCGGCGGCGGCGGCGACGACGACGACCCATTTTTATTGGCTTTAAACGCGTCTTATTTTTATACGTATTATATATACATATGATTTTTTTTTCTTTTTTTTTTTTTTTTCCATCATCTCGTCATCCCGTTCCCTCTCGCCCGTTTTATCCTTTGTTTCCGTATATGTATAATATCATATACTTGTATATATAATACCCCGAACCGCCGTACCTATACACGCGGGTATGCGCACGCACGCCGAGGGACCGTATTGTATTATACACATATATATATATATATATATATATATACAGAGAGAATTCCGTACCGCTACGACGACGGAGACGGCGGGGAGAAAAAAAAAAATATATTAATAATATTTTCAAATATAAATAAAAGGAAAGGAAAAAAAAAAAAAAAAACGTTTTGTCGTATAGAGAGAGAGAGAGCACTCACTCGCCCTCTGAAGTACTAGCCGTCGTCGTTCGTCGTTTCGGCATCGCCGGCAATTATGGAATATTTTTAAGGGCGCCAAAACTCAATCGCGTAGGTAATTTTTTTTTTTAAATTTTCAAATTTTTTTCCGAGCGTATTAGCTAACATCGAGTGTAGGTTTTACTATAATGTGTGTTGTTTAGTCCCCCCCTGTTCGTCCGTGAACGACTTTACTACAGGAAATGTCTGCTCGGGTTTTCACGTGTAGCATCTTATAGTTGGCGGAAAGACGAGGCGATTTATACGGCAATAACGATTTCATTATTTTCGATTATGTCTTTTTTTTTGCCCCCTACAATTCGGTTAAAAATAATCGTATATACTCCTGTAATTTTCACATATTTCACACTAATTTTAAACTATTATTACGAGCACTTTAAATTTTCGAATTTTTTTTTTTTTGGTTTTATGTTAACATTAAACGCCTGAAAATTGTACACAATGTTCATTATAAGTTGTACTTAATGGTTTAAAAAAAAAAAAAAAATTTGAGAGTTATGTAATAGTTTTTGTTTTGATAATCCTTCGTTTAACCGAATCGTAATTCGTTGTTGGAAACGATTTATCATTTCGTACGGATATCAATTCAATTCCTCTATGTACCCTGTCTGTCCAACGTCCCACCTACAACAATGACAAGCCCGCGATCAGTATCTGCGGCTTTTTCGACCAGAAGTCTTGTTCCTGTATGAAAATCATTACAGGAACGCTCTCGTGTAGAATTTTGGATTCCGGGGGTTTATTATTATTGATTTTCCTTGTAGTTACAGGAGGGAAAACGAGATAATGTCCATATTCCGTTCCACGTTCACGTTCGGTTTCTGTTATTTTCGATTTTTTTTTTTTTTATTTTTTTTTTTATTGCCAAACCCGGTACCTCGGCTAGGCGGTGTAGGGTCGAACCGGCATACGTACATTCGGTTTAACGCGAAAGAAATGGAAAAAAAAAAAAACCGAAAAAAAAAATACCGAACTGAAACACGATCGTGTGGGTGGGTAAGCGTGTGTGTTTGTATATATTACTCACGCGGGACGCGCGCGCCCAAAGGATCGATAACGGTCGGGTGGGGTGCCGTGTACGCACGGGCGAGCAGCACTATAACGCACGTCGTCGCTGCCACACCGCCGCCCGGCGCGGCCGTCTCACCCTCGCCGCCGTTGCGGTGGCCGCGGTGACGTGGCGGGTACGTACGCGCGTGCAGGACGGCGCGATACACACACACACACACACACACACACACACACACACGCGCGCGCGCTGCACCCCGCCGCCGACGGACGGTGGCCTCGGCCGCGGTAGACGATGTTTTGTTTGACGTCCATCGTCGTCCCCTGGTCCGTCTGCGCGACACTAACGTGCGGGACCGTGTAATTTTATGGTGAATAACGAAAACGTATCCATTATAATAATTGTGTATTGGATTTTACCGTGCAAATGTAAAATGGATTTTCCATTTTTTTATTTTTTTTCCCCAGATTCATTGAAAATTAATTAAATGTAAAAAAATATATATTTTTTTTTTCGTTTATTTATTTTATATTTAATTTTTTTTTTTTTTTTACCCTGTATTATAATCTCTTAAACAATTTTAGTTATTTTCCCCTCTATTATAATTGTCAACCCCGGCAGCAGTTATAGTCGGGGCTCGTGTTTACGTCGCGATTTAATTGCATTCGAATCGAACGTGAAACACTACAAATACGTCGAGTATTTGCATTCAAGGGCGTAAATATAGTGACGTTCATAGTTGGAACAAGTCTGGGAAACCTGGAAATGTCAGGGGATTTTTAAATAACCACGGAAACATCGGGAATTTAGCGATTTTTTTCTAAAATTTCTAAAATATTCAAAATTTAATCGTTTTCAACATTTTTTTTTTTATTTCTCAACATATGCGAAAATAATATGTTATCACATATATGTATTACTTATGTGTAATTTTCGTGAATTTTTGTCAGCTATTTTTTTTTTGATGTGTATTACTACACTTTTATGTTTACGTTCTCGGTTTTTTTTTTTTTTTTTTTTTTGGAAATGCCTTATCATTAGATATACTTTTCTGAGTTATTTATAAAATATACTAGTATAGTTTTTTTCGATTCATGCGTGGATACAATAGTTTTGGCTCCGTAAGTGGTTATTACTGTTGTATAAAAAACGACAAAAATGGTGGACGTAATGCCATTATTATTATTATTATATATATATATATTTAAAGGTTTAAAATTTAGAAATTTGGTGAAAATCGTAAAAATCACGGAAACGATTAAACATTCATGAAATGTTAAACGTTTTTAGAATCGAACTCATTTTGCATTCGGGATTTACATTAAATGTAAGTATAGGTAATCCTGTCCTACCGTTCCTCATGCTTTTAGATTCTGAGCAAAATCTACCATACGGTCGACGAAACTTGTTGCTAGTTAGTAGTAAAAAAAAAAATTAATAATAATAATAATAAAACGGTTGACCGTAATTTAGTAGTATTTTTATATATATATATATATAATTAAAAATTCAATGAGAAAACGTTGATGAAAATCGTGGTAATCACGGCATTTAAAAACACGACAATTACCCGAACTTAGTTCAGAATCGTATCGCGTTAACAATGATTTATCGCTGCATGGAAATATAAAATAAATTCCTCTCTCTAAATCCTTACTGGTCTATTTATTACTACGAGGGGCGAATGGCGACGGTTACTAAACACCCGCAATAGTACTGCCATTTCTCCTTTCCCTCCCATCCCCCCCCCGACATCACTTGGACAACCACTCGGTCATCGTCCAAACACTCGTATACCGTCGCCTAATAACAATCTCAGTTTTTACAAATTTCCGGATAGTACAAAAAAAAAAAAAAAACTATATTGATCCTATCCATCGATAACAAACGGTTTGATATAAATAGTTTGCGATTTCTCACGGCGGAGTGTTGCGTGAAAAAAAAAAAAGTTAAAATTAATAAGTGCGTCTGTTTACATTTATATATTTCAATTACTATATATTATATACTATTAAAACACCAAAAGGATTTATTTATCTTAAATTTGAAAAAAAAATAATAATAATAATAATGTCTAAATGTCACGCTCTTGTGTACCTGTTCACGGGGTGAAGTGCAAATTCGAATCGTCTCGTGTTATAATTTATTACGCAGGACAAGTGAAAAATCGTCAGGAACAATTTGATTTGTAAAAAAAAAAAAAATAATAAAAAAAACCATAATAATTTGGATAAACGTGTGATGATACATTAACATTATGATAACATTACAATGTGCTATCAATTACACGTAAATATTTCTATTCTCTATCAGTGTAACTAATGAAATTATCTGCAAACCTAACCATGAAAGCGTTCGATCTTACTCTTGTCTCGTATCATTCACTTACCCGACCTGAACTTACGACCAATAACATTTTTATTAGATTTTAAACAAAATATCATTGTAAAATCGTCCCGAAACACGTGTCTGACACACTATAATAATGGTGTTTTGTGTATCCGTTTGCAGTTACGCTTATAATTATATTTTATACCCCTGCCGGAAAATTGTTTTTTTTATTTTTATTTTGACGCTCGTCCTTTTTATTATTATTTTTGTTTTGTTTTCGCGCACCGACAATCTAATTTTTACTTTATACGCTTTATTTAATATTATAACCACCGTTTCGTCAAAGCGCTCAAAGTATATTATAATATTATATATAGTATAGCAACGTTTTTTTTTTTTTTTTTTTTTTGATCTTTGCGATATTCCTTTGAAACGTATTTTCGCGTTTTATATAAAATGTAATTTTTTTAATAATTTATCGTGTAAATTCCAAACGACTTATATAATATTTTATATTATATAAATACGCTTTCGTTACATTTTTTTATTAATAGTAATATATTACACTATCTATGGCCCTCAATTGCACGCGTGTAAAACACCTAACTCGAAATTTAAAATTTTGTTTTAAGAAGGCAAAAGTCACATTTTATGTTAAAAATTGTACAACTCTACGCCTATGGGATGTCACATACAGACAGACTCTTTATTTTATCAGTATACATGCAATTTTACAATTGTATAGTATATAATCAAATCGTCTTTTTTCATTATATAGTCTATCAACAATACAAGACAAGAGTTCTGTCTTTGTCAATTTGTTAAGTCTATTCTAAAAAAAAAAAAAAATGAAATCGTACATTTTACTCGAGTAAAACTATATGATTATATTTTATTTATTTTTTTTGTTTCTTGTGGGAGGGGGTGGAGGGCAGAGGTACTGGATCTCGTATTGTATTCCGTGAGCTACGATGTTTTTTTTCGACGCTCGGTTATCGTAGCGATAAAATGCTTGTTATAATATATTTTATTGATACGGCTTATGTTTTAAACATAATATTATTATCATTGTCAATGTCATTGTAATATGATTATATTATATTACGTCGTCGTTTACCATCACGCTCGTCACAGAGTGAAAACGGTTATTATTATCGATATTATTATGACGATCGTATCAGGCACGTAGCCAAGATTTCATCTGTGGAGGGTCATTTTTAAAAAATTATCAAAAAAATCATAAATAATTATGACGGGAGAGGGTTTTGTACCCCGTGAACGTCCCCCCCTCCCCTTGGCTTCGTGCCCGATGATCATAATATAATAATCGTACGATAATCTACAAACTTATGTTTTTTTATTTTTTTATTTATTAAAAGTTAAGGTTTCAACGACAGAGGTCATTAGCCTACTCAGACTAGGAGTGTAGGTGGTAAGAGGTGAAACACACCGAGTTACAATTATTTGCACTTTTTTACTTAAATTTATATTATGGGTAAATTGGTATATTATTACTGTATTGTCTTTTCCTTGTTGGAGTGAGGTAAAGAGTTGGTGAAGAATATTCGTGCGTCGTGGTAATTCCGGGAATTTGGTCACGATGTGATCGATAGAAGAAAGGTTCACTTTATATATGTCGCATGATGGGGCCGGATGATTAGTGGGTTTGGGTGCATGTGTCCTATTCTGACTCGAGCGATTATTATCTCGTCTCATCTTTAGAGATTTAGGGGCGGTTCCGTTTTTTAATGAGAGGGTTTTATGGTTGTTTAGCATGTTTGCGAGGGGAATATTAGTGCAGCATTTCCGTCACGCTTCTGTAGTCTTGAGGTCAACGATGTCGCGTGTCTCCGAGGGTGTTAGGGTGGTTAGGTATAGTTTTAAGGCATTTCGGGGGGAGGGGGGCAGGGAGGCTTCGTTCTACAAACGTTTATAGTAGCGAGTTATTTTTTATTATCGATTTTTAATGTTTTAGTTGGCGCCGGATTCCGTTCCGATCCGTTTTTAACAATTGTCGCGGACGAGATGAATACGAACACAATAATTGTTGCGGTCAATTTGAATATTCGAGTAACGTTCGTACTTACGCCTTGTTGCCGCCGGACAAATCACGAGTTTTCTTAATAATAAAATATTATTTTATTAACATACTAACATGTTGGCAATAATATTGTTAATCAATATCGCAAGGTTGGCGCGTTTACGTTATAATATTATAATAATCGAATGGCGATAGTGCGTATACAAATAACATTTACGGTGGCCGTGCAATTATTATTATTAAATCGAATTAATAATATAATGTTTCGTTTCGTTATCTGTTCGGAATATTAACATTTGTTAAACGGTCGTATATTATTCATTGTTAATTATTATTATTATTATTATCATCATCATTATTAATAGTTAATAGAATAGCGTTATTTTACCCGTATAGCTAGAAGTACAATTATGGATGGGACGTCGAGTTTTATATTTTGAAAATTGAGCGATAACGTTTTTGAGGTTATAAGAGGTCCTGTGTAATTGATAAAACGATTTAAAAAAAAAAAAAAAAAAAAAAAAAAAAACGAAGCCTCTGTTTGTCATAACCATAGGTCATAGATAACAAATACATGGATAGTACGTGCCGTTCCTGTTATACGGTAGACCGCCCGTACACGTTTTTGTTCTCGCAATACGGGGGCAGACTTTGACGACCACGTTTTTTTTTTTTTTTTTTTTTTTTACACTATTTCGTAATATGATAAGACAATTAACGTGATAACCGTACACACACACACACACATTGTGTATTATACAGCAGTCTCAAGTTCATAATTATTATTATAATTATTTACTGATGTACATTTTAAAAACGTTGATAATAATAATACGTAAATAAATAAAAAAAAATTATCGCGGTAATGACAATGAAATTCGTTATTCTTTGTATCACCGTAATTATTGAAATGTAAACAAATCGCCCGAGTAATTAAGTAATTGTAGTAATAATTACTATTGTAAAATAATAATAATAATAAAAAAAAAAAAATATAGGAAATCTGTACCGTGGCCATAAAAATGTGTGTGTGGGGGGGGGCGGTATTTAATTTTTTTGTTCCTCTAGTTATTGTCAAGCTTAGAACACCAATCACCTGTTGCATTATTATTCTCTTATTCACAACCAGGCATGTGTATTCGTTTCTTTTGGCAGTATACAACTCTGTTGAACATAACGTATGCGTTTAACACTATTGCAAAACGAACAATTGTTTGTTTTTTTGTTTTTGTTTTTTTTTTTTTTTGTTTAATGAAATAGTTTTATTGACCCGAAACGAATATGGGCGTGAAAAGTTCATTAACAAAATATAATATACCGGGTGGCACCGTCACTTACAGGTCCGCAACCTTGGTCAGACGTTTCACAATTTCTTATCTCGAGCCCGCGATTATCGTATCACTATTAGACGTATTCAATCGTTTAGAACAATTGCAATCTATGATATATTACGAACAACGGACTTGACCGGACGAAACACAAAACAAACGTTTTACGGACACAGATTGAAAATAATTTATCTTGTACCGTATTAATATTTTATTTAAGAGGACGGCGGGGCCCGCACACCGGCGTTTGCCGTCCAACCGTTTGTCCGGCTCGCTTGACATTTGGTTTTAAAGTGAAATCGTCTATTGTACAATTCAAAAAGAGAATAATATTTCGGAGTGCGAGAAAAATAAAAAACAAAAAAATCATTTCGAATCGTTTTTTTTTTTTTAATCGCAACGAATGATCCTACCGTTTTTTTTCGGTATACAAATTTAATTATCCTATAAACATCCTCCAAACTTTTTTTTATACGTTTATATTTTAATTTATTCGAAAAATGGCTATTTTTTTAAAAAAAATATGACATGATTTGTCATTCTATTTAAGTAAAAGCGTATAATTAAACGCTTTAGTCCGAAAACTCGTCCAGAGACTGTCAGATTGATAAAAAAATGTTATCATTTATCACGTTATTAAAACGATCGGTTCAACAAGTGCATTGAGCAACAAACCTAACTAAAAAAAAAAAAAACATTTCGGATCGTTTTTTTTATCGCAACGAATGATCCTACCGTTGCTTTCGGTATAAAAAATTTAATTATCCTATAAACATCCTCCAAACTTTTTTTTATACGTTTATATTTTAATTTATTCGAAAAATGGCTATTTTTTTAAAAAAAATATGACATGATTTGTCATTCTATTTAAGTAAAAGCGTATAATTAAACGCTTTAGTCCGAAAACTCGTCCAGAGACTGTCAGATTGATAAAAAAATGTTATCATTTATCACGGTATTAAACCGATCGGTTCGACAAGTGCAACATTGAGCAACATACCTAACCAAAAAAAAAAAAACATTTCGGATCGTTTTTTTTTTTATCGCAACGAATGATCCTACCGTTGCTTTAGGTATAAAAAATTTAATTATCCTATAAACATCCTCCAAACTTTTTTTTATACGTTTATATTTTAATTTATTCGGAAAAGTGGCTATTTTTAAAAAAAAAAAATTTGTTGTTCCATCCACAGCGATCGTTTTCGTATTCATTTTGTCGTATTTTTAAAAAAATAAAAGAGCGTTTTTCTCCCTCCCCCCCATCCCCCCTCGTCGTCGTTGTGGTTAAATTTGACAATCAAGAGCGCATCCGATCCATATAATGATATACTCACTGTTGTATTTTAACGATCATTTTTTATCGTTTGTATTTATTATTATTTCCTTTCCGGGTTTTTAGTCGCTCCTGACGGGCGGCTATACACTCGCACGTTTATATAATCGAATTAACCTATTAGAAGTACGAACATATTGGCTCGTTCGACAGTAATATCGTTAAAAACAATTTGGACGTGTTTTTTTTTTCTTTTTGTTTTTGTTTGTTTTCCGTTGCCTCTCCAATATATGTAACCTAAGTCCGAATATACGCCGGGAAATATATAAAACGTTCCCCGTCTAGAGACGGGATTTTTTTTTTTGTAATATTTTTTCTCCCCGCCCCGTCATATACCACTGACCAAATAAAGTTATTGTACAATATCATCGGGAAACGAACATTTTCCGGACGGCCCGGATAACAGTTTTCAAATAATACGATTTGTTGATCGACGATGACCACCAAAGTTTTTATTATTATTATCCCCGTCAATTTTCGTTCAACTGATTCTTTTAACACAATTGACTCGACAAAATTAAACCGTCATTTTATATTAGACAATATATCGCGGTGTTATTTATTTCGAAAACTAATTTTGTTTCTCGGGCGCGTTATAATACAAGTTCAACGAAACAATATTGCTTTAAATACAATATTAATGCAATATAAGTAAATAAATAAATAAGTTGGAAATACTTTACGTTGTTTTGTGTATGCTCTAAACAAATATTATAAACGAATTGTAATCGAGAGTAGCCGAGACTGCCGGAACAATTTTTTCGGTGTTATTGTTGTAGGAAGAAGTGCCGAGAAATTCCATTATCTAATCGTCTTGAATTTCTTTACTACTCCACCTCTGAATATCGTTTTGTTATGTTTTTGACGCTGTAATAAGTAAATGTTTTGCGAGAAAAAAAAACCAATAATAATTATTAAGAAAAAAACGAAAAAGAATGATAGACTTGGGCTGGGAAGCCATAAAAACAACAAAATATGCCCTTAAAAAAAAAAAAAAAAATGCCTTATAATTTATTTACAATAGCTTAAACAATAAAAAAAAATTATTACAGGTGTTCTGTTTTTTAAATATTATATTACGCTATTTAATGGTTATATCTTCTGACTTAAAAGCTCCTTAACCATTCGTTCTGAAACAATAATTTAAAAAAAAAAAAATACATTTTGATATTTTAGCTTATTGCGGCAAGTTTGGTGGGACTTTACTTTTTACTTTTCGACGTTGGCAATTATGAATTTGAAAACGTACGATTTTTCCACATCGCCATAGGTATTACGCAGTCGAAAAAAAACGATAGGAAATAATATTATTACCATCACGGACGGCGATAATTCCCGTTTGCCCCGGCGATTATTGATTTTATGTTTTGTCGCAAAATGTGTAAAATATTATTATCCCTACACATATACGAGAACAGACGTGTTTTATGTTCCAATTTTCTGGCGAGGCGTTCGTATAATCTCACGATTTCGCCCTACCCTTTCCCCGGATGTCTGAGCGTCGTTCTTTTCCTCAATTATTGGCCAGGGGAAAGCACACGATTAAGTAAGTAGGTATAGTCGAATATAGTAAAATATCATAATATTATAATATTATAAAACGGCGGCAAAACGTCGTTATAAAACGGTTGTTTTTATTTTCCAATATATTATATTATATTGCAGACGCAGGGGCTGATTTATAATATATAATATTTTTGATTCGATTTTTATGTTTAATATAGTCAGCGGCGTAGCCGGGCTTATTTATTTCCCATTCATTTTAACTTAATAAGGCGTATTTATACCGTTACGTATTTCATTAATTCTAGTACCTAAAGGAAAAAAAAAAAATATACGACATAATTTGTCATTCTATTTAAGTAAAAGCGTATAATTAAACGCTGTAGTCCGAAAACTCGTCCCGAGACTGTCAGATTGATAAAAAAAATAATTGTTATCATTTATTACGGCGTTAAAACGATCGGTTCGACAAGTGCAATTGAGCAACAAACCTAACCAAAAATAAAAATAAAAATGTATACCAATTGTAGTTTAATTTATACTTACTCCCTTTTAAGTGCATAATCCTGGCCACGCCACTGAATACAGTATACGACTTTCGATATTATTTTAAGCGATATTTTAATTTTCAACTATACGTACGTTTCGCGAAGTCTTTATACGAACATTTGTCGAATCGTGACGGATATACGTAATAAAAAAAAAAAAAAAAAAAACTATCCTGGAAAGTCACAGTGAATTTTCGTTAGATTTATTATCGGGCGAATATATCGATAATATAATAATACTAATAAAATACACAAATAGTATATAAACTCGGCGCGTTTCGATATTTATCAATTAAAAGTTGTTTTATTTATCACGTCCATTGTTATTGGCTGACATTTGTAAAAACAAAATAAAAAATAAAAAAAAAAAACCAGTGGTAATTATTTCGTTTTGTATTACGACGTGATATTTTATATTCGCCATAATATGCAATATATAATCATCGGCGTTTATTTATTGCCCATTAAACGCAATCGTCGCTAATTATATACACTAACGGTTTCTGGCCAATGCGCTAAAAATTTACTAAAAAAAAAAAATATATATATATAGTATTATTTTATGGGGAAATTTTACTTATAGATTGGGCCATTTTTTTTTTTTTACTCTTACAGGGGGGGGCATATACGAGTTCTTATCAAAAAGTATCCAGACTGATAAGATAATTCGTAAACCGGTATGATTATACACTTGCACGTGCTTTATTCGTATAAAACTTTTGTACGTCGGGAAAATGTATTAGTCATAGATTAGATTAAAATTGACTCAGTCGGCTGCTAGGTGCGATTAAGTAGAGTGTGTTTTTTTACGTCCTGTCGGATTTCATTATGACCGAAAATGTAGAACAGCGAGTTTGCATTAAATTTTTGCACATAAACTCGGGAAAACGGCCGCCGACGAAACCTACCGAATGTTATTGTTGGCTTACGGAGATGAAACCATGACCCGTGCTCGCGTTGTTTTTTTAATGGTTTAAACGATTTAAAAGGAGTAGGACAACCGTCGAAAGTGATGGGGACGTGAAGGACGTTCGTCGACAAGCCGCGACGAGTTTTTTTTTTTTCGACTACCAAGGTATTGTCCTATCGTCGAGTATGCTCTAAAAGGACAAACCGTTACAAAAAAAAAAAAAAAAAAGGAAAAAATTATTACATTGATGTTCCCAACCGTTTACGAGACGCTGTACGAATAAAAAGACCCGAGATTAAAGAGTCGGCGAGTTGGAAATTGCATCACGACAACGCTCCAAGCCCATTCAGCCCATGTTGCGCAGCAGTTTTTGACCAAACACGATATCCCAGTTGTTTCTAAAACCCCTTCTCCCCTATTCGCCAGACCTAACTCCATATGATTTTTTTTTTAATTTTTTTATTCTCAAAGATAAAAATGGGCGCTTAAGGATAAACGTTTTCAAGATGTGGACGCAACAAAACATAATGCGACGGAGCAACTACGAGGAATTTCTTAAGGTGACTTCCAGAGGTGTTATCAAAATTGGCAGGGACATTAGAGAACTTGTGTATCGATTCAAAAGGGGCATATTTTGAAGGATATTTAATGTGAATAATTCTATCTAATAAATATGTATATAATTTTTTTTTTTTTTTTAATGATACTTAATGATTAGACATCGTTTTAAGATCGTTAAGTCCCCCCCTAGCCCTAATTATTATTATAATCTACTAGAATATGTAATAAAAACGTTATAATAAAAAAAAATTAAATCGTTAAAACGGACTTATCGCCGAGTTACGAAAAAAAAAAAAAAAAAAACTACGTCGACCGATAATATTATAATATACAATCAGCAATTTTATAATAGTACCGCCGCCGCCGTAGTACCGGTACATCACGCGCGCGTAACATTATATTATTCCGCCGCCGCCGCCGTACCATTATTCCGCTCACGAACAAGGTCTCTGTTGTCGCGGGCACTCGCACAAGGTCTGCGCGTACGCGGCCGTCTTTCGATAATTCAGTATTGTTTCCGCTCCCCCCCCCCTCCCACCGGGTACTCCGACATCGCGATCGACTACGTCACTTTTGCCCCGCGGCCCGGGATAATATTATTATTATTGTTATTATTATTATTATTCAATTATTCTTTCCCGTTTCGAAGCGTCGGCCGTCCATTGTGTTTGCGCGCTTCGCGAAATCTATCGCGTACCGGCGCCGTTTCGCGCGTCCGATTATTATTAACGAACGGAAATCGCACAGATTCGGTATCCGCGACACGACAGCCAATCTTTATGTACGCCGGTCGTCAACTGACCAGACTTTTTTTTCCTTTTTTTGGTTTTCCTATAATTTTCATAACTATAAAATAATAATTTCCGTATTAGTCTCATCAGGGTACAAATAGAAAATTAATAATAATCGGTGATAACTGTACTCGATTATCAAAAACAAAAAAAAAATCATTATTGTTAAAATTTCGTCGAAGATTATTTGTGATTATTAAATTTCAACATCCCGGAAATTTGCAAATTTTGAAATATAAAAAAAAAAAAAAACAACACCTTTCAAGTGCATTGTATTGCTCGCCGAAAGGGTTAAACATTTAAAGTCTAGTCTAGAAATGTGCGTTCCAACACTCGCCGTCGCCTTCCGAAAAGCCCATTTCCCATCTAAGATCATCCAGCGAAAATATTAGTTGGTTCCTCATATCGTGTACCACACCACACGGTATACAATGTGGTACGGTTAATGTTGAAAATCGGATAATGTCGACATTAGCCGGATAACGGGACATTAGCCAAATGTCGAATGTCGTGCGTGAAATCTTGGCGGACGTGACACTGACCAACGCATTCCGGCATAATCATCATAAAAACACCCGGGTGACACAATTTTCGTTAATGCAAGAACGATTTCGAATTGTAAGTGATGAATATAAATTTTAAAAAAAATATATCGCGTCAGATTTCCGTGCGTTTCTGTAGGCCCGAACTCTTTCTATATTCACATTATTCAGAAAATAGTACGCGTAATGCCATATAATAATGTTCTCATAAAATAATTTAAACTCTTATAAGAAAAAAATATAGCATTTTTAAAAAAAAAAAAAAAATAATAATAATAATTTAAGATGCCAATAAATGGTTTAAAAATGGTCTTGATAACGCCGTGCACGCGCTTTATGTTTGATATTCTTTGAAAATTTCTGGCTTCTACGGTTATTTGTAATCGGGTTACAACAAAAAGAAGAAAAAAAAAATCGCAATTAACACAACCGTTATTGTCGTAAGCTTTCCCGTTTCCCTATTAATAAGAAAACTACATCTTGCAAATCGAAGCAGGGACGTCCGGTAGAAAAGTTGTCTGAGGACAGGAGAAAAAAAACCAGAGTCGTCTGCATTTAAAAAAAAAAAAAAAAATCGGGACAAATGTTATTACGGCTAATCTACGCACGATAACATTTCAAATTGTAAATAGACGTATTTCCTGCGAATTAGTGGATATTTTAAACGAAACCCGAAATCGCTATCTTACCTCAGTTTAATATTACACGTGATTAAATCCAATCTGTTTCGTTGGCCGTTTTCGACATATCCGAAATTAACGACAACGCGTGTGCATCAAAAGTTTTGCTTGAAACGTGGTAAAAACAATGCAACGGAAATGATTAAAACCGTTTCCGGGGATGATTCGTTAAGTGGTTCGGCGACTTTCGTGTGTTTTAAGTCGTTGGTCAATTGAAGACGATTCACGTTCTGGAAGACCGTCGACGTCATCCGGAAACGATGGTGTGGCGAGAATTTGCGATAATAAATGCGAAATGGCCGCCGATCCGTGAGTTAACAAAGCGAATCTCAATTGAGTCTTGTCATGCAATTTTACGGGAAAATGGGAAAATGTACAGATAAGAAGAAGGGTCGCGGCGCTGACCCTTTTCATTCCGCGATTGTTCACCACGACAATGCGCCGGCACATTGAGCGCTGACGATTCGTGAATTTATGGCCGATAAATAAAATTGCTGCGGTGCCGCGGATTCATGTGATTTTTTTGTCTTCTATTCCCAAGACTAGAATCGGCGCTTTAAACGGCAACGGATTCAATGTGTAGAGGAAATCAAAGCGAACGCGGCCACGGAACTCGTTGGTTTTACTTTGGACCAGTTCCAAAAGGACTTTTTGAAAACGGGCATATCGTCCGGCGGAGAGTATTTCGATATCATTGAATAATATTGAACATCATTTTTGTAATTGTTAATTATAAAATCCTGGTACTTTTTGAACATACCTCATGTGTATGTATATAAATTAAGGTGTATACCGATGGCGAAAACTGTGCTCGCTGCGCGCTCGTTGCAAGGTCGGCTATTTTAATACGACGGCGTGCATTGTGTTATTATGCACATGTCTAACGCGTCTCTATAATAAATGAAATAATCCGCGCCGCCGTGGCGTACGGGAGCGTGCGGGACGGTGACGGTGGGAGAGAGAGCGATTGGGAGAGCGAGTGAGCGACGGAGAAACCTTGAGAAAACACTCGGTGTGCCTGGGCGCCGCGACCTTATTCTTTCTCGGTCGCGATAACGGCGGCGAGCGTATAATAATAATAATAATAATAATAATAATAATAATAATATTATATTGCCGCCGTTTCTCCACCCCCACGAACGCTGCCGTGTCGAGTGTACACCGCGTCGTCGTCGTCGTCGGCATCGGCGGCGGCGGCGGCGGCGGCAGGGGCCGAAAAGCGTATTTCGAACGCCCCGGTGGTTGGGATTGTGCGTGTGCGGACGGGGGGAGTGGTCGATAATCCGGCGCGGCGGGATTGCACACCGGTCGTGTATATACGGACAAATAATATTAAAAAAGAAAAAACCGTCAAACGCTCGTCGACGATAACCACGGCCCAGCTAATAACCCTAACAGTTGGGCACACAACCCGCGCGTGTAAAAAAAAACCCCCCGGGGTTTGTAGACGTAACTCTACGGGCAGACTGTTGGAGGAAATCCTGGGAAATTCGCGTCGTCGTATCGTTGTTCGATGTGAAATACAAAACAAAAAAAAAAAAAAAAAAATTTTAAACAAAAAACAACGATAATTTCATAACACGCCGCGATTTTATCCTCCGGGCAACGTGGCCGCAGCGAATTTAATAATCGCTTATCGATACCGAACGGCATTCAAATATGCCTTAACAACAACAACAAAACTAGACACTTTTTTTTTTACCAACGTCTATTTATTACACATATCTTTACATTTGTTTTTTTTTTTAATGATTACTGTTATTCCCGTCGAATATTTCATAATCTAATCGTAAAACTTCAACTCCTACCGGAGATGTTCTCGACGGCCTGATTATATTGTAGCGTACGGTTTGCCGCGATTATGGTTGACGAGAGTTTATAACAATAACAATGATAAAAAAAAAAAAAAAAAAAAAAAAAAAAAAAAAAAAAAAAAAAAAAAAAAAAAAAAGCGCGCGGTTTCGATAATCGGCGAAAATATCGTAAACGCGATCGATTTCGTAATACTCGCGGTCAAACATATATTTTTAAAATATACACCAAAGCAGAGAAAAAAAAAAAATACGTAACCTCGTTTTACTGGTATCGTACGTTAGAGGTTTATGAATGATTTTGTTTTTTTTTTTATTTATTTGATTCTGCCAAAAAATAAAAAGTTGTTTAAAGAACCGTTAATTTCTGGATTACTTTTAATAAGACGATTTGGAAAAAGTTATTTTTATCAAAACCGTTACAATATCACTTGCCGCCTTTTTGGTTTATGGGGAGTGGGGGGGGGAGCAGTATATTTCGGTTTAATGCTGTAAGACTATATTTTTTTTATTTTTTAGAAAATTACGGTAGAATATGCTGAATACGGAATAGAACAGGCGGTTCTAAAAAAAAAAAAATAAAAAAAATATCGTATTGATTTTCTTTAATATTGTAATATTTTAAGCAAAATACGAGTAATGTGAAATATTTTTATCGACAAAAAAAACAACCCCCCTTTTAACATTTTGCAAAATACGGTTTATTATTATTATTATTATTATTATTATTTACTTTGATGACACGGGGCTTTGAAGCCGAGTAAACGACGAGTAGTATATAAGACAAGCAGAAGTCCGGGGAAAATGTTTGTGCCAAAGAATATAAACGGTTAAAGGTTATAAATTATAAAAGAGGAAGTAGACGCACCGGAGTATTTAGGAATTTCGCTTTGGCGAGAGGGATTGTGCATTTTTAGTGAAATTCTGTAAACCTTATACCACGTCTCCACCCCTCCCCCCGCCCCTCCCATTCAGCTCGCGTACAAAAGACTTCGACTCTAAAATAATGTATAGAATTTCTTAGACTACATAACTGTAAACGCGAGGTAAATATCAAATAAAAAAAAAAACTACGCGGATGAAATTTCCTCGGTCTTTTGGAAATATGTATACCTAGACGGCAGTAACCCGAACGTTTAAACCGTTAGTTGTGCAAATTAATTTGAAAATAAAAAATGCGTCGTCGTGGTGGGTGGATGGGTGGCCGTCCGTAACACCCTCATACGTTAATGTTTACGCTTCCGGGATTGACGGAATGACGGCGGATACGTTCAACGGGCGAGCGCGGTGGAGGAGACACGGCGCGCGTAGGGCTGGTATTACGTGCGGCCCGATCCCACTCGGCGGGCACGGTGGGATAAACGCAAAGCGGAAGAATTCTAACGACGGCGGCGGTCGTCGTTACACGGTGCCCGGAGAATCGTTTTCGTCACGCGCGCGGTTATTAATAAGCGTATGACGCGCCAGTGTATATTGTATTGTTGTTGTTGTTGTTGTTGTTGTTGTTGTTATGTATTATTTGTATTATTATCGCCATCATCATTACAATGGGATATCGCGCGCGCGCTCGAGAATTTCGTTGTCATTGTTTCGCCGGTGACGGAAACTTTTTTTTTTCTTCTATTTTTTTTTTTTTTTTCAATTTTTTTTTCTACGGAAAATATCAAAAGTACCGCGGCGGTTTTTTCCGGGAGTGCCCCGCCGCGGGCGGCGGTGCAGTTGTTTGCCCGTTTCCGCCGCTCGTAACACGTTTCCCTCCCCCCCCCCGGAAAGTTGTACTACGCGTCGTATAACTTTCCGCAAAAAGATCGAAATACCCCGCGAGTTTGGTAGAAAAAAAAAATAAAATAAATAAATAATAATAATATAAAAAACGAATCGTTTTTTATTCCGTCGCCGCCGCAGCGTTTAAATTGAAAAATGTCGTCTCTCGATAGCCGCAGCAGCCCCTTACGGTTAGTTGATATCGATTTTTTTACGTTGTACCTATTATTTTAGATGGCGGTGTAAGCGGAAAATTTCCATTTTGGAAATTCGAACAATATCCGAACTTTTTTTTTGATATTTGTTGTTTTTAATACTAATTTCAAATACTAAACTCTTAATCTATAAATCCTTAAGCAAACCGATGTGGACATCAGCTCTGGGGCAATGCCGAAAAATCCAACACAAATAAAATTCAAACCGTCCAAGAATAATTTTCCTTCGTAAAATCACAAATTCTCCACCGTACATCTCAAACATAACTTTACATACCGATCTAAAAATCAAAACAGTCCATGAAGAAGCAGCCAATTTTTACAAACGATTCCATTCAAAACTTCCTTCTCATACTAACCCCCTCATTTCAAACCTTGCCACTCTCACAATTCCTGGGACCCTCCACCCCACAGGAGGCTCAAAAGGAAATGGTGTCGTGGCCTCCTCACTATTTAATCTAAAGTATTAGTATACAAAAAAAAAAAAAAAAAATATTTAAATCTCCTCCCGTCAAATAATCATGTACCTATTTTCTATTAGCAAATAGATTTAAAAAAAAAAATAATATTAATTTCGTGTTGATAAAACGATTAACGCTGAAAAGGTCTCGTCTGTTGTCGCGGACTTTGAAAAAAAAAAAAAAAAAAAAACCGCTCGATAATATATGGCGGCTGTTGCCCGTGTCAACGAAATCATTTCCTCTTATATTAATTTTTTCGCTTTCCCCCCCCCCACGTAAAAAGTTCAACTAAATTCAACTTATAACCGCATGCCAAAAAACCAAAAACCCCGTGCGATCCACTCTGTATGGGAATTGTCAGACCACTGCGTGCGATAAACAATTATCATCTATCGTTCATCAATAACCACCAACAGTAAAACACTATGTACCGCCTAAGAAAAATGACGGAAATGAGGAGGGAGACAGATGGCATTGTGAAAATTGAATTTTGGGAAAACCGTCGTCCAGCGATGGCTACCAGCTGATCGCTGATTTACTTTTTTATTTCAATTGTTGGACTACAAAAAAAATTATCTTAAAAAAAAACACTATAGGTATAAAACTGTAATTAAAAAAATAAATATAATACATTTATATAAATTCCTCCCCACCCACCCCTAAGTGTTGTTTAGTGCGGAATTTTCAAATAATTCAACGACTGTCGGGATAACAAAAAACAAAAAAAAAAATATGTCAACACAAACTACGATATTTTTTTTTTTTTTTTTTTTTTTTTATTAGACTTCCACTGCGTCTTTAGTTATTTTCGCATTCCTTTACTTTGATAGCATTTTTTTTTTTTTTTGTTCTTTTTCCATTTTACTATATATCCGTATCGAAAAATGCACAAATTTTCACTTGTCGATCGATTTGAATTTTAATCTAAACGCCCCATCGACGCCGCGTATAATAATACGCATTTTTTATTAACAAAAGAAAAAAAAAAGCGCAGTAATAGTAGAGGACGGCGGCTATGTCTGTCTGAATATACGTTTGAATAGTATTTTTTTTTTATTTTATTTTTTAATAAGATTGCCATTCGGTTGTTGTTGTCGATCACCGGTGCACGCGATACGTATACGAACGACACTCCTATTCCGATTGGAAAATAAACACCGTGCGATGCCCTCGACAACGCGCGCGCACTATAATGAACCACTCGAAGTAAACGAACGAAATATATTAATATAATTTTTTTTTTTTTTTTTTTTCTATATATAATTTTAGTATGTATAAGTCCTATTTGTCCACTTGTGGAAGTTTTTGTAAGGGATTTAGAGGGGGGGGAATTGTATTTATATCTGTACGCGACGATAAATCCATTGTTGCAACGGTAAAACGATTTTCGGCAAAGCCCAGTCGACCGTGTTTTGAAACGTCGTCATTTTTACGTTTTTCGTTTAAAATTTAAACTTTAAACGCTTATAAAAAGAAAAAAAATAATGTATGTATCGATGAAATACTCTCGAAATTTGTTTTATATTTTCTTCCGTTAGGACGTTGACATTAGAAATGATGCGTTTCTAGTCGGCTAAAAACTGGTTGAATGCAAAAATGTTTTGAAAATTCGTTCGCCCTTCTAAACGGCTAAGATTAATATTCGGTGAAAATGTCATATTTCTCAATCGATGGTTTTAAAACCGAGTTACAACGAAAAGAGAATATCGAAACCGTAAATTTCCACGGTTTTCCCAAATAACTACAACGAAAAATTGCCTCCTCAACGCGCCGAGTAGATCCAAAGTTCTTTCCAAAAAAAAAAGGGGGTTCACTTGTAAATCGGAAATCAGTAGTTTACGGACAGAAAATTAAAATTGTTCTTTTTTTTTCAAATTGTATTTTTATAATGCCGTTTGCTTTTACTTGGGTGTATAGGTAATAAGTAATGTAATATGCAAAAAAAAAAAAACATAAGGAAATAGGGGAGGAGAAAGATGGTGAATTACGTAATCCCCACTGATCATATAAATTGCTTATTACCTTCTACGTGTGTAGAAATAAAAATATATAAATTAATGTTACCTTTTCAATGCAGGACTCCCTCAGCTGTGGAGCGGGGATGAAGTGGAAGGGGAGTATGAGTTGTTAAGGTTATAGGTATAAAATTAGTAAATAATTGACACTCTTTTTTTTATATTTGAAAATATATGGACTACCTTTACTGTTCGTCTTGCCCCCTGTCCTGAGATTTCCTTAGCTGACATACCTATCCCTTCATCTCAGTCGGTTAAGTACCTAGGTCTAACCATTGATCGGCGCCTCATCTGGGCGCTACATGTAGAGGAAAAAAAAAACTCTTCCTAAACTTGCGTATACGGTTGCTAAACATATTATTATCTAATAAATATACAAAATTAAATATCGAATTGCTCATTTATAAATCCCTAATCAAACCTGTGTGGACATACGGCCTCCAACTTTGGGGCAATGCCAAAAAATCCAATCACAAACAAATTCAAACCGTTGGAAATAAAATTTTACGCTCCGACTTAAAAATTAAAACTATCCACGAAGAAGCCAAAACGTACTATAAATGTTTTTTCAACAAACTGATATCTCACTCCAACCCTCTTATATTCGGGTTAACCACTCGCACGATTCCTGGCAATCCACCACGACGGCTTAAAAGAAACGGGTGCAGAGATCTTCTTAATAATTAAGAAATAAAAATAAAATATATATATATTTAAGCAAAAGGAAGTGCGATCACTGGACGGTTTCTTCCCGCAGCCTATTCATGTTTTTTAAATTTCTTAGCACATATTCCGCCTATTATGCCTTTGGGTATAGATTGTATAGTTTCTATTAGGAAAAAAAATATATATATATATATATATATGTAATAGACGTGAAACGAGAGAGCAGACACACGAGGAATATGACAAAATCGCCGAGGGAACCAGTTTGCGTCAAAGACAATGAATGAACAAGAGAACCGGCGAGTGAGTGAGCCCCGTGGGGGAAATCGGACCGTGTATATATAGGGGGAGGGAAAATGGACGATTAATGTGTGTGTGTGTGCTGTCGTCCGGTCGATCGATATCAATTTTAATGTATGGTGACAGATGAATTATTCAAATGGATTAGAAACGAACAAAATAAAATAAAAACATTATAATAATAATAAAATCAAATGGATTAAAAACGATATGATATAATATTGCATTGCAGTAATGTTTGTACAATATTAGTAGAATTGGTCGAGAAAACGACGACCACCGCGCAACAACCGGTAGAAACGAATTGTTTAATTCGCAATTAATATTACTGTCGGTATTTATTTGCTGTTGTGTGTAATGGCTGTGCCGCCGGAATCTCCACCTTCTCGAGTAATTCTACCCGTCCGAATTAAATGCCGAAGTAATACTATTGACTCGACGGGGCAAGTTCGATCGGAACAAACAATTGTTGTTTAAGTATTTTTTTTTTTCATTATTATTATTACCCTGTAGGTATCGGATAGCCAAATAATAATTAAATATTAATCGTTTCCGCCGAGCCCCGTATTATTGTCTTTATCGGCCATTCGGCGGCCGCCATTTTCATATTACCGGTGCGATAGATTGTCGCGACTAATAGCTAAGATATTTCCCGACGGTCATTTTCCACCGATTTATATTTCACGTTTTACACTTCGGGGACGCTAAAACATCCACGGAACGTTATATCGGGTTCGGACCGAGCCCGACCGGTGGGTCAACTATCTCCGTTCGCCCCCTGCTCCTCCTCAAATCATCTGATAAACCCGCGGGGTGGCCTTTCGTCGACCAAGCAATAGGTTCTGGCCGTTCTAGGGCCACTCGGGACACTAAACACCCCCCGAGGAAGTGTCGGGTTTGGACCCAAAGTGTTTTTCACCGGCTATGGTTGGCGGAGTGGTGACCTAACCAATTGTCGGTTCGTCTGAGAGCACCGACACATGCAAAATACACTGCCCGGCCGCGCAGCGGCACCGACGTGGCGGCGGCGGGTCGATAGTTAACGCAAGCTGCCCCCCCCCCCCCTCGTCGTCGTCGTCGTCGTCGCTGCGGATCCCTTATAATATTTTTGGACGTGTTTCCTATCGGCCGTCGGGCGATTTGCTCGGTCGACCGGCTAAATATTTGTTCCGCGTCGCTGTCGGTGGCTGGGAGAGGTGCTGCACGTGTGTTGACCGCGCCGTCGATAGCGTACACACGAGGTTATATTATTTTTCTAACCGAGTTTCAACAAACAGAAAAAAAAAAAAAAAGTTAGAAAATAACGAAACCGTTACCGGAAACCAAACATTGGTGTTTTCTCCACAAGTATGACCTGATAGTGACACTGGCCAACGACGCATTCCGGCATAATCGTCATAAAAACACCCGGGTGACCTTTGCCACGATTTTCGTTAATGCAAGAACGATATCGAATTGTAAGTGATGAATATAAATTAAAAAAAAAAATATATCGCGTCTGATTTCCGTGCGTTTCTGTAGGCCCGAACTCATTCTATATTCACATTATTCGGAAAATAGTACGCGTAATGCCATATAATAATGATGTTCTCGTAAAATAATTTAAACGCTTATAAGAAATAAAATATAGCATTTTTAAAAAAAAAAAAATAATAATAATAATAATAATTTAAGATGCCAATAAATGGTTTAAAAATGGTCTTGATAACGCGCCTAGAAATGCGTGAGATTAATATTCTTTGAAAATTTCGGGCTTCTACGGGGTTATTGGTAATCGGATTACAACAAAAAGAAAAAGAAAAAAAAAAATCGCAAATAACAAAACCGTAAGCTTTCCCGTTTCCCTATTATTAAGAAAACTACATTTTGTAAATCGGAGCAGGGACGTCCGGTAGAAAAGTTGTCTGAGGACAGGAGAAAAAAAAAACCATTCATCATAGTAAAACCAGTGCATCGTACGCTTCGGCCGGAATCTAAAATGAGCAATTAGCATCCTGCCCTATCGTCCGGTCAGTGTTTGCGTAACGATAATTTTTCTTTTCGCCACACTTTGTCGGTATTGCGCGCGCGAATAAGTATAGGGGGCTCGGGGTTTGCCGGGAAGTCGACATTTTCCGAGAGTCGTTTGTTTCCCGGGGTTTCGCGACGGACGGCCGGCCGGCGGACATTCGTCAAAACGTTATTTCGATTGTTGGTTAGGAACATAAAAAATTATACGTAAACCGATATCCGATGAAATATGTAAAAAGTTAATCAAGAAAAAAAAAAATTAAGGGTTTTTATCTGATAAATCGGTTAATAGCCCCGCCTCTCATTATATTATTTACGTACGACGATTATATTATGCAGGCTTATTTTTCCGTTCGTTTCACCCGATACATGCCTGCAATGGTTACGAGCGGAGAGGTTAGGTCCGTGATTTGTTAAATAATTACATTTCAAAACGAGTTAAAAATTACAAACGAATATTGTCGTTTAAAAAAAAATATATAGCTTCTCTATAGTTCAAATTTATATTTATTCGGCGGTCCTGTTTAAATATTGCGAATAAATTGTCGATTATAAATATATAAATACAGATACGTATTATATTGGTTACATTCGGACGACACGTGGGCGTTTGGATTTTAAATACCAGTATTATTTTTTATACGAACGTTATTTATTATTATTATTATTATATTATGTACAATTTGTTTGATTTGTCCGTTCCAATACTATAAGCGATCGTCCAGAAATATCTATTGTAATTTAGCGTATAAAATATAGGGGGAGAAAAAAAAAAAACATTTAAAATTTGTCAAGGCGATACCGCCGATATTTTATTTGTTGGTCTAATGACGCATAATCGGCGTAGTATCAGTACGAACGGATTTGAATTCAGCGTGTGCAGTGTACACGTGTTCGGTTAGTAAACATTTTCTTTAGAATTTCAGTTTCCATAAATGTCGAGAGAGAGAAAAAACCTATGATTAAAACGAAACAAGTGGTTCTGACCGCGATCTTTTTTTCCAGAATATTCTTATCACATCACATTAGTAAACATAATCAAACTATTAAAAATATAAATAATAAATAGATTACAGTTTGTATTCGGTGTCCCGGAATACCGAATAATAAAGCGTATACACGACGCGTCCTTTCCGGATGAAAAGAAATGTTTGGCGATTTCATTTTTTTTTTTATTATTATTATTTTTTTTTTTTACGTACACCGGTCACGCTGCAAATAATATATTATATATATATATATATAGTTACTCTTTTGTGTCCGACAACGCCCAAGGACACGGACTCCGAAGATATAGTAGAAAGTATATTATTATAAATACTCTTCAAAATAATGTATATACGCGCGTGTCCATTTCCTTTTTGGAATTTTCACGAACCGCCCTGTATACAGCACATATTATATTATACGCGCTCGCACATATTTTATCGGCCAGTCGGACGGCCAACAACTGGGTCACAAAATGTTATAATAATACGGTATACGTCGTCCGTTTATTTTGTTATTATTATTATTATTATTTTTTTTTTTTTTTGTGATTCCGAGCGATGTAGCGATTGGTCTTACGTATTGTGTGTGTTTTGTTTTTGTTCTTTTTTTTCTCTGTCCGTAAGACAACAACTTTTCTACCGGACGTCCCTGCTCCGATTTTCCCGTGTAGCACCTTATCTGAAAGCATTTCGGATCCAGTTGGTGAATTAGTCAGGTCATACTATTGGAGAAAACACCAGGATAATTTTGCGGCAACGGTTTCATTATTTTCTACTTTTTTTTTTTTTTTCTTTCTGTTTGTTGTAACTCGGTTAAAAATAATCGTTCTGGACATAGTTTTTCTTTTCTCGAATTAATCGAATATAACTGTTTTGGCCGAACAGAAATGCACGAAAATTTGACACGAGGTTCATCATTAATTGTATATATATATATATGAAACGTTAGAAAATTTAAGGGTAATGTAATAATTATGTTTTACAATTGTAAATTTTGATGAAAATCGTAAAAATTACGATATTTCAAAACATGATTGTATTTCGCTCAGAATCGTTTTTCATTAGCATTAATCAATGATTTATCGTTGCGTACTGATATAAATTAAATGCCCTTCACCTTTCCAATATTTTTTTTTCTTCTAACGATCATTAAACGTGTCTGACAGTTATTGTTTTTATCCAAAAAAAAAAAAAAAAAAATGAACATATTAAATCTTTCGGCGGCTGCGGCGGTTGTCTGTATAATACGCTAAAACATACTATTAATAATATTATTTTATTTTTTTCAGTCAATCTGAGCAAAATACAAGTATTTCAGAACATCCGCGGAAATGACGGCCATGAAAATCGACGAAAATAATTTCAAAATACATTCTTCAGTCACCACGCGGTCTACTTCCATTGCGTTTAGTGAGTATCCATATTATATGTATAGACTCGAATATAATATCAGTTATTGGATAATTTATATATTCTAACGATAACGATATAAATACACCAATTATTATATATATTTTTTTTTTTTATCACGTTTTTGAGAATATTACGTAAAAATATTTTGATATGAAATCTATTACCCATCCCCGGACAATACTCCTCCGCGGTCTAGATTTCTAGCAGATATAAACTCTTAAACGGTCATAACCAATAAAATATAAGTGTTACGCGTCGTATCAACATATTTAGATAAATAATCTCTTTTCGAAACTGGTGTCGTGTGGTGTACGGGCCAATAATGCCCCCATTATTCGTTGACAATATTGTAAATAAGAATATAATAGTGTAATGATATTGAATCAATTCTACACGAAATCTTCGTAGATAACCATTATTATATATATATATATATGTGTGTGTGTACAAAAAAAAAATAAAACCACCCTTTATAATACATCAAAGGGTGGTTTTGTATAATATATAGTTTATATCGTACAAACGGTTTGATTTCGAGGGGAAACGTTTATTCGTGTGCGGGTCCCGTGTATAGTATTATCGTTTTTTTTTATATATATATAGGTTATATATATATATAGAATACTTCGACCCCCCCGGGGTTCAAAAAGGGAACAATATGCTCGCGTCTATAACGTATAACATAATAAACACCTGTACCACACTCGAACGAAGGAGAGAAAAACAATTATTAACAGTAAAATCATTTACCCGCGATGTTTATAATTGCGTGCCTATATTATATTATAGTGTAATTCATCATAATAATCGAACGTATTGAAATACGTAAATTTATAATAATATATATATATATTATATTATAACGATTATAAATAAGTTATATTCTCGTATTTTAAATAATGAGTATATATATAAATATCACTCAAACGACTCACTAAACTACCTATATAAAACAAACAAAAAACAAAATATATATATTATTATAAATCGATTCAAATGGAACTCGTATTATTATTACGTGTATATTATAGGTAGGGTACGTCGTCGTCGTACTATACAACGCGCAAAAAAGACCTTGAGGAATATGGTTTTTTTTCCTCTCCGCAATTATTGTATTATCAAATTAACGACTCTCTTTTATATGGCATCCGTTTTCTTTTTTTTTTCTTTTTTTTTTTTTCATTCGACCCAGTATAATAGTATTTTCGCTAAAAACGAGAGTTTGTATTCATAGGTTACCAATTATTACGAGAATTCGGTTGAAAACGCACAAAATAATACATCTGTATCGATATCGAACCGTAATATTTTTAGTAATTATTTATTTCGTTAAAAATAATAATAATAACAATAAAAAAACGATTAAAATCCTATTCGACATAATATGTACTCGAAACATGCTCTTTTATTTATAATTATTTTTTTATTATTATATTACTAAGCGGTATATGTTGTATGATTCATTTTCTTCAATCCGAAAACAAAAACGCGTTTCTTATTTTTATAATCGAAAAAAATGTAAAATATGTTCTAGATAAAAAAAAAAAAAAAACTGATGTCCCTGATAAATTTAAAATTCCACAAATGAGTGAAACCATATTGACGGTGAATTTGAAATAATATTTTATCTAAAATTCGGCTGCTCGCCTACTTATATCTATAAATCTCGAACAATTACGTTGTTATTATCAATTCGTGAGCTATAAATAAGATCACTTTAGTAAATTAAGTAAAAGAAAAAAATCGACAATATGCTCTTTATAATGTACAAAATCCTAAAATATGTGCTTAAAACGCTGAAAAAAAAAAAAAAATTGTTAAATAAACAACAATTATAATATAAACAAAATCATATAAATATCTGCTCAATAATACGACGGTTGCGTCGTGCAATTTTTGTTTCTCGTCGAAAAAAAAGTGAAATAAAAACATATAGTTTCTCAACTATACGGATACCTGGTAGTATTTAAATTTAGAAAATGACATACATGTACAAACGCGTAACGACGATAACCGGTTACTCGAACTACATTTCAATAAAATGATATTATTTGGAATACCTACACGCTGCCTGAATTTTTTGTAGGTATCCTAAAAAAAATTCCTATTCCCGTACATGCGCGCGCTCAAATGTAAGTGGTTTTTTTTTTTATTTTTTTTTTTTAACATTGTCACGCGGTAGGTGTGTACGTGTAGGCACGGGCAGTGGCGCGGTGGTGGACGACGTCTCCCAATTACAACTGCTTAGGTGTGACGGTCGTTTACGTGTACATTTCTAATACTCCCCGCATAGGGTTTGAAATACGAATTGTCATCGAAGAATACCGGGACTAAAATTGTATCTGCGTTAAAAATAAACGTATCCGATATATATACACACACATATCAAATAAAAGTAGAGATAACACTCAATTGCGTTATTCAAGCCGCGAGTTAATATTATCGTTTAGTAATGACCGGCGAAGTCATATACATTTGTTGTGTCTGTCGGATAAACTCGAACAGCCCGTTTGCATTAAACTCGGTAAATCAGCGATTGAAATTTTTTTGAAATTATTAAAAAAGCATTTGAAGACGAAGCAGATGAGCAGATGTAAAACATTTGAATGGCGCAAAAGGTATATTGGCGGTCGTGAAGCCATTAACGATGACGCCCGTGCTCCGACTTCAAGAGATGTGGAAATGGTGGCGAAATTCGAGGAATTATTCGATCAGATCGACGAACGACGATAAGAGAACTTTCTAGTGAGTGTAACATTTCTCATGGATCGTGCCAAACTGTTTTTACTGAAGGTTTGTGCATGCGACGAGTCTGTGCAAAAATGGTCCCAGAATTGTTATCTCAAGATCAAAGAAATCATCGAATTGAAGTGTGTCAACGTTTGAAAGAACGAACACAGGGTTCATTAAAAATTGCATAACTGGTGATGAAACTTGGGTCTATTGCGATGAAATAGAAACCTAACCATAGGCCAGTGATCATAATGGAAACCACCAGTAACATCGCCAAGACCCAAAAAACTTCGACGAGTTCGTTCTAACGTGTAGACCTTTGTTGATTACTTTTTGCGATATATTAAAGGCCTTATTTATTATGAATTTGTTCCAACCGGCCAAACGGTTAATCAGACTTACTACAAAGAAGTTTTAATTAAATTACGAGAAAGAATCCGAAATAAACGTACAGAACAGTTCCACGATCGATCGTGGTTGTTGCACCACGACAACGCGCCGGCTCATTAAGCCTTATCAATCCCCGAGTTTTTAGCTACCCGTGTACGTAGGTGCAAAAGTATATTATTATTACGACGTGTGCAGTTCTCTTTGTTTACCACTAAATATTATAATCGCCGATAAAAATGCGTTTCGACTTCAATAATACGAAAACGCCTCGTCGTCGATAGTGACTCGGTCGTCTCAACAATGGCGGTACAATCACTCTAATGGACAACAATAATATTGTAAACTCTCTTAAAAAAAAAAAAAAAAAAATAGCAAATTCCGCTTAAAAATATATCGTAAATAACAATCACTGGAGAGACATTAGTAGGAAATTATTCGATTGTTGAAACATCATATTTTTCTTTCTTTATAAATTGCTTTGTTGTTGCTTATCTTTGTTTTTATTATTAATTGTAATAGTTTTTTGTAGTCGATAAGACAAAAAAAAAAAAAAAAAAAATGTTTTATTTAATTTGTTTATACTAAAAATTTCTGTTCGTAAACTATTACGATAATACAGAACAAAACAATTAGTTTGAGTAAATGTTCTAAGGTTTGCTTTCAATCGGCTCGCAAGTGTCGAATGCGGTGGTTTTTACTGGTTTTTTTTTTTTTTTTTTTTTTTTCTAGAATAGTTTACATACGTGTCGAACGTAAAACAGCAGCCAAATCTTTTTAGGGGAAATTACACGTGTCCGTTGTAATATGCGTCTGTAGGTAATCAAAATGAATTTCAGTTGTCACACGTACTTTTTTTTCGGTATCCATCCTTTTGCACTATTAAAAGTTTTAGTACATATACTTGTAGTATGCACTTGGTTTAACGCGCTTTTTACACATGCCACGTGTCTTATATAATTATAAATAAAAAAGCAAACCGTTTAAATATAATAATAGTCGGCAATTACTAATAGGTAATTACGTGGTGTACCGTACGTTAAATACGCGCGTTTCGCGATATATTTATTAAATTTATTATATGTTTTATTTTCTTTCACGAGCGAAAAGAAAATTACTGCCTGTACATTTTAAATAGAAAAAAAAAAAAAAAAAAAAAAAAAAAAACCACCGCTATAACCTCAACGATTTGTGTGCGATTCCTATAACCGTCGATTATAATATTATTATTATAATCGACGCTATAGCGCGGTATTATAACCGATCGATAAATTGTGCGGAGTCGTCGAACGAAAAACGAAACAGACGATGGCAGTTAAACAAGTATATTATACTTAGGTGTATACAATTTATTATATATATATAAAAAAAAAAAAACTAGAAAAAAATATATGGAATTAATAATCACCCATGTGCAGATATTATATTTTAGAGACGACGACGACGACGACGGTTAAAGAGGCGACAAAAGGGGTTTTCAGATAAACGTTTGTTTGTGCGTGTGCTGTCCTCTCTCTCTCTCTCTCTCTTTCTGTTTCGCGTTGGCTATTTTTGCCGCATTATCGAACTTGGGGTCCATAACCTTGCAGCGTTTGCATTTCACCGCACGGTTGTCTACACACAAAACAAAAATAAAATAATAAAAAAAAAAAAAAAACACGTCACGACCCGTATAGAAACCGCAGTTAATTTACAACCGATACAATATAATAGTATTAGTACATATGTATCGAATATAAATAATTATTATATTATACTATATAATAATATTTATTTAACCGATTTCGGTATACGGTTTTCGGACGAATTAATACTACAACGCTTTGAAATATAACACGATTGTATCGCGAAAACCTCACCCAACTACTTGTTAGTGCAATCCCGATACAATCTCCGGGCCGAGTTTACGTTCCGAGTGCACAACCTAAAATCTCGGTCGACGAAAAACCACGACAGGTTTCGATAAAGCTGGATGGGAAATGAAAGGCCTAGGACGTCGGCATAGGTCACGGGAATCGAATGTAGTCAGGAAGGTAGACGCCCAGAGGTATTCAGTTGGTCGGAATAAATTTTCCTGATTTATTTACGTACCCGAAACGTGTTTTACATTTGCCGATAAAAATATCAAAATCGTACCCGAACGTACTGCAATCCATTATAAAATATCAACTATAAGATGCGTATGACGAATGAAAAAAAAAAAAATCACAGAAATGAAGTACAATAAAATGTATTTATTGTAGGTATTACGTATTGTATTCTTATATACACATAGTATAATAGAGGCTTATTTCCTCCTCACTCCTCGTAAAAATCTCAACAATATTATCGAATGATAAAATTACGATATCGAATTATTTACCCTAATTTAAGAGCTTATATACAATAAATTAAAGATAAATAACACCAAGGGCACTCCGGACTGGCACAGTGACGGATTACCATCGAATCTTTATTATAACCTACATACTATTGTGTTATAATATCCATAGATTTTAAACGTATAAGTACGGCGGCATTGAACACAAATTTGTATGCCAACGCGGATGATAATATCACTGCATCTCTCTTGCACAATATCACAGCTATTATAATTTTCTTCGTCGTTCCGTACGAGAGAAAGAAAAATCGTTTCTCTCTCTCTCTCTCTCTCTCTCTCTCTCTGTTACGTTGACAGAAAAATGTACGTTTTTAATTGTAGAGAAGTCGCGGAATTCATATGTTTAATATCTACGATTATATCTAAAAAAAAAAAAAAATAATTGCTATTGAAAAAGATAATAATAATAATATCGTATCGATAAAATCATAGACGATAGAGAGCTTTGAATATGTGTGTGGCCACCGTTGCCGTCATTCCTGATCCTGATCCCGTTATCAACGATAAAATTTCGTCAAAACAATATTGTCAATTAATATTAAACATTTTTACGTCAATATTCATCACTATTTCAATTTATTTTTTTACTATTTAAACCTATTATTAAATAATACCGAACGTATTTGTTTAAATATTATAAGATGGAGAGCCTATTACTGATAACCGCGGAATAGTATTTTAGTCCACATTGTGATAACAATTGTTTAGCTGAAAAATAACATAATATGGCGCCGTCCGTGTCCATTGATAAAAGGTGGCCGGTGACCACTTTCTTATTACGAACTCTCTACATAGATCTATTAAACTAGTGGACGGTGCCTTGAACAAAATTTAAATAACACTATAGATTATATTATGTTTTAATATCGTTTATCTATGGCGATTCGATACTTTCATGGAAAAACCTTGCACAAATATTTGTTTTTTTTCTTCTTCCTTACCCCTTTTTTTTTTATGTTTATCCGATGTCTGATTTTTGCATAATACATAATGCAAAAAGGACAAAGTGTGTTGAAAGCTAGTGTTGTCTACTAGTTAATAGACCTAATAGGGATAAAATATTGCATTTTAGTGATTTATATTTTTATCTTCTATTTTTATTTTTATGTACATAAATATTCCGTACAAAACCTTTTGGTTTTTTTTTCCGCAAATAAAATAATATCCGTTGAATCTTTATTTTTGCTGAAAGATTATTTTCTTATTATTTAATGTTAGAGGCAGTTTCTTAATCGTATTATTATTATATAAACGGTTTTTTTAAAGAACGATGTCCATCGGACCTGCAGCAATGACGGTATAATAATAATAGTTAGTTTTAATTTTACTACACGGAAAAAAAAAAAAGATCACAAACCAATTATTGTTTTTTTTTTCTTTCTACTACGCTGTTGCACCGTTAATAACATTATATCATGACAAAGGAATTTAAAAAACAGTTATTCATTTGTCACCTCTTATTATAACTACTTTTTTCTTTTTCTTTTTTTTGTAACTGCAGCATATAATATATAAAATATAATTATATTTTCATTCGAATTGCAGTGTTTAAATACAAAAACGCTTTTTTCCCTCGTAAAATTTTCGTTTTTTTTTTTTTTTTTACGCGTGCGTGATGTTGCTTCTGGCGTTGCTGTGTTTATGCGATTATGAGTATATTATTTTAGAGTTAAACGACCTACAAAATAATATGAAAAAAAACAAAAACGAAAGGACACGCAGGGGGTTATAATTACCTAGCGTTTGATTTGCATAGTTTTTTTTTTTTTTTTTTATTTGAATATGTATATTAGGTACAGTCATTGTTTATATCTATACGTTGCACGATTACTGACGCTTCTAAAATTTCGTAATGTTTTGTTATAATCATTATACAATTTATTGCTAACAGAAAAAAAAAAAATTCAAATTTAATATGCGAAAAGTGTATTATCATACAATTATAACGATATCATTATGCATTTCTATAATCCAAAGTAGTATAAAAACATTAACAATCATTTTTGCGTATTTTTACAGGCATTTACCGCGATTCTATAAGCCGTCACAGCTTATGGTGTAACGTGTGTATAATTGTCAAGCATTTCAAAAAATCAATTTTATCTAAACACAAACTAAAAAAAACTCGAAAAATCAAAATGCTTACAAATCGTTAAAAAAAAAAAACGGCCAGAATGTTTGGAACATTTGTCCGCCTTTAGATTAGGACTAACATTAGTATTCCGTATAAAGTGCAGTTTCTTACGGTTATTATTTTTACCCGAGTTACAACAAATAGAAAAAAAAAAAAAATCGTAAATAATAATAACGGCACGCAACATTATTGCCGGTTTTTCGCAATTGTTAAAAAAAAATAACTGCAACTGTGTACCGACTAGATCCGAAAATGATTTCAGAAAACGTGGTGCTACACTTGCGGGTCGGGCGGGGCAGGGTTTCTGGTAGAAAAACTGTCCACCGCGGACAGGAAAAAAAAAAAAACAACAACAATAATAATAATAACAACTGGTCATAGTAAAACTGCAATGCATCGCTTCGCTCAGAATTTTTAAAATACGCTATTCGCGAGAAAACTCACCGTTTTTGCCGTTTAAATGTTTAAAACTGTCCGGCGAGCCTCTAATCGTCGCCGGGCGCGTCCATTACGACGCGAACCCCATCGGGCACGGCCGCCATGCCAACAATTTATACGGCGTGATGTAATTTGTCGCACGGGTTCTCTCTTCACTCTTTCTCTCTGTTTCTCTGTCACTCTTTCTCTCTGTTTCTCTGTCACTCTCTCTCTCTCCGTTTATGACACAACAAACGGCAGCTCTATCCACCTACAGAACACAACACGTGGAACGTTAATGCCGGCCGCGAAACGGTAATACATATAATATTAATGAGCGTTTTTTTTTTTTTTTTTTCCCCGTAATTAATAATTTAGTTTGAAACTTTTTTTCTTCGCCGTATTATCATAATTATATGAATAATTCACGCGGGTTTTCGTAAACACTGAATATCCGAAATTATTTGCGCGGGCATACGTATAATATTTAATTACTGTACGGCCCGGGGGGGTATTCAAGTTGCGCGTCGCGGCCCCCGGGGGCGTCGCCGGTTATTGTTGACGGGAATATCAAACAGAAATTGCGATTTTGAATTGTCTTTTGCTGGCGCTTACTTGTGCGAGACGGGGTTTTTCCGGCTCGGCGATAATACAAACTAAATACGGACTCGACACCGAATGCCGAAAAGGAAATGACAATTGCGATTTCGGTACGCGGCAAAAAAAAAAAAAAAAAAAAAAACGGGCGCCCGGCCGTATCCCCCCGCTAATTACTAATTACTTATTAATCGTATCGAAACGAAACCTATTCGCCAATAGTATCCGCGTATTTACGTCGCTATTAAATTATATGTTGGTTTTATTATTTTATCGTTACACGTACGGGTGGGTCGCCGCCGTGCAAATTGTTTTCGAAACCAGACGACCCGAAATAGTTGGAAACCCCCGATGCGGTATATTTTTCCACGGGTATAATAATATCCTTGACGGATTAACGTAAGAACATAATATTGGTGTACATTTTAATGGTAAACGCCGAACGAAATGCGGCGTATAGCAGTGGTTCTCAACCGGGGTGACATGTCACCCTTGGGTGACATGGATCCAATGTAGGGGTGACAAGAAAATCTTTTTTTTATAGGGCTTGTATTTTATATTATTATTATTTTGATGTTAGGGAGACGTAGTGTTAGGTTATCGTAGATGAGGGTGACATGAATCCAAAAAGGTTGAGAACCACTGGCGTATAGTCTAACCGTCTTTGAATATCCGCGGAAACGTATTAAACGCATAAATAAAATCTATACACCTAGACGCACATGCGAAATAATTAATTAACTTTCTTCGGCGGAGTATATAAATATTTATAGGACGCGTTTGCGGTAAGTCCGGATATTATACTCAGTGTGCTAGTCGTGAACATAATATTTCCAACTCTAAGCAAACTATGGAAAAATTGCCCAAAATGAATTCCCCCCTCTAAGCTTTTTTTCGCGTATTTCTAGGGCTAAGCATTCGGGCAACGTCCGTCGTTCACCTCGCCACTGATTATCGCCTCATTATTCCTATATTGTTATCGTTATCACTGCGAAACGTAATATTCCCCGCTTAGTTTTCGCAATAATAAATTTGTTAAAAGTTTTTTTTTTTTGTGTGTGTATTATCGTTTAGTCTCCGCGGTGTGGCCACGTTTACTTCGTTTAGATTAAACGGCCTTAGAACATTTTCACTGTATTCTATTTAAATTTGACCGCGGTTTATGACTCTGATTATAGCGAGAAATGTATTGGTTACATTAAACGATGTGTGGGTATGTTTTTTTAATTTTTTTATTTTTATAAACCGAATTCTAGGAGATGGTGTTCAATAGGCGGTAGATATAAAGCTACAACCTTCTCCGGACAACTTGGAACGTTTTGTAAAAAACCGCTCCTGTAGTTTTTGTGTCTATTAGTCGTATACAGCCAGACAGACATCCATTTACATAGATATAAGCGTTTAAAGTTCAGATTTTAACGGAAAGTGACAAAAATTTAGAAAACGTGATTCTCGCAGAAACTTTTTTTTTTTTTTTAGCAATGATTTATCGTCACGTACTCAGATATAAATTAAATTCCCCTCTTCCCCCTCTAAGCTTTTTTTCACGTATTTCTAGGGCTAAGCATTCGGGCAACGTCGTTCACTTTGCCACTGATTATCGCCTCATTAATCCTATATTATTATCGTTATCACTGCGAAACGTAATATTCCCCGCGTAGTTTTCACAATAATAAATTTGTTTGAAGTTTTTTTTTTCCCCCCTCCCCGAGATTATATTCCTCGCGGTGCTGCTGCTGGCAACGAATCCGGGCGGCCTAACGAAAACGTGTTTTTTTTTTTTTTTTTTTTTTTTTTTTTTTTTTTTTATATATATATTTTATATACCCAAGCTCGTTTTTATTTGTACTTTGTACAACGCAATAGTGGTGACGGTAAAAAACCGGCCACTTGTCGTATACGCATCAACTTATTCGGTTCCGCAGTATTATAGTTTTGTTTTAACGTGTTTTGTTCGAAATAATATTGTCGTCGGAAGTGTTTGTTAAGCGGTGCTTTTTTTTTTAATCATATACGGTTGTGAAGTTAAAATGGGGAGGACATACTATTATTATTATGATTATATTGTATATGTCCCGAAATATTCGTCTGTATCGCATAGGAACCTTTATTGCGTTTCTTGCATGGGGTGCACGTAAAATACAATTTTCATCACCCACGGTTGTTGTATGTACGGAAAACAACCCCTTAATTATTACTTTTGATTACACAAGAGTCCACATAACACGCGCATCTCTGTAGAATTTCATCAGAATCATCAATGGAAAAACGGCAGCGTTATAAGCCCGTTATAAGTACCGTGTACTGGGTTTCGCGGGCCATTCGGATGTGTATTCCCGTCGTCGTACTGGAAAATATGTAAATATTAAAACGAGAGAATCCGACAAAAAAAAAAAAAAAAACAAAAAAATCGTACAGGAATGCGTTGTTTTAATAATAAAACGTGTGGAAAATCTGCAGCCTAGCGTAACCCCGAAATTCGTTTCGGTAACTCGCGACGACGACGGCGGCGGCGGCGGAAACTGTTATGAAAGTTTTGCAAATGTGTGCGCTGTTATGATACGCGTTACGCACTCCCGGAGGGGAACCGGTTACCGGGTTACCGGTTAGCCACAGCCGCCGCGCCGAAGGAATACCCGTTACGGTTGCTCGGCCGTGACCACAACGATTTCGCGTCGATATCGCACATTCGAGTGTTAATCGTCGTGCCGATCGGAAAAAGAGATTTTTGTTCGGTTTTCATCGCGGGCCATAAAATAAAAATAATAATAATATAGCGTAACGTGCACAATAGTAGACCGACCAACGGTAAAATAAAAACTTTTCGGCAGCAATTCGACGATGATATTTTGCCGCAACGTAATAATAATAGTAAGAGTAGCAGGTATAATATAGCAGCATCACGGTTGTTATATAGATTTTTTTTTTTTTTTTAACCGCTCTTTCGGATGATGTTTTTTTTTTTCCAATACAAACGAGTATATATATATATATATATATATATATAACGTCCGAATACAATAAAAAATATATTAACCGCGAAAAACCGTTAAAAACAGAAAATTATTCGAATGCTGTGTAAAATTCGAAAAATAATATGCAAGGTAGGTAACATAATATTACATGTAGGTTGTTTTTTTTTTTAGCTATTTTTAAAATGTATTTATATTGTTACGTTACGGGTTTAGACATAAAACGTCAATAAAAACGCGTTACCGACTGCGTGGTGTACATTTTTTATTAATTTCAATTACCAGCAGTGTCAAAAGTAAATTCGAAAGTAAACGTAACCAAAGATAATATTTGTATCGAAACATTGCGTTATTAATTCATTTAAAGCACCGTCATTATTATCTAATACGTATTATTTAATATAGAAAATATATTTTAATGTTTTTTACCAGAAAATAAGCTTCAAATAATTAATGTGGTAATTAATCTCTTCTTTTTTGTAAAAAAAAAAAATATTTCGGCGTACCTCTCCTGATTTTTCAAAATTAAAACATTTAACCCTTCAAGTAGTAACCTTTTATACACTTTTGCGTCTCCCTTCTAATTTGTTTTTCAATTCAAGCGCTTACATTTAGGGAAAACATTAGGCAGTATTTAAGTATTTATACCGCAGAACACACGAATATCAATATCATTTTAATTTGTTTTCAATGATGAACAAAAATGCAATAATTGCAAGAGGTGCAGCTGCCGTTGTTGATATTTTATTAACAAACAAACAACGAACGACGTGTTTTGATATTTTATCAGTTTGAGGTTATAGTTTTCACATGCATTTAGACATTTTTTACAAACACAATATTATTATTATTTTTAGAATTTGACTAGGTTGTTATACTTGTATAACTTACTAATATATTCCAACATTTATATTTATAATAATTTATTATAATCATAATATTATAGTGTTGCAGTAGGTTACTTTGTTCGTCATTGTGACTTTCGAAAAAAAATAAAAAATAAAAGAACGTATCAAGTATTTCGTGTGTTGAGAATTTGATGATAACTTACGTATAGAAAATAATACATCGCGCTTAAATACGATTGTCCAAATGCACGGTGGTCAACTGCTGCTCACCTGGCTACAGGTTGCAGCTGGGTGGGAAAAAAAATATATTATAATCTCAACGCGGTTTTGTATTATAATCCGACACTGTATTACGTGTTGTCCCCGTATATTTTTTTTATTTATAGAATAAATAATTATTTATTATAATATTTTCATTCACGAACAAATAGTAACTATACATATCTAAACGCTTAATTAATCCCTAACGTTGTAATAAACTGCAGGTGTTACACGTTATTGACGTGCCGAAGTACAGTGAAATTATTTTATTTCGTCACATAGATAATAATTTGTTAACTTAGCGATTAAATTTGTTCACATCACAATTCAAATACAAAATATATTTTATTATTATTATTGTTATTATTATTATTTTTTTTTTTTTTGGGCAACGTTAGTATAAAACTAAAAACGGTTATTGAAAACGCCTCGTTATATATAGGTAACATACGGATTTGTAGAGTTGCCAAAAACGCCTGTTTCCGATATCTGTTTGTGCAAAAAAAAAAAAATAATAATAATAATAAAAAATCGTCGAACACACAACATTATTATATTTTAAATACGAGTATATATATATATATATATATAAAAAACTAACCCGTCGTATGCCATTTCCTATGCACCGGCCGGGGCAATAGACCTCACCGAGGTAGGCCCCGACCGTGTGCACGGGTAAAGAGGGGATGTACGTTTTGAAAATAATTCATTTAAATTAATGTAAAACGTATTTATATATTTTATAATTTAAATGCGTATGTGCGAATTTTCGATTACACATGCCCGGGCGTCGTGTTGCACGGCATTCAGTATGCAATAAAATCAATATTGTGGACAATAATATCGAGGCGCGATAATAAATTTCCGCCCAAATCCGCAGCCGGTGAGAAAAAACTACAAATCTAAAAACAAAACGTGACTTGCTCATTGTACATCGCAGATATCTATACCGTGAATAGGCCGAAAGGTAAATATTTTTTTTACTGGCTACTGCACGTTATAGTAGTGCGTCATAGTATCAACATTATGGGAGAGGATAAAGTACATCAGTGAAATCCCTTTCCCTGGTTTAATAATTAAAATTGTCCATAATAAAATCGCTTTTAACATACGGTAAAATCTTTATGTCGTTTTCGTTAGATAACGGCAAAAATATTATTGCTCATTTGATTATATACATACAGGGTGCAGCAGAGCCGACTGACGAGTTTAATGAGGTCATTAGCCTGTGATAAGATAAGAGCAGGCCTTAATAAGTGGTATATTTTGAATTGTACGGTAATGCCGTTTTTATTCGTAATCATCGTCTGGACGGGTGTACATCGTGGTTTCGTCGTGCGTGCGTATTACGAAAATAATCATTCTGTGATCGGCTACACAAAGGGCTTTTCGTATACACTTCGGCATTCCACGTGCAGAATCTGTTCCTTCTGCTAACACTATCAAATTGTGGATACGGCATTTGGAAGAAACTGGAAGTACCCTAAGTAGACTTGGACACGGAGCACCCAGAACGGTAAAAACCTCTGAAAATGTGCATTTGGTTAGAGGACTTTTTTGAGAACGAGAACAAGACCGTCGCTGTCACGTCCGCTCGTTATGTTATGATGTTGGAAACTTATCTGCAGCATAGGTTGGAGGAAATGGCTGAAGAACATGATTTTGAGAGATGTATGGTTTCAGCAAGACGGAGCTACAGCGCACACAGCTAGAATTTCACTTGCTGTCTTGCAACAAATGTTCCCTGGGCGGTTAGTCTCTCTGAGAGGAGACATAGGCTGGCCAGCACGGTGCCCAGATTTAAGCATGTGTGATTTTTTCCTCTGGGGCTACCTTAAGTATAAGGTTTTCAGACATCGCCCACATACCATAGAAGAAATTAAACAGAAAATCACTGTGGAAGTCGAGGCCATACCAGTCGAAATGTGCCGAAAATCATATGAGAGTTTCAGAGATCGTCTACAACAGTGTATCAATGCTCTAACGGCCGTCATCTTGAAGATATAATTTTCAAAAAATAATTTTTAAAAATGGGATTGAATACTGATTTAAATTTAAAAAAACCTTTTCTCTAAGTGTTACTGTTCGTTATTTATAGCCCATCAATACTCGTCAGTCGACTTGCCGCACCCTGTATAATATTGTTATTATATGTACTATGTACCTATGTACATATGTACAATATTGCCCATATATTGAAATGATATTATTATAGTCATAATAGACGGTTAGAAATATAGTATTGTGTTCAATTTTTACCGTATTGTGCGTATCACCGGGATGAAAACCGAAATTGTGATGCCGTACATGCAGACGGTATTCAATCGTTGTGTTATCGCTATTTTCCTGGGCGGCGAATTACGTATTTATACACGCGCAATACGGAATGCTGACGTACCCATTATTACGGTAATAGTTGTGTCTATAAAACCGAAATTATATTATTTTAATACATTTATAAATAAAAACGTCACGGAGAGTCGTATGAATCGTATGAATCGCGACTATAAAAAAAAATATATATATATATATTTATAGAGCCCAAATATTTGGGATGCTGATTTTATGTAATGCGTGACGCCCCCACACACCTCATTTGGTAATAATTAAAATTACAATTGTTCAATGCACGATAAATACCACACGTTAATATGTTTGGTATTAAAACAGTAACAGTAATATTTATTTATTATATCATTATATCTTTATCATTACCTCTGAAACACGATAACCGTACTATGAAACAAACAATCGACCGCTAGTCCGCTTTGATAATAAAATGAACTTTCTGACCTTCTGCACAGATGTCGAATTTAAAACATATCGGATAATAATAGTTTAATAATTTATTTTGTTATCTAAAAAGTATCTATATGATTATAGGTATAATATACATATCTGTGGTAGTGATATCTATAACCGTTTTTAGTACAGATAGCAGATAGCTACTATCTTAACACGTGTGCGGGGCTCATGGAGTAAGATTGAAATGACCATGCTATAGAAAATTGGTTCCACAAATGCCTTCTAAATACGTGTTGCCGCCTCTATCTTACTCTATGGTAGGACTGCAATGGTGCCAACATAAACCATGGCACCATTAATCTCTTTGATAAAAACGTCAGATTAAAAAACAACCAACAAAAAAAAAACCGTTTTTTTTTTCAAATTAATTTGGTTTATTTATATAGAACTAAAGGTCCTACTGAAAATGTATTAAAAAATTATTCTCCTCTAAACTACCCGACGTGATTTTGCATAACAAATCGTAATACTATTTTCGATTGGAATTCCGACACGAACTCGCCGAAGGCCCTCGACCAAGCGACATTGGAATTTGATATTATGTCTTATGATCATTTGTTTTGTTTTTGTTTTGTTTTCCTTATCAGGCGTCTTTCTTATCACGGGGTAAGAACCGGTTTTTAGTGACAATGATCGAACACAGAACCGGTTACTTTTTAACAATAAAATAAATCACATGAAAAATAAAGTCGTAGTCACGAAAAAAAATGGTCGGTTAGGTTTTGTTCAGTTTTCCGGTTTACGTTGTTTAATCAATAAAACCACCTAGTTTGATATTTATAAATATCCATCGTATTGATTTTATTTTAAAACATATTATTATTATTATTATTATTATTATTATTATTATTAATAACTGTATGCGCAAAGAACTACTCTAGTTACGGTAGGACAAAGTATAAAATAACACCAGGTTTTGAAAAGCTATACAAATTATTATAAATCCAACCCGATCGGCTTACGTCCTCATCGTGCTGCTTTGCCACTTTCTTTGATATTTACCGACAATTATCGGCTTCTGTCCTTATTGACTTTTGTTGGCCAAGTCGGACGTAGTTGTAGACTTAGCGGCTTAGTCGAACCTAAATGCTTAATTTCTATTATTAATAAATTCGTCTTGTGTATTATCGTTTACTCTCCGCGGTGTGGCCACGTTTACTTCGTTTAGATTAAACGGCCTTAGAACATTTTCACTGTATTCTATTTAAATTTGACCGCGGTTTATGACTCTGATTATAGCGAGAAATGTATTGGTTACACTAAACGATGTGTGGGTATGTTTTTTTAATTTTTTTATTTTTATAAACCGAATTTTAGGAGATGGTGTTCAATAGGCGGTAGATATAAAGCTACAACCTTCTCCGGACAACTTGGAACGTTTTGTAAAAAACCGCTCCTGTAGTTTTTGTGTCTATTAGTCGTATACAGCCAGACAGACATCCATTTACATAGATATAAGCGTTTAAAGTTCAGATTTTAACGGAAAGTGACAAAAATTTAGAAAACGTGATTCTCGCAGAAACTTTTTTTTTTTTTTTAGCAATGATTTATCGTCACGTACTCAGATATAAATTAAATTCCCTTCTATATCCTTTCTTCCTGAGTACCTACTTGCACCAGTGTCCCGCCCGTCAATTATGTCCAATCTTTTTTGGCATTTTGTCCATTGTTATTAGGATATTCCGCAGACCTGCCTTTTATTTTTTTATTTTCCGTACCGAGACGAAGGCCCTCAGTTCGAATCGTCTTTAAAATAAACGACATATGTTGTAGAGTGACGAGGGGATGGGAGTGATATCATTTTATTATACGAATATTATATTATAGGTATTCGCGTTGCGCAATATTTTATATAGTCGAAGAATATAATGAGGACGTAAATTTTATTTGTTCGTTTTCACGCGTGCACAACAATCACTGTATACGATTTTATATTTGCACGTAAAACCGAAATTGGTAAAAAGTACACAACGAGTATAAATATTTACACGGAACAATATTATTGTTATTATTATTTGTTTTATTTTTTTATTTTTTGAATGTATAATGTTTTCTATACGTTTGTCATTTGAACAAGATATAAAAATATACTCGAGCCTGTACTGGGCCACCGGATACCGGAAAGTTTCCCGGTGCGCCCGACCATTTGGTTGCCCCGTCCGCCCCGTCCGCCCCGAGGGGACTATTAAATTGCGTATTTTTATAGTAAAAATATACTTTTTTGAATAAAAAAAAAAAACTCAAAAATTGTTTTGAAAGTTCAGAAAGTTTGGCCGCGTTTAGAAAGGGGTATTCGATGAAAATCCCGGGCCTCTGCGATTATTTTTAACTGAATTACAATAATAAAACAAAATCGGAAAAAATCGCAACTGCGTAAATATTCTAGTTTTTCCCCCTTTTAACTTGGTACTAATTATTTCTGCGTTCTAAAGTATTTTTTTTAAACATTTTTTTTTTTTTTTTATCTTTTTACTTTCAGAAGTTGTATAAGTTTTATGTTTTAATATAGTAAAAAACATGATTTTTGTTCGTGTTATTACTTGTTGGCGCCCCAAAAATTACATTATCACGCACCCTCTAATAGTATCCAGCGGGGAGCCTGAGTATACGTATAATTTGTAAAGAGGTTATTGTCAAACCATCGTATGCAATTGATTAATAATTATCGTGCTATTGCCAACAAATATATTGCGTAATTCGATAATTGATAAATATGAATTACATTTTGTTATGCCGTCAATACACACTCAAAGGTTACACTCCCGAAATGTCTCCTTGAATGGCATAAACTACTTGTTGTACTCACGACTGTAGCGTTTAAAAAGTACATTTTTTTTATTATTATTATTTCGATATAATATTATTAAGTAATTAAATTCAGTTTACCGCGTCGTTTTTCAACACAATAGGTTTATTAATTAAATACGGGAAATTGACTTTTTTTTTTATACGAACGGTGGATGAAAGGGATGATTGTAAAATAAAAAGATCCCCCGAATTTTTTTCACCGACTACGCCCACTGGTCCGGGCGAGTGAATAACGATAATAGTAATTGTTTAATATTCCGAATTTATAATTGCCTATACCTATATAAACGCAATTACGCGTTTTCAATAATATTTTATCGGACGGTATAAATCCGTTTTACTTTGATTTGATTTGATTTTTTTTTTTTTTATCGAATCGGTTAATTTTGTCGGACGTCAACCGCAGCAATAATATAAGATTTTATTTTATATTTTTTTTTCCTCGGTAGGTATAAACAATAGATAGAGAGGGTGGGGAGAGAGAGGTATTCGTGTATTTTTATTATTTTCTCCCGCCGACTCGTCGACTCGCCGCTATTATTATTATAGGTTTATTATTATTATCGTATTGACCGACCCGAGAGTAGTAGTGAACCCCTATATATTACCACCGTCGTATCTGTCGTATACGGTACCTATACCTATAGCTGTATGGTTTTTGTATAATATCGTAGAAGACGACACTGTACACTAAGAATGCTGCTTAGAGGCAAACGGGAACGGTGTGACCAAAAGGAAAAAAAAAATAAAGAAAAAACCATACGCGTGTTTAATCGTTATTGTTGTCCGCGCGTAGTCTCGGAAATGTATTTTCGGCCTTATCCCCCCGGGCCACCCGGGGTCGTAGAATAATAATAAAAATTATTACGGCGTTGCTTTACTGGCCGCAGAGGACAATGCGCTTGGATATCATCATCGAAAGCGCGTGTAAAATCACGCGCGCACAATAAATAATATAATATATTACGCTCTCATCTCGGCTCGTGTACACAAAAAGCCGCCGCCATACGGCCGTTTACACCATTATAATATACACGCACGTATTTAGGTATCGATAACCTAGACCTATATAATATTATCGCGGTTAAAAAAAATATATATATATATATAAAAATTGAACGGTCACGGAGAAAACGTCGTCGTCGTGATTTGTGTCGTTCGGGACGCACGCCGTTTCCCTCGTAGAAACCGCAAATGCGAATCCCATAACGATATCGTTTTATTATTATTATTATTATTATTATAAGTGTAAAAAAAAAACTGTTTAAATCTGCACAAGAATATTATTCAATATCGAGACAAACTCGTTTCTGTAATTTTTTCGTTTTAATCGCCTACTACTATAATAGTATTTCAATATAATAAGCGGATTGAGTTTTCTTTTGTTAGTTCATTGTTTTTTTTTTTGTTTCGATTCCGAGCCAAAGTACCTTGGATTTTTGTAAAAACTATAAAACGTACGACAAACGTGGGACGATTTACGGCAATAACGGTTTCATTATTTTCGCTTTTCTGTTTTGGTTTGGCTAAAAATAATCGTAGACACCTGACGTTCTCGCGGTATATTAAATATTGATTAGCCATCTCTTAACGTGGACTTAATTTTCCAAACATTAAATTTGTAACTTTTCATTTGGTTGTATGTGGATAAAATTATCTTGGTCGAGCAGAAATGCTTACAATTTTACACGAAGTTCATTTTGAGTTACTTATACTTATAGTAGTAAAAATAAAAAAACGTAATATTTTTTTTAAAAAGCGTGTAAAATTAAAATTTTAATGAAAAACGTAAAAATCACGGCATATTTCGCGTACTATTTTTCGAAAATGCACGCAAATCTGAGACGTAAAAAAACGAACAATTGTAATTTTATTTTATAGTTACAAATAAATATTCTCAGAATCGTTTTTCGATTTATCGTTGCGTACAAAATAATAAACTAAATTATCGTTATTTTGTTTTCTCTTCTACATTTTGCGTTCGGTGCAGAATCCTTGTCAGTGGCATATAGACAACACAGGAGAGAGTGGGTATGAGGGTCATATCGCCCCCCCTCTCCGGGCAATTTTTTTTTCCTATCATACGAATCGGTAAAAAAAAAAAAACAGACGAAATAGTATACAGGCGAGGCCAAATCGAACTTTTGTATATTTTTTTTTTTTCGTTCGTTTAAAATATTTATATATATATACATTCAGTTTCGGTATTTATAATAATATGCTAGTGCAGTGTGCCCTTCTGTTCGTATTCTAATACGCATGTGTGTGTGTGTCTGACTGAGTACGTGACCTAAGCGCCCGCAAATGCATTATACAATCTGTAGCGTATGTGACTAATTTTGGGCTTGCAAAAATAAAAATATAAAAATGTAAAAAAAAAAAATCTAGGTCAATAATTGTGCGAAGATAGCGGTTATTGGTGGTCGATAAGTATATTGAAATTGCAAAAATATTTATTATTATAAAGATATCAATACTAACACAGGCTGTTCTCCGTGCACAGAATACACCGTTCCTATTATTATAAATAAAATATTTTTATTTTTTTTTTTTTTTGGAAACTTACAGTTTGGTTAATATTATATTATCTGGGTGGGGGGAGGGGTTATTTTTTAAATAATACTTGTTTGTGAAATTCTTCTCTGATACGTACACGCTAAGTACACGGTTCAATATTGTAGTATGCACTTTCGTAGTAAATGTAAAAATCGTTGCATTTAAAAAAAAAAAATCATCTTAATTCGATTTTTATACTATGTCATTAATATTGGAAATATTTTATGGGTTTAACGAATAAGTGCAGGCGATGAAAACAATAATAATAATAATACGACATTTATCTCTATCTCTATTGATAGATAAAATAAATGTTTCTAAAAACCGCATCAGAGCGCATTATATTAATTGTAGTTTTTCATATATATTATAAATTATACAATTTCCCAGTATTTTTAGTATGTATAACTTTTTATTTTCACTTCTTTACCTTAATTTCTAAAAAAAAAAAAAAAAACAACCGTTCTAAAGAAAGAAAATAAAAATACTATTTCGGACATTAATATACAAACTTCTCCTACGCTATATCCTATATGCCTTCTGGTTTCTGTTTTCCTTTTTTTTTCTTCTTCTATTGTTACTAAAATATAATAAAGGTAAATTAAAAAGTATATATAAGTATATCTCTCAATATTACTGCTGTAATGTTTTTCTCAATACTGAATAACGAGTGTTAGTGTAAATGCAATTTAAAAAAAAAATTAAAAAAAAAGAAATAGTCTTTCTCTCTTGTTTTCTCTTCTTACAGTTATGCGAAATATTTCTTTAGATGAATTATTCATCGAAGAACCTGTGCGAAAATGATAAATAATAATAACAATAGTTCTATACAGTAGTGTAAATTAGATTTCCGAAAACGGGTTCATTATCATAATAATGTTTAAACTGTTGGATTTCACAGTTTTTATGTGAACGTTTTATGTACGTTTCGTTGGCAAAATAGAATAGTTGATTATGCGTAGTTTTATTAATTACGCCGCCGTAGCAATCGTCTAATTTAATCATTTTCGGTGTAAACACGAATAATATTGTAAAGAATTATAGAAATAGTTGCACAGTGGCCCGCGTGATTAAGAAGAAGAAGAAAGACAAATATGCGCCCTAAAACGTGTCCTTGATTTATCGGCCAAGAGTTTATGTTTAACCGCACATTACACGTTTATCGGTCCCTGCAGTATATACTAATAAAACCTAGTTAAATATCTATGCAGAACTATTTGTGGTAAATGCGTAGATGTATACATTATATAACTAAATCGATTAGATTTATTTGCTTAGCAGAAAAATATGCGTTATGGTTATTTGCACAGGTGATTTGAACACAACGTTTACAATATTTCGCATTATAGTCCTTACGCCTTTTGTTTGAAATATATAATAGATATTACCTATATTTTTCCAATATTCTTGATTATACCCCACCCCACCCTCCGGAACTTATTAATATTATTATAAATTCCAGCTTATACTTTTTAAATAATCGGTTTATTAATATATTTATATTCGTCGCCCGAATTTCAAAACGATAACGATAACGATTTGTTTTGACGTATTTTATATGATAATATTAATAATCAAAATTTTCCGTCGGTTAAAATCGTATCGGCTCTGGGCAAAACTGTATATAGAAGTACGTAATTCGTTTTAAGAAATGTTAAATACTTTTACCGTTACCGACTATGGAAAATGCCGATATTTAATTTCGTTAAAAAATATCCCGCAGATAAAATTATATTGGAAACAAAAAAAAAAAAAAAAACGGAGACACTGTTTATATTATAATATGATTGATGACAAAGTTATAATACGAAATAAATAAATCGATGCCGAGGAACGTTAACGTTTTATTTGCATATATAAATTTGTCTACTTACTCCTTAGTATTTATCACTGATACCTACATAAAACATATTTAGACGACAACCATTATACCAAGATGTCTGGATTTTATTGATTATCCCATGTTGCAAATATTTGTTCACGCCGTGAATTCTGTGATAAATACATGTGAAAAATATATTACAACTGCAGTCTCTGTGTTAAGTCTACACACTATATCATCACATGTAATTCATGACATAAACGAATATTTCACGGGCTTATCAATTTGCCCTCTCGGCAAATGGCCGCCAAACTTCGTATATTCTTATGCGGCTCTATACCGTACACAGTCGGCTAGTTGCTTATGTACGTGTGCACGTAATGGAATTAATACGCGTACACAGAATACATATGTATAGATTTTACTGTATACACAATTAACTTGTAAACGGCTTTTAAAATTGCCTATGCAACTATACGATAATAACAGATATAATATATAATTGTGTCGTAAAATCTCAATAGTTTAGTTACGGTACGGACGCTACAATTAATTGCAGTGTTTCAAGTATCTGCCGAATCTACTGCCGTAATTTTACATTTGTACAGGGAACCATGTTTTATGATAAATATAAAATACACCTCGGTCTGCAGTCATTTGTAATGAATAAGTATCACGAATCCACGGCAATGCTAAATATTCGTGTATTGTTTTTAAAAAAAAAAATTAAAAAATATCGCGATAACGTTTTAATATTGGTATTGCCTATACAAAATGAATGTATTGGAAACGTTAACCGTTTTTAACAATAATAATATATTGTTAATTGTTGTTATGTTCCAAAAATAATGTTTCTATAATCTTCTACGCACAGTTTATTATTTCGTGTCGCCAATTAATTAATTATAATTACTGGTACTAGTTCGATGATTATAATAATATGTAGTCGTGCAAATTTGATACGGCATTATAATAATTACTTAATTTGAATTATAAATTAATAGTTTCTAACCGTATCAGTTACAATATTCAATAATATTTGAAACGCAAAAATTCGGAGCTGATGATAGATATTTCGTGTTAATAATAATAATTGTAATTATGGACGATAAGTTCGTATTTTTTTCTGTGTCTTTTATTCGTATAGTTGTATAGGATCAACTAAACTCCTGTTCCATAACGAGTTTATAGTTGAGTTTTTTTTTCTTTTTTTTTTTTTCGTTTCCAGAATATTATTTTGACGATTCGCCTTAAAAATCGCATATTATTAATTCGTCGCGTTTCATTTCTATAAGTTTATTAAATAAGAAAAAAAATCAAATTTTTAAGGGTTTAAGAATTGAACTCTGAAAACTTGGACAATTCGTTTCGAGTAAACTTCATGACGAATTCGAGCTTGTTTTCAGACTTTGGTCTATTTTGATAGGAAACCCAGTTCAAAATAGACATTTTTACATCTTACGGAAAACATAAAAAAAAAAAAAAAAAGCTCTTTTATGTGTATTTACAGAGTGAATACCTATTATGGAACTTATGGAGAACAATATTTAGGAGACGACCTCATTGGCGTTTTTAATATTATTGATTTCCAAAAGAATTACGATAATTTAAAAATTGAAAAAAAAAACAAAATAGGATTATTAACTTTTGATAAAGAGCCTAATATTTAAACAATGGCCAACCCAAATGATCTTGTCTAAAACTTTCGTTTGGTATATTATAACTTAAAAAACACTTGAAAGTGCCTTTTTTTATGTTTCCGTGTATATTTTATTTTATATCACGATTACACAAAAAAATACGTGTGATAATGACCACGGGACCGCTCGTGTGTATATCATTCGATAGCGAAATTGAATATTTTTAAGTTGATAAAAAACCATATATTTTTTTTCTTTTAAAAATGTCTTTTAATTTGCTCACGAGTAATTTTTGTGTAATCACAATATAATATAAAATGTATACGAAAAATCGTTTCGCGCGGTACAAGTGTACTCTTTCCGTATTCGCATAGTGCGTACTGGCAAAATTGCGTAATATTCAGAAGAACATAATTTATTATCTGTGTCGTAGCGCGTCTTTTTTTTTCTCCCCCCCCCCCCTGTTCGATAACATAAATATGTTCGGGCGGGTTTTAATTTAATTATCGAACAAAAATTATCGGGTTGATGATAAATTCCCTGTGAAATGTTGACAACTCCGCGGCAAATACGGAAAGAGTAATAAGGGGGGTGTGGGGGCACAGTTGTCCCGCGAAAAACGGTTTTTTAATAAATCCAATCGCAGGTGTTGTAGGGTATACGGTCCTCTTGAACAGGAAATACCGCAAAATATCGAAACCGAGTATCCGCGTATTATCGATTAAATTCCACCCTCGCGCGAACCGTCGTCGTCGTCGTCGGCGACGGCAGCGGCGGCGGCGGTGACGACGACGACAACGACGACGATGACGACGACGACCCACCGGGGTCCGAACACGTTTATAACGATATATACGTAAAATGTAATAATATTATAAATTTATTACTTCACATCTGCGGCCGATTCGAGTGCGGCCGGAGGACGGCCCGCGACGGGGCGCGTTTCTTTATAACTCGTCCGTCGCGCGTCCCAACCACGTGTTCGCGCGTGTGCACACGTCACGGAATCCCGTACGCGGGTTTTTCTTTTCTTTTTTTTTTTTTTGCCGGTACCGGCGGCCGTGCTAGTACGGTACGATAATTTTTATTTATTTATTTAGTTTTTTTTTTTTCCATTATTATAATAGGCTTCAACGTCTAAGGTTATTAGCCTCGTGTACATTATACGGATTATTTTATTTTTATTCTTTTAAAGCAGGCGATACACAATCTGTACGTTTAAGTGCATTAAGTGTATACGTAATAGGACATGGATTTTGTTGAATATGAAGACAACCCCCTATTAGTGAAACTTGACTGTGTATTAAACCTTTATGTTTTTTAGTCCTTCATTTTTATTTTTAACGGCATCAGTTCCTTTTGAGACGACGCCTGGGGTTACCAGGTATAGTTGGAGTGTAGAGATTCTTTAACAGGGGATTATGGTGGGTTTGAAGACGATTATAATAGCGTTTGTAGAAGTGTACAGCTTCTTCGGTTATAGTTTTCATTGAGATACAAAATTAAAAAAAAGATATATAAAAGTGGTTTTTTGTTTTTGTTTTTTTTTTTTAATTTACATATCGGTTAATAATAGCGGTTTTCAAAATACGTTATCAATTTTGGTTAGAAAAGCTAGGATTTTCGAGGTGTTTTCTTCATTTTGAGATTCTTCTAGCGGTTGTCTGGTATTGATAAGGTCTTTCGTATGTTTCGGAATTCTAGACATTCTTGAATGATGTGTACAGCAGTGTAGACAACTAGGCATTTGTTGCATATGGGTGCTGCTGAATCGGTATGCTAGAGACAAAACAATCAAAGTCGTAGACGCGTTGGTACGACAAAATATTATTATTTGGCGATTAACTCGAGTTCGTCGAGTTGGAAATGTATAAAATCCTAATATCCTGAAAATGCAAAATTATCAAAATACGCAAAAACACACAGTGAAGAGTCAGGAATCGCATTTTGGAATGAGCTAGCCATTTTTTCGGTCGACCTATAACAATACTCAAATGTCGGTCCTAACAATATATGATACGCGTAATTTTTACGGAAACTCTTCGGGGGGTTTTTTTTTTTTTTTTTTTGCAAAAGACGTTTTTGTGCGCGCAACGAGTCGTTATAACGATCATTACGAATATTATTGCCGGACATCGTCGTACGCGTGGCGTTCGAACAATATTGGGATAGATGGGAGAAAAAAACGTAAAAAAAAAAAAATAATAATAATAATAACGAAAAATAATAGAAATACAATTTCACGGCCGATCGATGAAATTGCGAAACCTGTGTGCACACACAGCACGGCGCACGAAATGCGACGCGACCGCCGGCCCGCGCGCAGCCACCGCCGCAGTTGACCTGCCGCCGCTCCCACCGCCGCGCCTCAACGCCGCTAACACCGTGGCCCCTCTCCCCCGGACACCTATCTTTGACGTTTCGTTTCGCCGGGCTGCGTGTGTCGCAACACCCGGCCGCCGACGCCGTTTTGCGAGAGTTGTATTATTATTATTATTATTATTATTTGTATTATTATTATTATTGTTGTTGTTGTTGTTGTTGTTGGCCGCGGGCGCGATGAACAAAACGTAGACGCGCGCGGGCGCGACGTACGCGGCTAAAATAACGCACGCGGTCTCGTCGCGCGAGTTGCCCGCGGCCGTGGTGGCAGCGGCGGCGGCGGCGACGACGAACACGCGGTAACAAAGGCGGCCAAGTTCACACCTCCGTACCGACCGCGTCGCCAGTACGGCGCGACGGTGGCCAGGGCCGGCCAGCGATCGTGCCGGGCTCGGTTATACGCGTGATTAGTGCATGACGTCATGCTCTTCTTATCAGTAATAATTGGGTTATTTGGATTCAAACAATTTATTAGTCACGTTAAAAACACACATAATATTTTTTTCAAACAAACGCAAAATATTTTATTCAAATATGATTACTTACAAACTATAATTTTACTATTATTTAAAAAAAAAAAAAAAATTTACTGAGTTAATGAGATTTCAGCGATAAAATAAATATCTAATTACTTAAAATGTGTCGTTTGGATCCAATCATACTTGATAAGAATTGTTATCTCAAAATATGACGTCACACTAATCGAGCGTATTATATTGTCCCGGTACTGACGATAATATTTTTCGTTATCAAACACATTTTGGACTACTATCCACTCCGCCCTGTCCTTTTTTTTTTTTTTTTCTGAGAATTTTCCTTTTTAAGGGCTAGGGAATTTAACTTTCTCCTCGGACGTTGCTCCTAGCGAATACACGAAAAAACTTTTTCGTAGGAAATTCAATTTACTCTTTCATTTTGTGTAGAATGACTTTTGCCAAGTCGTATAGTTCCCGCGATGTCTCAGTCATTTATTTTTTATTATTTTTTTTTCTATCTCTCTCTCTCTCTCTGTTTTCTCTGTCGATTCGAGCTAGCTCGGTTTCCGATAACAACTCTACGACAACGCCGCCTTGGCGAAAACAAAATAATCCTTTGTACACTCCATTAACCGTGAGCGTGTGTGTTTATAATATATATTATAATGCGTGTGTGTGCGGTTCGACAAAAAAAAAAAAAAAACCCCGCGTAGGCGTTTGCTTTACTACACGGGTTTTGGCGAATTGTCAGAAACAAATAAAGAAAGAAAAAAAAACGTTCCTAAAATTAGTAGTCGGTCCCCACGGCGCGTCGGCTATAATAATAATAATAATAATATAATATCGCGTGGCAGCCACGAGAAATTTAATAATGACGTCGGTATTATTTTCTAACCTAATCGAATATGTTATAACTAGGGCTGACGATTATATGCCCTAAATACCTATTAAATACGTACACAGTTGTAAATAGGTTTTTTTTTTAAAAAAAAAAAAATAAACCGACCAATGATATTGTTATACGATACAGATTGGTAAAATTTTAACACCGGGTTTGAGTGAAACGAAGGGAAATAAACTATATTATTACCGCTGAATGCTGCGATAATCTTGTAAATCTTGAACGGTTATTTTGCGATTCTTCGGCAATGTCCAATGTACAATGTATCCTTGAATTATGCCCTAAAAAATATCAAAGTAAGCAATAATAAAACGTTATTGTCTACAGTACCGGGTAGGCCGGTTAGCAGCAGATTTCGGATTATAAACCAGTCATATTTTCGACCGACCAATAAAAATATGTAAACGCATACGAATGACGGCCCTAATCATAACGTACGGGACCTTATAGGGAAATTGCAGATTGGACGGTGTCCGCAAACTTTCGAGCATACCTAACGTGCAAAAGTTATATGACACGAGATCCACTCTCGTGTTGCAGTAACTATTATACACGTCCAAAACTTTTGCAATCTACTTGAATGGATATATTATAGTCGCTGTACAACTTTTTCTGACTAGTGATAAGGCATAAATTTATGTCTCCAATTCCAAAATCTAAAATTTCCAATTTTAAAATCCAAAAATCGTGTTTGACGTACGGATTCCTGTTTTTTTTTTTTTTTTTTTTTTTTTTTTTTTTTAAATCAAATCCTCAGGTAATTTATTTTACATTATAAAATGAGTTAAATAATAATTGTATTAATTTCAAGGCGTACTATCATAAACGATTATTACGAGTAAAACAACGTTTGCCGCGTCAGCTAGTAATATATTATAGGAATTAGAGTGTAATATGTATAGATTTTTTTTTTATTGTACTTATTTTTTAAAAATAAATTTTATTTGTGATATTTTTTTGATTATAAAAAACGTATTTAATGCTATTAACAATGAGATGATGACAATAATAATAGTTTTATGAGAAATTAACTAATGAATATAAAATCACAATTTTAAAAACCGAAATCCGGATTCTCTAACTTCGGCAAATCCGGATTTTTCCGATCACTAATGTGTACAATATTATTATAATAATATAATCGTATTGGCAAAACGAATAACTATCGTCGGATTTGTAAAAAAAACTAACATATTATATTATTACGGGTGCACAAAAAAATATATAAAAAAAAAACGTACGATAAATATTTTATCGATAAGATATAATTTATTGGCACCATTATCGTTTTGTAGGTTTCATTAAGTATTTTAACGATAGATAAAATATATTAAAAAGCGTTGCCACGAATATTATTATACATTTACCACGTACTATAATATAGTTCATGATTGCTATCGGGCAATACATTTTTTTTTTTTTTTTTTAAATATTTATATGAATATGTATCATTAAATCAACTATATAAAAACAAAGTTGCATACGTTTTGTACTTTTACAATGATCTGAAAATAAATCCATCGATAAGTTCTGCATAATTAAAATTTAATCATTTTATAATATTGCCAACCACCATTCTCCCGCAACAAGTCATTAGTTTAATCTGTCACAATTAGGTTGACAATACGAAATCATTTACCCGAAACGACGTATAAAATCAGAATCATCATTACTCGACTAATGGAACATATCTATTTGGACGTGTACCGTGAACTCATCATTAGATGGTAAAAATGCGATTATTTCCATAATGTGAGTACTTAGTATATAAGGTAGGTTGAATGCAAATACAATTTGAATGTACTATAGTCGGGTAAATGAAAAGTGGCCGCTGGCACCTTTTTTTTTTCGATAAACCATGGGTTCTCAAAGTGAATCACGTAAAGCGCGATTGATAACAACATGGGCATCAGCGGCCACTTTTCATTCACCCGACTATAATAAAAAAATAATAATTGTTATTGAGTTTTTACTTTGATCAATTTCATATTGTCGAATCAATATAGCTTATGGGGGCCAAAATCGAGCCTATTGCTGAATCGTGAGTCACTAATATCTGATAACTTATTAATTTGATAAAGTATTAAAGCATTGTGCGGCATCTTTTAATTTTTATTGATTCAATAACTCAATTTATTGGATCGAGAACTATTTATTGACTCAATAAAGCTTTGTGCAACCGGGCATTAGACTATTATACTCTATGTATTATTTGCATTTGTAAAGTAATAACTGATAACATTATAATCTATGATGAGTCACAATCAAGTTTTCCCCGATTATATTGTTTAGAACCAGAGAGGTTATGGTAAACACATAATTTTGGAGAAAAAAAATGTACAAAGTGTCTATGACTATACGATATACTTAATTTGTTCCCTCCGTCCTCCAATTGTTTATTTCTAAATACGCCCCTTGTATTATCTATTTATCTCTTGAAGTAATTATAAATTATATTTTACATTTTGGTGGTACATTTATATTATAACGTGACCGTTACCAAATGAAAGTTAATCTAATCAATTATGTTTGACTACTGTTTATTTTTTAATAATTTTAATTACTTTAAAAATCTTTATAAATCGAATGCCCTTTATCATTTTAACTTGATCATCGTGCCAATTTATTGACTACTAAGCCAAAAAAAAAAAAAAAAAAAAAACCCACAGAATTGGTGTATAAACCGTAAATGGTAAAAATTCGGCTTCACCGTCCAATTATTACCGTGTACAAAATAGTATAATTGTGAATCTTTGAACGACTTATTTTATATCTATACGAGTATATAGATTTATTATTAGAATTTTATTATAGTAATCACTTTATAATATTATATAATGAGGAGTTGTACGTATATAGGAATTAGTACTATAGGTTTAGTACGATGTAAATGCATATAGGTACTCGAATAATAAAAATATTTCAACGACACGAATGGAATTGCCTCTTAAAGAATCCCGCGTAGCTACTGTACAGCTGTATTATAATTTTATGAAGTGTTTTTTTTTTTTTTCTAAATAATACAATATTTGTATTACAACTGTTATTATTAATCCGCGAAAATAATCCAATTAAAACCGTAAACGTATTAAAAGATATACGCGTACGTGCATATATAGAGGTGCTTGTAAATAGTATTGCGGTTATTTTATATTTGTTTAGGCATACGTGTGTTATTTCGATCAAGACTCGTTTTTAATCGAATTGTTGTGTCACGCTCATCCGAACAATATAATTAAAAAAAAAAAAAAAATTAAAAATAATACATATATTATTATATAAATGTTAAATACGCGCATATTGTTTTAAACGCCGGAATCGAGTATACCCAATAATATTATTATAATATATCTGGCGAATAAAATAATGAATTAATTATTATTAGTATTCTATGCGCACATATTGAACATTTATCTGTTTTATTTTTAATTAAAATAAGTACCTACTCGATAGAGCTGAACATTTACTATATATGTGTACACGCAGAATCTAAATTATATTATAAAGGTGTTTTTAGTATTATTGTAAATTCGTATACACGGTTATACTTTCTAATTTTTATGTATTACCCACCGTATATTAAAAAAGAAAAGAAAAGAAAAAAAATATATTTATGCGTATAAAATAATATTTAAACGAAACGATAGAGCATATTAATAAAAACATCTTATTTTTAACATGGTTTTTAATACTATAATCGCATAAAACTCCCGGTCTCTTATAGACTTGTAATATTATTTCCTATCTCATTGTGTAATTCGTATTATACTGTGTAGAATAAAAACTTAAAATAATTTTTATTCGAATATTATACAGCGGAATTCCAGATAATATATTGTAATATGACGTTGCAGTGTTATCTCCGGCGAATAATATACGTCAACAGATATTGTTAATAATTATAAGCGTAACAATAGCATATTGTCTATTACTATATTTACTATAATATATTTATTAACGACACGGTTAAAAATGCCGGACATACTACCACTGTGGTGGTGGGTAACAATAAGTTTAAAACGTATAAAATATAGCGAGTAATTTAATTTATATACTAACGACAACGTTTGTGAAAACAGTTGCAGTCGAAAAACGATTCCGAGCGAAGCTCGATAAACGGGTGGGGTCAGGGGCGGCGTAGGTATAGATTATTTATTAGAGAGGTACCACTATCAATTATTTGTAATAGGCTGACATGAAAACATAAAATTAATTGTATATTTATAGGAGCTAATCAGGAATTAAAAAAAATTGCGCAGCGCGTACAAATATATTATTATTTTTTTTTTTACATTGTAATATTTATGTACTGCTTATTACAATAACCCCCTTATAATAGCTAAGGTAACCTAGAAATCAACAAGATAAAACTGCTGTATCGACGTTCTTTGTCGGTGAGGTTAGGTTAGGTTAGAAATCCAAATCTATTGAGATCGGCGATAGTAAAGAAGCAAGTCCAATGAAACTCGTTCCATTAATTTCGTTTTGGTTTTTTGAGAGGAACACGGACGAATTTTCCATTCATTGTTTCTTAAATATATATATATATACAATTAAAATATTTTTCAGAATTGTCTTTTGATTTGTTATATGTAGGAGGTATACGGATTTTGTTTTAGTGAAAAAGTGTTTATATTTTCCCCTTAGAAATTTGGTATATACAATTTATAAACCTATTTTATACGATAATAATGACAATGTTCGCAATAATATTATGTACTAATTACAATATTTATCATTAGTCCCGGGAACAATTGTCGGGCTTTTTTCCCGACGATAATTATACTATACAACTGAAATAAAAATAATTAAATAGTATTTTATTTTTAAAGAGACGAACGTGAACTTTTTTTTAAAAAGGACTGATTTCGCGCACTGATTGAAAAAAACCGGAGCACTTTTACTAACCGAAAAAATATTTTTCGGGAACAAACACCACGCGTTTCAGTCAAACTAATAGCTTATTCGCGCTATGTTCTATAAAAATATGAATCTAAAACAATATGGAAACGCACGATTTTTTTACAATTTGACTGTACTAACAAACCGTGGTCAATTACGAGAATAAAATCGGTTGGACGGCGTTTCAAGAAAGTCCCGTCGCGCGGATTTTTTTTTTTTTTATAAATTATTGCAATAATCATTCGCGGTTTAATCGTAATAATAATAATAAATAACAGTACACAGTTAACCGAGTAGAAAACATTCGGGATTTCATAATATTATTAAACGGGTGATGTTTCTTCGTCTTGTGCGGTAGGTCAAGGCGCAATATAATATTATACGAAAATGATGACGCGATAATCGCGTTTTTCAGAAATAAAATACATATAAGAACCTGTAGTAGGGCAGATAAAAAAAAATAAACTTTGCCCCTCCCCGTGCTTTATCTTAATAGTATATTTTTACACGTGTAACAATACCATAGAAACATATTTCAAGAAGAAATGAAAAAAAAAAAATGTCCAGTTCGGGAGCAGCGGTCTTACCGTACATTGGACACTCCTGTATCATAGATAAAAAAAAATTATCGTGTATCTTCATGGATATTTTTTAAGATACAATTATTACTCTATTAATTAAATTTAAAAAAAAATATATATATATATATATATATAATATAAATTAATATACTATTTATTTATTATTTTTACAATTATCAGACATTAATATTGTTAAATGTAACTTAATCTACTTGTATCTGTATCTGAATACTTTCTAAAAAAAAAAAATGCTTTTGTATCTGTATCTATATCTGTATACTAATTTACAGTATTTTATTACAGCACTGTACATAACCTATAATAGTTGATAGAAAAAATATCAATATTGACTTAACCCATTAGCCGCGAAACGTAAAAGTTTACGTAATGTTGACAAATCATCACGTGGAATTTTCTTTAAAAATATTTTATACTCGTACGTTTCGTGGCCAACTTCCTCGTCAATATTGATTTTTTTCTTTATCGATTATGGAACCGTGTTTGTTCCTTTTTTTTTTTCCTCATCCTGGTAATTTGCCTGTATGTTATTTTTTGCTCAGCGATCATTAAAAATGTAAAAAAAAAAAAAAAAAAAATACATTATAAAACACGTACAAACGGTCTGGACGTTTTCTTGAAATACAATTCTATTGGTATACTATTACACGTGTACAAATAAACTATTAGGAATTAACCTACGGCCGCGGAAAAAAAAAACAAACAAAACCGCGTCGAAATATTGTTTTATATTTATTTCACACTGCCAAAAAAAAAATCAAACACACAACAAATATAACTGTTCCGATCAAAAATCCTTAGACTCGTAACTAACGTTCCTCATTATATCTCAAACCACACCACCGTTCATACAGATATCCGCATTCCTAAAGTCATCGAAACTGCCAAGTTGTACTACACTCCAAGTTCAGAAATTGCTTACAAAATCGCACCAACCCCCATGTTAAAAAATTACTATCTATCTCCATTCCCGGAAACACCCCCCTCACACACACACACTACCAGAAGATTGAAGACAAAATACTAAAATTAATTTGTAAATTCACTGATGGGGCGGGTTCTTCCATCAAATCGCTCAAGCCGCCACATTTGATTTAAAATAACATCCGTTATGCTTATTATATATAGTGGTTTTTATGTGTAAACAGTAAAATGTGTATAAATAAAAATTAAAAAATAATAATAAATTGATTGCAAACGTTGTATTGCGATAGCTACGAGTGTGTACTAACAGAGTTTTGTGATGTGCATAAACAAGACGATATTTTCAATTGGCGCGCGCCGACGGTTATAATATTTTTTAGCGCGTATTATTATAGTGCGTGTACGCGAGACGAAACGGACACCATCACCACCGGCCGTCCGACACGCACACGGGAATCACTTTCTATATATTTTCTTTCTAAATATACGTTTTATTATTATTATTATTATTAATTTTATTTTTATTTTGATTTCGTTTTGCTGTTAACCGCCGCCGACCGGGATCGGGAAGAGAAAAGGGGGAAAAAAAAAACAAGATAATAACCGATCTTACGAACGTGGCGGCTCGCGGGTTTGTTGACCTCCCCGGACGCTGTTGCCGCGGCAGACTATAAACCGAAACCGCGTTAACCGACCCCCGACTCCTCGTCGACGCGCGCGTTCCCCCGACCATCGAATCCGTACGGAAATATTACGAAAAAGACAATAATATCACAACGAAATATCCACCGAAATAAATATATACGGTATATAAGCGTATATTTGCTAACCCGCGAAGGCCGCGCGACCGCAGAGTCGCCGTCGCCAGAGTAGAATCGCTATCGCGACGACAATTTTTATTGCTCGCCGTTAAACCGTTCCGAACGATATTCGGTTAATAATCGTGTGCTGAAATGCCGTAATTATTGACCGTGTGCCACTACTGCCGAATTATACAGCATTTATTATTACGCTACTTACCTCCGAATGTTTTCTTTTTCACCGTTGTTAAGTGTACGGTGAAGAACTACTGCGTTAAATTTCCGTGCATTTCTGTACGACCAAAAACGGTTTTTTTTTTTTTTTTTTTATTCGATTAATTCGATAAACGATTTCATATGCCAATAAAATAGTGCAAAAACGACCAGGATGTATTCAACATTAGTCCACGCCTAGAAATGAATACAATTAATATCCTATGTAAATCGCAGGTCCCTCCTGTACAACTATTCCGAACCGAGTTACAACAACAAAATAAAGAACAAAAAAATCGAAAATGATGAAACCATTATTGATGTAAATCTCCTCCCCGGTTTTTTATCCGAATTATTAAGAAAACATGTTTTTCACATGTTTACAATTCTGCGGATACACACACATATATATATATATATATATATATATATATCTGTGTATTTTTATTTAATTTTGGTGCAAAAATAACAGAGAATCTCTTTTCCGGAGAGACTGCGGCGCGAATTTTCCGAGGTAGTTTTTATTATTATTTTTTACTGAAACACGAGCCCCCGGGATATAGATTTTTTTCCCCGGATTTGTCGGCATCGAATAATTTAATATTGCTTGGTATTTTTTTTTTTTTTTATTATTATTATTATTATTATATTTTTTTTTTTTAGCTTGCGACGACGTTTACCTTGTTTTACGACCCGGCGTTTGTCGGAAATTGCAGACGATCAATATATAAAATATATTTTATAACCGCGCATACTCGGATACGTATATATATATATATATATATATATATAAAAAGCTGATAATATATATCTGAACTGGTGGATAGCTCGATAGACCTATCGAGCCCGAGTCGGCCCGAGTGAGAAAATACTTTTTATTATTTTAGAATTTTTTTGATTTTTTTTTTTTTTGTCTAATTTAACTATAGTTCCAAAACGATCGGTTTTGGCGCTAATTCAAACGTGTCTAGGTATTATACGGTTTATGCGACGACGACGTCATAAAAATATCATATTATTATTACGTTATCGGTCTAAGATCCACGATAAGCCGTGATCCCAGTCATGGGCGGTTACCATAAATGATTATAAATTGATTTTTTTTTTTTAATAAATTGAACTTTTAAATGCAATCCGCGAAGGATTGAAACAAAAAAAAAAAAAAAAAAAAAAATACCAATTTCATTTACAAACTCGCCGTGTTCGTTACAATGAAATTCTGTGTATTCAATCACATCTATTGTGCATATAGGCGCCGTGTTTAGAAAATTGTAAAAATTACCAACTAAATAATTATATAAAGTGAGAATGCTATTTATTTTATTCGCATTTTATGCATAATAATAGTACTAAAACTTCTAATTAAACCCAATTAAGCCCTCTATATTGAATAAATTCGTATAAAATATATTATTATAAACTAAAAAGAATACCAGGTGTTGAAAAAAATGTAAAAATTAAGTATAGGAGGTATTCGTGTGTCCGTATTCTCGGTATAAATCATCTGCCTAACGACTGACGAGTGCTTTGCCCCCGACAATTATTGCGACCGGCGCTGTGAATCTCAGGGCCGTACTTAGGATTTTCTCGTGGATGGTGGGAGGGGTATGGAAATAAATTTTCTAGCGGCTACTTCACTTTATACACGCAATAATGTTTAGTGTAATAAATACACAATGGTCAAATTATATTTGTATTTTATTCGTTTGTAATTTACAATACAGTCTATAATTGTTTTTTTTTTTTTTTTTTTAACACGAATAACATCGATAACTTCGTCCGAAGTAATTTGCACATCTCGGTGGCGCGATAACAAATATGAAAAATATACATTCGTGAGTAGGACATATACTACGTATTATATAATCGTTACGGATTCGGTAAAACGAGAAAGAAAAAAAAAATGTAGTTTTTTCAGTCACTGCGAAATAATAAAGTGCAACACACGCGACGCAGACGTGATCGTGAACTATTATTTAGAAATCGGTTATGGTTATCAATAGAATTAAACTGTCCAAACTGTGACCTAATCAACAAACATAATTATATATGAAACACTATATCATCGTCCGATTGTCAAATTTCCAATCTTATCATCAGTAATCTGTATTATCTGTTAACAAATTAATAAAACACGTATTAACATTAGTATATTATTATGAAACCGAGTGTGGACTTCGTGAGTATCTACTCAAGTACGTTTGATACTTTTTACATATAAGGTAATACAAATTGGTCAAGGGGCAATCTATCCCCGGTAAATTTGTTTTTAGTTGTACAATATACGTATAACAATGAGTTGCACTGTTAGTTTTTGCAACTTTGTATTATTTTGTTTCCTATTTAATGGATTTTTTCGGTTTCTTATTGACCATTGACAACGCGTTTTGTGGTATTATTATGATTATTTTTTTTTTCTATACAGAATTTCTGTTTTATAAATCTACATATTATAACGTCAAAAAAACAGTCATTGCGTTGTCGACAGACGCGAGTTGCATTGACATTCGAATTTTTCCAATAATTATATATCAAAGAAGAAGACTCCGAGAATATATTTTATTATCGATTTGTTTCTCTCTCTCTCTCTCTCTCTCTCTCTCTCTCTCTCTCTCTCTCTCTCTCTCTCTCTTCACGTGTAAACAAATATTTGCCCAGTAATTTTCCAGAAAGTAAACCTAACGGCAAACAAATTTACAAAAAAAAATATATATATACATATTATAACAGAAAGTATTTTTATAGAATGTAATTTTCCAGAAAGTAAGAATGCAGAAAATAAAGATATACAAATTATCTCTCTGGCACCGGGCTACTACTACTCTCTGGAATTTGTACATTCCGACCATTTTATTTTCTGGATTCATACATTCTGTGATCGTACTTGCCGGGCATGACCGATTTCTATATTTTTACTTTCCGTTAAAATACCGTCCGGGCGTTTTTATCTTAACCGGGCGTCCCCCATTGATAATATTCGTAATAAAAGATTGCTCGGCGATAGATATTTGGCGCGGTGCATTCGGTTATAATATTTTTTAAGGCCCGACGACGCATTTACCGGCACCTACGATTCAATTTTTTTATTTTTTTTTTTTATCTGTAATTATTATTACAATTACTATTATTATATTGTTTTTAAACGGCGTTGTGTGCGATTGCACGGGCGCACACAAGTGAACGAGCGAGCCGCGCGTGCGCAGTGACGACCGTCTTCGGTAAAGCGATACGACTATAATATTTTTACCTGTGCGCGGCGGCGGCGAGGAATGCGACCGGAAAGCAAAAGTCGTTCGGGTACCAATAATATTATAATCGTTAATACCTATTTATTTATTTATAACTTTTTTATTTTTTTTTTCTAACGCGGTAGCCACGGTGATCGTCGTCGTCGTAGCGCCGTATAACTCCGCGCCGCGCGAATTATTTTAACATTTTTTTTTTTTTTTTTCTGCGATCGCCAACCGGTTTATAGCTGAAAACGCGGCGGCGGGGTCAAAACCAGTAAAACCGAAGGTCGCCGTGACTGGCGGCGGCGGCGGCGGCGGTACTATAATATTATGTTGTTATAATATACTACGGGCGCGCGCGAGACCCGATGTGGGCCATGGCCTAGTTCCCGTCCGGTCGTCGTGCGTACCGTATGTCGTCGTCGTCGTCGTCGTCGTCGTCGTCCGTGCGAGTGTGCGAGTGTGCGTCGGTACCCGTGTGTTTCTGCGCGCGTGTGCGACTAGCGCTCGCGCGCGCCCCGCGAGCTCGGCGAGAGTGACGCGGCTACACTCACTCTACGACTACACGGTACCACGTACTATAATACCATTATAATATTATACGTCGCTCCGCCGTCGTGCCCGACGGTCGTCCGTTCGTGCGGTCTCTACTGCGTTCCGCGTTTTTTTTTTTTTGCTGTTGCGTTTCCATTTCGTTTCGTTTTTCATCGTCTCCAGTGAATTAGTAATAATATTATATCGTTTCCGGCGGCGACCGTATTCTTCGTTCGGGTTTTTTTGCGCCGTTTTTTTTTTTTTTTTTTTTGTTCGTTTTTACCGTTTTTAATTTCGCGTTGGGCGCGGCGAAACTTGCCGTCGTCGTCGTTGTCGTGGTCGAACAGCGCGCCGCAATACCGCCGAAATACGCCGTGCCCCGCCGCTGCCAATCACGAAACAATGAACGCGTTTCGCGAACGCCCGAAACGAACGTCACGGTTACCACGGATTACCGCTCGTTTACGGCTACGCCGTCGTCACCGACCGGACAGTGAAAGTTTTCAAAAACTTTTCCAAAGGTATTTTTTATTTAATTCCGTCCCCGCGGCGTTTCTCCTCTGTACGAAATCGGTAACACCGCTATTCTCTGGTTAAATGCTAGGTAGATAGATACGCGGTTTTTTTTTTTTTTTTTTTTTTATCAGCTCGAGTTTTTTTTTTTTTTTATATATAATATATTAATAATACGCAATTATTATATATTATTATTATTTTCTTCCTGTCGAAACACGCGTATCTAAAAACGGCCTTGGTCGTTTACCTTAGATTTTCGAAAGCCGAGACGATAATTATTGTTATTGTGGTGAAATCCATCCGGGGGGTAAACGTCATTTTTGAAAACAGGCCAATAATTATTATCATCGCCGCCGTTTCGCTACGGTCAAGATCATCGTCGAATATTACGTAAGTAAAGCCGATATTTTTTGTCAACTACGTGATATTATTTTCGTTTCGATAACGCAAACACAAAAAAAAAAAAAAAACACCCTTTTTAGCTTTGGTAAAAAGGCCCGGAAATTTGTAATAAAACAAACAAAAGCCGAGCTTATTTATTACGCCGTAATGTATTTTTATGAGCGCGTTTAAAGTTCAAACGTACGATTAAATCCGTTAAAAAACACGTACAATTGTAAATATTTTCTAGTTGATTAACAGACGAAAACGTAAATGTAGATTTCCAAATTCGAAAAAAACGCATTACGACGTATGCACGCACGTACGTTAAGAAATATCTACCGGTAATTTTTTTTTTTATTTTGGCCAACCAATAAAAATATACAAAAGCAAAAGCAGCACACACACACCTCCTCTCTAGTTTATTATTATCCACAGCAAATTTTTCGACAAAAAATATTTAAACATTTCTTACGCAGACGCGATGATTTAATTGTAATTTCGCCAGATTCCGTTGAAACAATATTATATAATATCGGTAAAAAACCAATAGTAATAATCGTGTCGGGCGCGATATTCGATATTGTAAAATCATAGCGGTGTGAATCTTTGACTTGTGAAATCTCTGTAAAAGTATTAAAAGTTTGAGTTTAGAACGTTTTACACAAACACAATGATGCGATTTTTTTTTTTTTTTTTTGTATACGGCCGAGGAAAAAAAATATATAATAATATACAATGTGTGAATATTTGTAAACACGCGACGGTATACCATTTTTTTTTTTTTTTTTTTTATCGATATAAGATTTGCCTACCGACCGACCGACAACTCGTGTTTCTATGCGCGCGTTAGCCTTGATCGTCCGTCCGACCGGATGATTTCGGTAGCATCGCCGTATGACAATAATTGCACATTATCGTTTCGTTTCAGAAACGTTACTACCCATACGATTATATTATTTTTTTTTTTTTTTTGTTATTTCGTGTTCGTCCGCATGCAAAACGGGGCCAGAACAGAACGATAAAACCCGTTAAATCGCAGGTAGGGTAGGGCAGTAATAAAATCGAAAAGAAACACAATAATCTTTTTGGATATTCGGGCCGGACCGCCGCCGTCCGATTTGAATTCGATTTCGGTTTTACGCGCCTTGTAAAAATCATACACCAATATATAGATATATAAATATATATATATATAGAGAGAGAGAGAGAGAAAAAGAAAAAAAAACCGCATTCATTGTGATTCCGATGAGATGTTAACGGTGGGGGGTGGGGGGGAAAGAAGAAAAAAAACGAGCCGGACGACCCGATTTGAATAACGCGTTCTGAAAAAAAAAATCGTTATATAGGTATACATATATATATATATATATATATATATATAACATTATATTGTGTGTTTGATGTATATATTCCTCCCCCCCACCACCTTATGAAAAAAAAAATAAAATAATGATAAAAAAAATAAAAATAAACAGCGTGTTTGCTTAATATTTTATTTTTTTTTTTTCCACTCTAAAACAAAAGAACGAGTTACAAATGTGTTCGATCGGACGTCATTTTCGTATTATTTTGTCCATTGTATTGTTTTTTTTTTTTCGTTTTTGTAGTCGTATAAGTAATATTCCATATATTATATACGTTTAATACAATTCACATTTTCTTTTTTTCCACCTCCTCCCGCCCCGTTTAGTCGGCATACATTTTATTATATATAACCTAACCTGAAGACGGCGGTCGCACACGTGTCCGTGCGCGTCCGAACTCTGTCGGTAATTATTATTTGTGTTACGCGAAACCCCGCATCGGCCGTCGGTGGGCGGCGAGAAAAAGAAAAAGTAATAAAAACGTCTTGGCTGTCCGCAATGGGATTTTTCGCTTTTCCGTTATCAGACGCGGCGGAACAATAATATTGCCCGAGGTGGTCCGGGTCGACCAAACGTATCCCCGTTTGGCCGGGCCGGCTATCTCCTCCGAAGGAATTTCGATTTGTACTAATGACACTCTATCGACACGGACGTAATATTTTTCGAGATTGTATTGCCCCGGCCGCGTATGCGAAATAATATATTAATTGCATTTTAACGATCGGTTCCCAGAGACTAGAGACAAAAACGATAACAGCGGTTATTCTATTATTATTAGTGTTATATAATATTATTAAACCGCTGGTGTTGTGTGTGTGTGTGTTTGGTGGTCATTGTACGATCGTGTATTATGCGCTGCTGGCTGACCAATTTTTTTTGTTTTTTTTTTCAACTCTACAGAGTTTTTAAATGTCGGACTATACTGAAGGAAAAAAAAAAAATTATATATAAATTAATTGCGCGCGACTATAACAAGTCGAGTTGTATACATCCGGTTAAACGTTACTATTATTATTATTATTATTATTATTATTTTACTTTTTTTTTCTTCAACCTACCACGCGCATAAACGCGTTTTTTGTTGTTACTCCAATAATATTTACATTTTTTACGGACAGAGACACCCCTCCCCCGTTACTGTGTATACAAGACGCGCGTTGCGGACGAAATACATAGGTAATATCCTTTTTTTCTTTTTCCTATAGAAATAAGTTACATTTTAACCGAGTTTAGTTTAAAAGAAGAAAAACAAAAAAAAAAACAAATAGAAAGAGTAACTTGTGCGCGTATAACTTAACCACCTCCGTGCGGAACACGAACTGAACCCGGAGTAATGAAAACGCGTAGGTACGTTTTTTTTTTTAATTTTTTTTTTTTTTTTTCCTATGTCGATTACGTATGTATTCATATATATATATATATATATATATATATATATATATATATATATATATAAAAACTAAGAACGTTTTTGGCATCGGCGACCGGACATATTAATGATAAATTATTATTATCGTACTAAAAAAGATTGGAGGGGGGAAAATAATAATAATAATAATAGTACCACCACGCCGCGCCCGGGATTGTTCACAAAAACGATATTGCGTGTATAATAAACGCCGAGGCTCGTCGATTTTTGGAGAACGTCCGCCGCTCGTAAGTACGTGTATAAATATTATATATATATTTTTTTATTATTATTATTTTTTTTTTTTCTCGGCGAAATGAAAGTGCGACGATGGTAATACACCGGCGGTAATTATTGTTAGCGTTGTTATAATAATACACGCGACCGGTGGGGGGGAGAGAAAGATCGACGGACATGCCGCACGAATTATGTTCCGACAATTTTTTTATTTTTTTTTTTTTTAACAACGTCCGACAGTGTATTACCGAACGCGAAAATTTATACAAAAAAAAAAAAAAAAAAAACGTAAATAATAATTGTTTTATTTTACGATTCGGTAAACGTGTTCCGGTGCGACGGCCCGAGCAACGGTAAAATAATAAAAGATTAAAATCCGGGGAAATAATATCCGAAACTGGAAAGTGTATAATCAAATATAATTACGAATTATATTAAAAATCTCAATTCGTATTGTTAAAAATATATTAGAATCTATTTAAGACAGTTATGAAAAAAATATATATATATTTATAACAAAACTTCTTGTTACAGCTATAATTAATGTGTTTTTTTCTCCTCGGTTAGTAAAAATAGTTTCGAATCGTGCACATCGTACCTCCACGGTTATACAAATTTACAATTATTTTTTTTGCCTTTTTAATGCCCACCTGTTCAAGGAGAAGACGAAAATCTCGGTACTTACAGCAATTGGATTTAAAAAAAAAAATAAAAATATGCCTGAAATCATAAACAAATTTACTATGCATAGGTTGGGAGACATTTTTCAATGGTATATAATTAAATTTTAAAAAAAAATGTTTACATGAAAACTATGCTTCGGCCGATATAATGTAAATTTGTTTATAAGCCTGTACCTCTTTATATTTTTTAAATCGAACCATAGAAAGTATCTCAATTTTCGTCTGGCGATTAGGTCTTTATGACAAACAGCCATGGAGTTTGCTGTGGTTTTAAGAGAATCTATGACTTTGTATATTTTAGTAGATTTTGATCTTACAATCCATCAGATAAAACTGTAGGAATTGTGTTTGAAGAATTTCAGTTATCAAAAAAACGGATTGTGATTCTTTACTGTATGTTATGTATATGTATGAAATAGAACTTTAATTGTTCTATTGGAAAACGTAAATAAATTTGATTGTATTTAAAAAAAAAAAAAAAAAAAAAAAATGTATTTTAAGTATTTTGCCCGACGTATCTTAGTAGAAAACCTAAAAAATCATAATACATATTCAAAATTGAAATCCGTCAAACGCAATTTCTACAGTTTTGTCTGGATTTTCGGTCTTATTTATAATTTTAATTTACCATGTTTAGCCTCCCCCGCCATTCAAAAATTCAGGGTATGCATGCCAGTATCTGTATGAATTTGTATTTTTATACTATAGGATCCAATTTTGTAGATTTTTTATCATTATTATTTTATTACAGTCGGGAAGTTATTTTTAAAATAGATACCCCAACTTATTGCAGTTGGTAAATTCCAATGGTGTGTTAAACCAAATTAAAGTTACAAATCAAACCTTCTTAGTTATTATTTTGGTAAAGATTTGTAATTTTGATATTAGTTAAACTTAATATTATCTATTAAACAAAAAAAAAATTACGTTGTAATTATACATATTTGATTTTTTCTTGCTATATTTTAATTGTCAGCATTTTCGTAACTTTATCTTATTATAGATACTATTATAAATTATACTGTCGATTTCTTTTTGAATATAAAAAATTAGCTTAACAAAAAATAGTTCTTAAAATGATCGTGCAAGTAAGATGTATCCGCTTAAATTTTTATTTTTTTTTTATTTTTATTTTAATCGAATTTTTCATTTCGATTTAGGTCGATTCAATGATAGAACAAAAAATAAAATCGTCTTTAAAAACAAAAAAAAAAATAATAATATCTCGTTTACGAAAATGCACTCTTCGACGGATAACGTCTTTAAAAACGAGAAAATAATATGATCCGCGGTCTAAGCGACTGTAAAATGAATTTAAAATAAAAATATGTAAACAGGCATTATTTTATGAAAAAAAAAAAAGAATATCTCGTGAATATACGGGCTTAATAAAAAAAATAATCGTCATATCCTTTCAGCATAATTCTATACTATACAAATGGCCGTATTCATAAATTACGTCTTGGAAATGATCGCGCTTTTTAAAACATTTTTTAACATAATTTATAAACCGCGGCGAGGTGCCACGTATTTTTTTATTTTTATAATATTACGACTTTAAAGCGTATAATTTACATTTACATATATATATAGTTTTTTTTCGTCCTTAACGATTAACTGTTATTTAATTGTCTATTTAAATAACTTATTAAAAAAAAAAAAAAAAATACAGAACAGCAAAAACCGTTTTAGATTTTATATATTATAAGACATCTTTTTTTTCTTCTATAATCACGCGTATCGTATTTATTATCATTATTGTACATTCGGCGAATGTAAGTTTTTCGTAAGCATAAAAAGAAATCTTATTTTATTACGCTTCTTTTTACTGACAAAACTAAAAACAAGGTACAACGTCCTTAACACATGGTTCGAATTATTATATTAAAACTATACTTTCTAGGTTACATACTAGTCGGTAACTGTGGTGTATCGTTACCAACTTTAATATGCTGACAGTGTCTGCGTTTTAAAACTTTTTACGATAATAAAATCGAAAATAAATTCTAGTTTCTCTAAAACCGAGCACGAAATATAATAACAGTCCGGTCACGAAAAACCTTTCTACGACGAATAGTCGTCTATAATATACACCTGACTGTTGCTGCACGTGCTGTTTGTTTTTGCGATATATATACGAGATTAGTGGATTGAGTGGCGTCTGAGAGGGTTGTATCCTCCTCTTCCCGGTGAGGGCCTTTGGAGTAAAAAAATAGACTCTATTTAAAATAGGATAAAGGATTTAAAACTTTGTTATAAACACACTATCGGCCTCTACACAAAGCCGGGAAATTAATTTAGATTATATATTTAGATTTAAATTAAATAGATTATATATACACGACTTATTATTTTTATAATACGAGTTCGGGTACCTATAACCTGAACAGGTTATCCAAAAACAAACAGTCGGCCTGTAATATATTACATTAATAATACTGCAAATCCACATATTTTTAATGATTTTTTTACTTTATAAAGTTTTTGGAGCAAAAATTTCCCTATCCTAAATAATATCCCTCGGATTGATATGATTCGCAAATGTCGGGTTAAAACACTCTTTCGATTAAATCCAACTGTGTTGCAAAGTCGCAGATAATAATTAAACACGACCTCTCATTTGAATCCCTAACCGCAATCGTATCCGCTGGAGTATTAAACATGTTTGTAATTTGCAACCAAATTTACGTGCAATCCGCCAATTGTTATTTCTAAATAAGTAGGTCTGTGTAAAGGTATTTCAATCGGATAGTAAAAATCCGGGCAATTTTTTTTTCTTTATATATAATTGTGTCCGCGTGCGACTTGCGATAAAACAGGTGGGGTGGGATGGGGAAAGAGAATTCAATACGCGATCGATCGTCCGTTGGTTTTTTTTTTTTTTTTTTTTTTACACTGCGGCGAATTGTGCCACTCGTGTAACGGGATGGTTTCATTTTTATTTTTTTACTTTAATCGGATATTCACCGTGCCGCCGGAAATTGTCCTAAACGACGCTCGCGGAGAAATGAGTCGTGCGATTTACGTGTTTACGCCTATACCTACGCACAACGACGTTTACCGGAAATCGTCACCAATACGTAATAATAATAATAATAAAAAAATAAATAAAAATCTATACTTGGTTACCGATTATAATATATTCTGCACAAATTGGCGGATTACAATGTTGTAAAGTGCATCTGTGAGACAATATTAATGCATTCCGTCAAATACGCATTATTATAATATAATTCGATTCGATGCTTCAAATGCCAAACGTTTATATTGTATTTTCCATATTTTTTTTTTCTTTCTTTCTTTCGTTTAGAGTTTTATTTTTTTATTTGATTGAAAAGTGCATTTTTTTCATTTAGAGCATCCGTTTTTAAATCCGTATAATTTCCTGATTTTTCAATATTTTGTTGTTACGTGCTCGTATTTAGAATGACATTTTTATTTGTTTATTTCATTGTTTTCTGGGGCAACATTTTGGGCAGTCAAAAAATGTCTTGAAAAGATTTTTACAGGGTTTTTTTTTTTTTTCCATCTCGCTTTTCTACCGAAAATAATAATTTTGTTTTGCAACGGTGATAATACGCCACGTACGTAAAATAATAAATCGCGTACGTGCTGTTAACATGACGAGCGTTTGTGTGTGTGTGTGTGCGCGCGCGCGAATATTATAAAAAGACGCTGGGAGAGAGAAGAAAAAATGCACGTGTTTTTTTTTTTTTTGTTTATCGTGCGAAACTATCGTCGGCGGCGCCGTCCCGCTGATTTGTTTCCCCTCGATTTTAACGTCTCGCGAGATAATGATATTATTATTACGAATCTCTGCGTTTCGTTCGAATAATAATAATATTATTAGTCATCGGGTTATTATTATCGCTATAGTTATAAAAAAAAAAAAAAAACTACATATATCGGTTGTTTTTTTTTTATATTCTGGGCATAGCGTAGAATAATTATTAGTTGTCCTACGGAAATGGGCAAACACTTTGTGAGCGAGTAAAAAAAAAAGCCCCGAACGATTCTCAATATTTTTTCGAAAAAATTACAAATGCATGTGTAGTTACTTATTGTGAGCGTATCTAAAACCATGATTTATATCAGATGAAACGCTTTATTATCGTTTACCTGACCACTGTTATAGTTATGGGGGTTTCAGAAAAACTTAATCAAGTAATAATTTGTTAACATATACTGGCACTTACAATCTGCCAACAACTGGTGGTCTCGTTCGTCGTTCTTCTTTATTTCACTCGAATTTACAGTCCATTCAAATGTTGAAAACCTTATTAAAAGTTTATCTCGTATAATTCCTTTAAACACACGGTAAGCAAAATCTCTGTCCACTGGGACACAGATAACCTCTTTTGAAAAATGACCGGGAGGCCAACACTAATTTATACTATAAAATTACCGCCCCCCCCCCCGGCTATAGTATAAATTAGTGATGGGCACAACCGAATAGTTACTATCGAACTATTCGATAGTTTGTAAACTATATTCGAATAGTTTATATAGAACGAATAGTTTTTATCCGTATAGTTTTAAGACTATATGGAAAACCGTTCTCCTTCTTATATCATTCGTTTTTGTTTCTCCAATATCGTCGGCGGTCCCGTGAGTTTTGAATTATTATCGGGGTGGGGGGGGGAGAATATCGAAAATATTTTGCATTTGATTTAGTGGCGTTTTGAGATTTTTTTTAAATATTACCAAATTTCCGAGCATACGACCGGTTTTTTTCGTGCGAAACATTTTATATTATTTTAAATCACTAGATGGACACACAAGTGCAAGCGCCAGTTATAATAGATCCGAGTGAGGATTTTTAACGGTGACTCGTGTATGGCAACAATAAAGAACCTAACCGTTCAAAACCGTAAAAATGTATACGGTAACGGCCGTGTGTCGACCGGTATGAAAAATCAAAAACTAAAAAAAAAAAAAAAAAAGGTCACAATATAATATACTTGATTTTTTTTTTTTTTTATACCAATTTCCTGTTTGGTAGGTAGCCGACCGCGCTCCACAAAGGCAGGGCAGGTTGGGTTTTTTTTTTTTTTCACCGTATCGTATTGTGATGTTTCGTAAAACGTACAAACCATGATCAATTTCCGTTCGAATAGTTTAAATAGGTAATATTCGAATAATATCGGCGAAAATAATTTAGAATTTATTTTCCAATGGTAAAACAAAAAATAATAATAATAACATCGCACGTGTCTGACCGCGCGATCGAGTCCCGTAATAATTAGTTTAAATATATTACGATCCGCATGTACGTAAATTAAAAACGATTCGCAGTCTTTTTTTTTCTGGCTCTTTTCCCGTCCCCGTCGTTGCGGTAGTCAGTATTATTTACTCCTCAAGGCCGCGGCGGCTTTACATTAATTTATAAGCGTTTTGCGCGCCTGTATAACGTTTTTCTCTCTCTGTCTCTGTCTCCCCGATATGGAAAATATAATGAAATTAAAATATAATTAAAAATAATATTAACGCGGGCCTCCTTAAATATAGAAAGAATTTCTCGCACATCTGTTATTATTGCTGTTACAATAATAATTAAATTTGGAAGCTACGTTTCCCGCGTCGTGTGTCTGGTCCGCGATTTGGTCGATTTGATGATTTGAACACGGAAAATCCCCGTTTCGAACATTATTTAATAATAGTTATTACGGGATAATGTGTGGGTTTTTTTTTTTTTGTTGTTTTCAATTATGTGATTCCGATATCTTTGAAAAAAAAAAAAAAAATGTTTTTAGAACACCGGGGACTTATACGGTTTTTACTCCCGGGAGGGGAGCGTCTCGCAGTTTGATTACCGCTGCAGTATACGTAATTTATAATTAATAGGTACGACTGGTACGCGTAATATGTTCATCGTTCAGTGCGGTTATTTTTTTTATTTTTTAATATGTTTTTACATATCCGATTCTACAGTTAATGAGTATGATGTTAAAAAAAAAAAAAAAAAAAAAAAAACTATCGACTTTGTGCGTTTAAAACAATAATTATATTAACAAACACGTCGTCGTTTACCAATAAAATTTGTTCGATATGCCGAATGTTTTCGACTGCAAATTTTAGTAAACGTAAAATAAAAATACCGTTCCAATAATCACTTATTACTTGGAGTATATGGCGAGATAAATCTTTATCGTCGTCGTCGTCTTGCCGTCAAATAAAAATAGTTTCAGTCGGTAAATATTATACCGCGATGCGTTGTACTATGGACCTATTATAATTAGCGACTAACGCTATTGATACCGCCTTAATTATTAATAATATATTTTTTTCGAATACAAATATATATATATATATATAAAATTAAAAAAAAAAAAAAAAAAAAAACGGACGTACTCGCATGCACCACGGGTAAGCCACGGTTGTAGGTGAAAAACTGGGAAAAGAGCAATATAGTAGGGACTATAATTTGTATCTGTACGCAACGATTCTGAGCGAAATTCAGTTGATCGTGTTTTGAATTTTTAAGGTTTTCATCGAAATTCACAATTAACGCTCACAAAACAGAAGAATTATTTTTAATTACCCTCAATATTTTTTTTTCTTTCTTTTTACCATTAAAAAATATACCAATGTATACGATGATGAAACCGTGTGTCAAATGTTCGGCCAAAACAATTGTATTCAATTAATTCGAACACAAAACTTAGAATAGCCAAAAAGTGTTGAGAGGGTCCTTGCGGTTAATTTGTACCGAGTTACAACAAAAATAAGGGGAAAAAATCGTAAATAATGACCATAGATTGCCATAGATTTGTCTACGTTTCTACGAGATTTTGAACATCCGAAACAACGTTTACGTTAAGACGGTTAGATACCGATTAATTTTTTGGGTAATAACTACCAACCTTTCTGCTGGTAGTCTGATCGATGTAGTAAAGCGGTAAGAATTCCAAAAACAGATTTGAACACAGCAGCATAATGTCTAGACGAAATAGGACCGGCGACATTTTTTAAAAATGTCTAACTTAAATATAACCATACATTTGGTCGTAAGCTCGAAACGAAAGTTGACCGCAATGTAATAGTTTTTTTGTTTTTTTTTTGTTCATAAGCTGCGTTTTAAGTTTAAATTTTAACTACAATCGTACAAATCACGACGTTTCAAAACTCGTTTAACCGGACCTTGCTCAGAATCGCATTTCGTTAGCAACGATTTATCGTTACGTACTCGGATATAAATTAAATGCCTCTCCGTACCCTACGTTCCCGACTTCCCGCCTACACACAACAGTGGCACACCCGTGTGCGGTGTCTGCGACTTTTTTTGTTTTTATTATTATTCTACGTCACCTTGGTGACACGAATGGAAATCGTTTTTATTTTTTTATTATTATATACGTTTTAATTTAATTTGTCACGGGTAACCCGGGTATGCCCCCCCACCACCACCACCACCCACCTCGGACTGCTATAGTACTCATATATATACGTCGTCTATATATAAGCACGAAAATTAAACATTTCCGATCGCGAATTCGGACGTTTAATCGTATTTTTGAAATATTTTATATAACGATAATATTGTTAAGCATATTTCTCATACAATAATTTGATATAACCTAATCAAATATAATAATAATAATAATTATTGTATCGCATTAAAATGTATGTTTACAAAACATATCGCCCGCACAATAGGAAATTATTGCACGATAATAATATTAAATATTATTTTTCTTAAATAGTAGTTTATTTTATTCGATTTCAACGATCCAATCGCGTGGGTTAATAATGCACGTTACTAAACGACAAATTTCAATTATGTATTTTATAATATATATATGAAAGAAAAAAAAATACAAATTTGTTTTAGATATGCAAATACAAATAAATAAAAAAACACGTAGATAAAGAATATAACATAGCCGCGCCTTGGAGTCTATTATTACGTATAGAGGGAACCTATACCGAAAAAACGACCGGTTTCGATATAAAAAAAAAAAAAAAAAAAAAAAACCCATCATTGCCTAATAGAACAATAGCAAAGGCGAACAGATTATCAAAATGAGAAATATATAGGAAAAAATATCCTAAAATTTTCCTTCGCTGTTATACTACGTGATGATAATTTTGTTTTTTTAAATCGAAATCGGTCGTATTTACACACAACTTATATAAAATACTTCTTGGGCTTTGTTCTTTTTCTACATATTTTTTATTGCCTAAAATTATAATTTTTATCGTAGACTATAGTGTAAATTAATTAAGAGCGTGGCACACTACAAATATTTATAGGGTTGCGTATTGGCGATTATAACGAAATTGTTCGACTAAAAAATATTTAAATTCGCATTCGTATAAATTTAATAAAAATTCTGTAACTAATAGAAAATTTATTATCTAAAAAAATGTCATTCACTAAATAGATGCGTGTTCGTTAATTTTCATTATTTTCAACACATTGTTTTTATGTTATAAAACATGTATGTATATTATGTTGTAAAAATTATTGTCAAACACTTCGATTTATAAAAAGAAAAACGATTTTATGTTTGATGCATACGAATACTCAATGCCTACGAGTACCGATTAAAACCAGAACACACGTTTTTTAAGTTGTTTTATGAACCCTGTGTGTGCTTGGTTGGGCTACTATTGAGATAATTTTCCAAAATGAGTTTTTTCGGGATTTTCGAGCTCCGTTTCCCGAAGGGAGCACTGTCAGTTTCGAATTTCAATAATAAACCTTGTATTTGAATTATGTACTTTTTTTGTACAATTTTGTAGAAATAAAAGAAGAATAATATGAAAAATTAATATTTGACGTTTCACAATCGAATAGTTTATGTCGATGCAAATTGAATTTGACCTAAATATTGCAATGTGAGTAATGGGGGAAATCGTTTTTCTCCAGTTCAGAGTGTTTTACAAATTGCGTTTTTTTTTTTTTACAAAAAAAAAGTACATAATTCAAGGTCATGGTTTGGTATTGAAAGTGGCAATGCTGGTGAAACGGAGTTAGATTTTCTATCTACTTTATCGGGCCGACGAACAATATTATTATATTCGTATATACAAAATGTACTATGGTGCAATAGTCTTTAAAATGGGATGATTCGAAACGGCTCGGATTTGAGTTGAGGTAATTTTGCAAAGTCCACAGCGCATGCAAAAATTTAAAAAAAAAATCACATTTATCAAAACTGATTTGAATTCCTTCGTATGTCGTCTGCTCGAGATTGGCCTTGCCGCTTTTTCGGATTTTCAATTTTAACTTTCTTTATAATATCAATACGTTTTGTTTTTTGAATTTTACAATTTTCGTACCAAGACTGAATGGATTAGAGGTCGAAATTTAGAACGCGGGTAGGCTCTCGAGTGTCGTGTACACTTTACGGCCTGTTCGATAATCGGATAATATGAACTTATTGTTTTTAAACGTATATATATTTACATACATCTGGTCCAAGCTTTCCGAGCTTTCTCCTATCAAAAATATTGTCGGTAACCGATTTCTGAGCTCTCGGACACGGAATACACAGAACGGTATCGGATCGAACATGTTCGAAAACAGGCATCCGTGTTTACACCGAGTGCGTAAATATACGGAAATATTCATAAAAATTTTTGTTCGTCATCAATTAGTCATCATTGTATAACATAAATTCACCTTTGGTTTTTCTTTTCTCTCTCTCTCTCTCTCTCTCTCTCTCTCCAAAATGCACGACCCCATTTGGTTATTTTTCGTTTTTTGATACTAATTGTGTTTTAGATTTATTTTCTTCTTCGTCGAGCAAAAGTGCTAATATAATAATAATTAATTCTTCTTCGTTAAATTCAACCGTGATCAAGGATAAAAATAATAATTATTACGACTTTGTTGTATGCGATCACGCAGGGCTTATTTTTTGTAATATTTCATATTCGTAAACACACTTCTTAGTTTAGACCATAAATTCGTGGTCACAAAATAAAATTTGCCCCCATGCCCTTAAATACATTTATTTCGCTGGTTTTTTTTTTTTTGGATTTTGTACTATTTGTATTGTCTTCACTGGTACTACGAGATCATATTTTTTAGAACCCAGAAGCCATTTTCAAATACTCATTTTTTAAATTTTAATAATTAATTAAATTTTTCTTATGTATATTATAAATTAAAATAAACAATTGATATCGATTTCATTCAAATGATGATATCGTTTAGAAGTATTAACTTTTGACTGTAGGCCACGGTATTAATTCTAAAACCGCGATTGTAACTGATAAATAAAAACGTCAAAGTCTAAAAATATTATTTGTTATATATAAAAAAAAAATTCACACATTTCGATAAAACTGACACAATCTCAGCGGTAATTCACTACACATTTTACAATTCCGTATTACAGTTTTTCCGGTACGTGTGTGTGACAATTTTATGCAGAAAATTGCATCGGAATGCGATTTTTTTGGCCTGTGCAGTTATGACTGTTTGTTTTGTCTCTAGGGTTTTTCGTTTCAGGAGCCATTTTTTGCGGTTTTTGTCGTTCAGAATAATGGCTAGGCCTCTACCATAGCTATGACGTCGTCTTTTACGGCTGCCATAATTAAATATAACTGATTAAAAACGAGCGATCAATAAATGAATAGGAAATGGAATAAAACGTAACGTGATAGAATTGTTCACCGGAGCGTGTGTGTGGAGACGCGTCGTCATCGTTGGAACTCTGGTAAAACTGTGCGCGTTAAACTCCGCAGTCCCCGGCCACTCCGGCAAACCGGAACGTGTGTGGTGTATCCATTGGTGGAACCCCTGGATCGGCCGAATAATATTATGCTTCGGTCGAACCGGAATACTAACACCGGCGGGACGTGCGCCGAAGGATCCAATAAATGCGATTTATAACCGTAGTTATATTACTATTATTGTTATCGCGAAAGATATTATGTTCCCCATACCAATGTGCGATTTCGTTTGACGCGCTGGCCCAGAGTCGAATAGTTTCCTTTTTTTTTTTTTTTTTTTTTTTTTTTTTTTCATTCGTTTATCACGTTATCTTTTGTGTACCGCTTATAATAATAATAATAATATGTATAGAGCCGGGTTACCACCGAGAGTGTTCTCGACCGATATGGCCGCGGTTTCCATTGTGCCGCGCACGTATACATTTTTATTTTTTGTGTTTTACGGCCGCCGCCGCCGCCGCCGCCGTCGTTTTGTGTACGCGCGCGCCAACATACACGAAACGTTCTTTCCGGATTGATATTCCCTCGAAACACCTAAAACACGACGATAATATTCTCTCGACAATACTAGAGAAATATGTAAAACATAATCAATGAACACGTCAACATAATACGTTTTAATAAGTTTTTTTTTTTTTTTACGATATTCCTTATATAATTATTTAAGTGCATTTATACACTTGCATAATGGAATAATTGCACTACAGTAATACATCATATTACAATATTCCTTTTGTGGATTTTAATTACAGTGAGGTATGATTACGGTCATTGAAAAGTACTACTGTAACGGAGTGTTTTTTTTTTATTTTATTTTAAAATAAAATGATTCAAAAAAAAAAAAAAAAAACTATTTTTCCGGGTACCTTAATATTAAAATTTAAATAAATTAGTATTTTTTTTTCTCGCAATTTACAAAACATGCAAAAAAAAAAAACTTTTTCCTGTGAACTCCGCGTTGAATGAATCGTCCATATTTTTTTACTCTCGTATTCACTAACGATATATAAAAACATATAAATCCGTATCTATAATTATATGTAAACGGTTTTCGAATTCCTGCGAGTCTGTCCGGACATAATATTCTATGTGAATAATAAATATCTATCTTCCCATCTTGTAAATTCCGTAACATAATACGGCATTGAAATACACTGAAAAAAAAAAAAATTCGGCTTCGGTATTTTTAGTTTTAAGCAAACAAAAAGAAACGAAATCTTCACCAAACTATGTTATAGAAATAAACGTATACGGTTTCGACAAAATATTATACCAGTTTTAGAAAATAAATGGCCTAATATAACGAATCTGTAGATGAAAATTTGAAACATTTTATTGTATCATATTATAAATGATTGGAAATCCATATATCCAAAAAGTGTTGTAGAATTTATAATAGTAAGCTCTAATATCCGAAAAACATGCTATTGAATAATTATTTTTTTTAAATTTCGTCCGTGAATTTAAATCCATATCGACGTTTTTTACTCTTTCTTATCGCCAATATCTTTAAAACGAGGACATTTTTGCCCGTGACAACCAAATCGAATAATAAATTCCCTCTCCCCCCCTCCCCATCCATGTAACCCAGAAATTCAATTTTCAGCAAAATTCGTGTGCTAGCACCTTTTTTTATGGGATACATTTACAAAAATACTTTCTTAACTTACCCCTACACCATAAGTGATATATTCGGCCGAAATGTCAAGTCTCCAAGTCCAGCGATCTGGTCTGGGCGTTGGTGAGCTAGTGTATCGGACATCTTCCTTTATATAGATATTTATTGTTTTATTTACGGTTTTTTTTTTTTTTATGCGAATCATTATTATTTTTGAAATGTATGTATTAACTAAAGAGCGCGATTTCCGCAACACACATCGGTGCCCCCCATACAATGCGTCGTTATGAAAACCGTTTGCGTTTCTCTGTTGCAGGCTGAAGTAATATTATGGATTCGGGATTTAGCAACATGTTGGAAAATACTAGGAAATATTTCCAAGGGATCCCGTCGGACGCAGCCGCCGCCGCCGCAGCAGCAGCAGCAGCCGCCGCGACGGCACAACTGCACTTTCCGCCGCCGTTGCCGCCCTCGCACCATTTACACCATAATGGAACCGTCGGCCGGACGTCCATAAGCTCGTCGTCGTCGTCGTCATCATCGTCGTCGTCGGAACCGTCGCCGGCCGATCGTTACGCGGGTTACCACCACCCGCACTTGCGGTACAACCACTACCAGCCGTATACGTCGCCGGGCCATTACCCGCGCACAGCCGTCGACCCGAAGCCCGCGGCCTTCCAGCATCACTTCCAACAGCCTTCGGTGCAGCAGTACCAGCATCACCAGCAGCAACCGCCCATGTCGTCGTCGTCATCGTCGTCGACGTCTACGTCGCCGTACAAGTCTCCGTATCAACTACAGCAGCAACAGCAACAACAGCAGCAGCAGCAGCAACAGCAGCAACAGCAGCAACAGCAGCAGCAACAGCAACAGCAACAGCAACAACAGCAGCAGCAGCAGCAGCAGCAGCAGCAGCAACAGCAACAGCAGCAGCAGCAGCTACAGCAGCAGTCGCCGATCGTAAAACAGCAGTCTCCGTTCAAATTAACCTCGGCCCGTTCGTCGCCGCCCGTCGGCAAACAATACTCGCCGGCCAAACCTTCGGCGCAATGTCACGCGGTGTCCAAATTGTCGCCGTACACGGTAGTGTCCAAGTCCGCCGCCACCGCGGTGCCACCGCCACAATCGCCGTTCACCGCGCCCAAGGAACAGCACGCCGCCGGCTTACAGCAGCCATCGGTGCCCGAGACACCGCCGACCACACCACATTCCTCCCACTACTACAACAGGGCGTCGTCGCACAGCAACTCGCACCAGCACCAGCAACAGCAACAGCAACAGGCTATCGACAGGGATTATCTGCGGTTCAAACCCATACAGACACCCCCGCCGCCGCCAAAGTATGTATTTCCGTAGTTTATGATTTACAGTTTAGTCGTTTAAGATAACACTGACGGTTAGACGACGAGTAGTGATGATAAAGTAACCGTTCAACTGAATCCGCTATCTGCACACGTGGCTTCAAACCACGGACTGGAAACGAGCACTGATAACGCGGTTAGAAAAAGGTGTATGGGCATTGGGGGCGTATGAGCGAAGACTTCCCTTTAGCGAGTCCCAGCGCTGAGATCTTAGTACTTTTACAACCAGAGTACTTAACTAGGTCCAAGAATAATCGCAATCCCCGATCTACTTATACCTTTTTATGGCTACTCACTCCCCCTCACGCCCCTCCCGTCAGACGTTTACAGTCCTCTGTTTATCTTAATCGATGCTCAGAACACGCCGTTCGCGCTTTAAGTGACAAAATTATAAAATAATAGTTTTTTTCTGCGTTATAATCGATATATTTGAATAATAACAAATTAGATCGTCTAACCGGTATTATCTTAACCCGTGCTAAACAGCCAAGCAGCTGCGGCGCAAGCAAAACAATTTATAACGTGATTAGCTGTCGGGGGCGTCCACGTTCTTGGTCGGACGTTTGGCACTTTGGACACGCGCCTAATATACGTCGTCATTGTTAGTTTTTATGTAGTGTACTGACAATGTGATTTGTTTTCAAGCAGGTTCCAACCGTTGGAGAGGCCCAAGTCTGAAATGCCGGTTGGTACAACGGGAACGCAATCGTCACACTTGGCCATTAGATACGACCCGAAACTAGAACAGCCGCGCAGCGGTGTCAGAGCCGTGCCAATAGCTCAGGCAAAGCAATCGTCATCGTCGTCGTCGTCGACAAACGACGTCAGCCGAGTAATAGTGCAGAAACCCGAACCGTTACGGTATCACCCGCAACAGACACCGTCACAACAACAGCAACAGCAACAGCAACCGTCACAACAGCTGTCACAAACACAGCAGCAACAACATCCACCGTCTCAACAGCAGCAGCACCGACCCCACCACCACCATCATAGGTCGTCGGAGGACCTGCATCATCATCACAAACGACCGGCGTCCGTACAACCGTCTTATTTGGATTCCAGACCGTTCCAGATCAAACCGTACGACGGGAATGGCGGCGGTAGTAACGGCAGCAGCAGCAATGGTAGCAGCAGCAACAGCGCAAGTATTGGCCAATCGTCGTCATCGTCGTCGTCGTACCACAGGCCGTTCGCCGCAGCGCCTCAGCAGCCGCCGCAACAGGCAGCACAGCAGCCATCGGTGCAGGGCGCCACCGCTGTCGTCGTGACCTCCATGGACCACCGATGGACCGTTTTCGGGCGACAAGACGCCCGGACGCCCGCATTCATCCAACAGCAGCAGCAGCAACCGCCGCCGCCATCCACCGTGTCGTCGGCTGCGGCAGCTGCTATGAACGGTTACCATCACCATCGTCAGCCGCCTTCGTCATCTTCCCTGTCGACGATCGTGACACAGCATCATCAACTTCATTATTCGTCATCGATGTTGTCGTCGTCGTCTTCATCGTCTAGACAACAGCAATCGCAACATTATCCGCTTAACTTGCACAAACTCACTCAGCCAGCCCGACCGGCAACGGCCGCTGGCCAATTGCAACAGGTCAGTAACAATAACCAATTCGCCCTTATCGAATAATAATAATAAGCCATAAAAACATGAAAAATATTTAAAAAAAGAACATTTTAACATTTTATTTTTTATTTTTTTAATTATCAAATGCTATAAAATCTGAGCCCCGATAATAACCGATAGGATTTTGTTTAAGACAGTGGTCCCCAACTGGTTGTCCGCGGCCAATCAAAAGTTCTCTTAGAGATCCGTAGTGTGAAAATGGTAGGGAACCCATGGCTTAAGAGTACGCTGTACGCCAAATATAGACTATTTTATACGAAATCGTTTCATAAATGTATATTAACATTCAATACTGATCCACTCTGAAACATTCGAACTTGCGTTCGACAAAATTTACAAGTCGTTATCACAAGTATTTATTGTGCGGCCGTGAAATAAATTTAAATCGCTTTGCGGGAACGAGAACCCCAAACACGCTGAATTTTATCGCAATTTATTCTTTAGCTGGGGTAACGATAAAATGTTATGGAAACGACATGATAACCGGAAGTAACTGTAACAAAAGTATAAGCGTACCGTCAGCGCGTCGGTAGCGGCAGGGGAAGGGAGTTGCGAGTGAGGGGTTCCGCTCCGGCATTAACTTTGATTATCCCCACTCAAAGTTTCACTTCCGTACCGTACTCATTACCGCATACACTGCAGTGTTTTTTTTTTTTTTTTTTTTTTTTTTTTTTTTTCAATATCCATTCCGACGAAAACTATAATCTAATACGAATAGATAATATCTGTTGTAAAATGAATTGAATGAACGCCGGTCTGGAAATGGGAATCATCCAGGTGGTTTAAACTGTTAAAAGTTTTCAAATAATAACGATTTGTCCCTCCTCCTTAGACATATTCGCGTTCGCTTCGGGTTTAAGGTACAGTTAGGTTAGCTACCCTATTTAACTAGACTATAAATTAATTGCATATTTGTACAATTAAAGA